>NIVC01000019.1:657500-690000 GCA_002269645.1 Macrostomum lignano
GTGCCTGCCCGAACAATGACCGTTTTAGTGCCCGAACAATGACCGTTTTAGTGCCTGCCCGAACAATGACCGTTTTAGTGCCCGAACAATGACCGCTTTAGTGCCCGAACAATGACCGTTTTAGTGCCCGAACAATGACCGTTTTAGCAGCAAAAACAATGAACAATTTAGCAGCGACATAGGAACAAATGAGGTTGATAGTAACCAAGTACGGTGACCGAGTTGTTATACCAAAGATAGCTGGGAATATAGTTATAAAGGCCTGAGGCGCTCCATGGCATAAGCCTCACCCCTGTAGTGATGCACAGCTGAGGTAGAAACTAAAAAGGTAGTATTTAGGTTCATAAATAATAGCTACTGTTTAGCTTAGCGATGAGTCAGCTCGCGCTGCAGTCCCCTGCACCTTAGCAGCTCCCAGCGTATTGTATAGCAAGCAGTCCATAAATGCTATGCGCCGTTTGCATTGCATTTGCCCTCTGCACCCGCGACTCCGGTCAAATCTCTTTTCTTAATGTGTTGTGTGCGGCGCAGTTCCCATGCACTGTTTCATGGCTCAGTCTCTCTGCACTCGCGCCCAAAATCCTGCTCTCCTTCGCCTCAATCCTTCTCTAAGTCTATCCTTTTGTTCCCACGGGCTAACTCCAATGAGGGTGTGGGATTTGGGAACTGCTGGATGAGTCATCCAACTTCCTGAACTCATCCGGGACTCGTGCCTACAGTTCTATTTGAAAAATCCATAGTACATTTACAAACTGAAACACCTGAAACCGAGTCAGTGCGCAATTTAAGTGGCGGTGCTTTGCTCTAGAATCTAAATAAACATTTTAGACAAATTAGAGGCTCTAACGTTAAGTCTGTATCAACTTATTGTTGCAGTACAGAAATAAAGTGTCTGTTTTAAATTTCATAACATTTATATTGTAAGGTTTTTGTAACTATGAGCAAGAGATTTGAAGCAAGAACAGCTTGTCCTTTTTGACATTTTGATCAAATGTCTGTAAAAAGACCGCCAGCAGGGATAAGGAAGAGTCAGAGATGAAAGCCGGGAAGGATTGGAGGTGACCCGATTTGACCTCTCCAGTCTCAGCTGACGAGGGGGGGGGGCTAGCCTCAGCTTTCGCGCTCTTTTCCTCCCCTCACAGTCCACACCCCAGCCCCTGTCCTAGGTCGACCCCCCTGTCCTTACACAGTGCGTTCAACATACCAAACGTTGGGGGGTTGGTGTCCTCAAGAAAGGAAATGGGGAGGGTTGATAAACTATTTGCGTAGCAGCGCTGGAGCCGTGCCGTGGGAATGGCGGGCAGGGGTGACAGCTTGAGGTTGGGGAGGGGGGGTTGGGTGTTTAGCCAAGGAGAAACAAATCTAAATATATGCGGTGTGTGTACATGCCCGGAATTTCGTAGAAGGGTAGGCGCGAGAAACCCCAAGAGTGCGCGTACACTCAGTTGATTATCTATCACTCTACCCCCCCCCCTCCCTGTGCTGCAATCCGCCTGACCCGTAGAGGTCAGGCTGGGACAAGCGACCGGTTCAGCCCAGGACGGGAGGGCCCTCACTCAGCTGATTGGGGGGGGGGGTGGCAGCGTTTCAGCCCCAACCCCCCCCCCCTCTATTGAATTTGTGTTGCTGGTGCAGAGAAGGGGGTGTGGGTGCCCAACGGGAGGCCATGCGGGGTTTGGGGGTCTGGGGGGGGAGGGAGAGGCAATGAGGTTGGGGGAGGAGGTTTGAACTCTGCGCATCCAGATAAAAGGCGCAACCCCCGGCGCAATTGCCACCGCCAGTTCTCCGCTCTCCGCTGCTAGTCAGCTCTCTTAGGCGAGAAATTGGCTAAGCTTTATATTTGAGTTATTTGATTTTTTATATTGCGAGCAGTAAGACATCTTCCTGTAACCACGGACGTGTTGTCCTTGCAGCCAAACAGGATACAGAACTCAACTGTTGCCCCCGGTCGTCGAGATCATTCAAGCGGCTTATAGATTTAACTCTGCATTATAATTTGACGTGGGTTGGTGGTCATTCGGTGTCACTGTGCTAATTTATTAATTAATAATTGCGCCTGTCACCGGGTGGTCATTCATCCGCAGAAAGCAGACTAATCTACAGTTTATGTCCCACCCCGCCGTCCACACAATATTTGACTTAATTGTCATGGCCGTGGATTTCATTTGATTAGCCTCGTACTTCAGGTTGTTAATAAAACTGCAAAACACTAATAATGTGTTGTTTAATCTCTTGACTGCTTCAAAGCTGAAGTTGGGATCTGTTTGTACTGTTATTAACTATCATATATGCCCCGGAATGTGGGTAGGCCTGGACCGTACCATCATTCAAGGCCTCGAGGTCATGACCCCCCGAATAAAGTACATGTACGAGTGGCCCAGTAGTCAGCATCCATACCTAAATCTGTCTTGTGAGGCCGATTGAGATCGAAGGGACTCCAGCAGAGCAGCTGCCAAAGTGTCCGAGATTTATCGATCTGACCTGGGATAGTCAATTCCTCCCCTTCCCAACCCTAAATCCCATCACTTTGAAACTAACTAAAATGCGCCCCACACTGTAATCTCTTAAATACGAAGATAGTGTATAAGATGGAATCAACTTCTCGTTCTTTATTTTTTTTTCAAAGAAGTCTTAAGTTTCCTTGTGCATATCGTGACCTTTAAAATTCACCTTCATTTTGTTTACACTGAGCAACAGCTGCACTTGCTGCACTACTAACAGTAGCAAAACTTGCGCTTCTTGATTAAATTGTGTTTTCAAACGTCAAAACGCTATTTAAGAGAATTGCGAATGTGTTACCACCTGTCTCACTGCCTGTCTTCAGCACTTTCATGATCAGGATCTGCCTGTAACGTGCAGCATCCAGTCTGTACGTAGCCCTGGTCGAAACACACTGGTGGCATCTTAGCGCCATTTGAAGCAACAATGCCGAGCATCATGACTGATCATCGTACTCACAAACATTTTCTAACATTACATTTTTCACGACCTTGTAAATTTAGTCATAATTATGCGGTCACACAGTGTAGTTTATCCACTTTTCAATATCATCAGCTGTTTTCAATTTATTTGAGTAGCAAAACATAATTAAACAACACAAAAAGCCGCCTGCACCTCTAGTACGGCACCTAGATTAGACGGAAACTTCTCAATGTTTTGTGACTAAAATTGACTACAAGCTGAGCATCGATACATATCAAGTAAACCATGTCAGGGTATTTGATTGCAGTTAAACTATCAGCATCCGGTTAGCAACCGGCTGTGTCCGAATCAAAGAAGCAGACAGCCTCCCTTCTCCTGGAACGGATTGTCTTTCTTGGATGCGAAGCCGGACACCAGGAAGTCCTTGTCCTTGTTGCTGTTCATGAAGCCGATCATGTCCTTGACGCACTCGGACACAGGTTTTCGGGCCATGCTGGCTTCGGAGCGGAGCTGCTCAACAATCTTCTTCTGCTGGGCGATGGAGGACATTGCTTGCAGATTTCCTGGAGGAGAGTCGTTTGGAAAATGAGAGCGCATAAAATAGCAGCGTGTACTTTTGTTCTCTAGACTCCCGTCTGTCTTAGTAGTTTCTCCCGTCTGTCTTAGTAGTATCTCCCGTCTGTCTTAGTAGGTGTCTCCCATCTGTCTTAGTAGTGTCTCCCGTCTGTCTTAGTAGTGTCTCCCGTCTGTCTTAGTAGTGTTTCCCGTCTGTCTTAGTAGTGTCTCCTGTCTGTCTTAGTAGTGTCTCCCGTCTGTCTTAGTAGTGTCTCCCGTCTGTCTGAGTAGTGTCTCCCGTCTGTCTGAGTAGTGTCTCCTGTCTGTCTTAGTAGTGTCTCCCGTCTGTCTTAGTAGTGTCTCCCATCTGTCTGAGTAGTGTCTCCCGTCTGTCTTAGTAGTGTCTCCCATCTGTCTTAGTAGTGTCTCCCGTCTGTCTTAGTAGTGTCTCCTGTCTGTCTTAGTAGTGTCTCCCGTCTGTCTTAGTAGTGTCTCCCATCTGTCTGAGTAGTGTCTCCCGTCTGTCTTAGTAGTGTCTCCCGTCTGTCTTAGTAGGTGTCTCCCATCTGCTGAGTAGTGTCTCCCGTCGGTCTCAGTAGTCTTTTGCAAAGTCTTATCCCAACATTGTCTTCGTTAAAGCCAGTGTTGTCTGCCCGTCTTTAGTGTCTGTCTGTCTGTCTGTTTCTGCGCCTCTGTAGCCAAATAAACTGTTGTTTGAAAGCAGCAGATGCCATTGTCCCACTCACCCTTTTAGTAGACTTTTGATTTGTCGTCCTGCGAAAATGTAGAGAATTTGCCGCAATCCGATGTTTTCCGTTTCAGCTGGGAATCCTCAAGAAGGAAGTTTTGTTCCAAGCGTCGAAGGTCTCTAGCGCCGGCTGTGGACCCATCTGCTTTTTCTTTCTTCTTCCTCTCTTGTCTTCCCAACCCCTATGTGCTTCAGGCTTCTCTGATCCCAGCTTGGGATGCGGGACCGGACTCAGCCCCGTCCCCTGCTGAGTACTCTGAGGGATTGAGAGTCCTGCGAGTCGGGAGAAAAGACGAAATGCAGAGATAGAAAGAGATGGGCGGCACCAACTGCTCCTGTACGAGCGTACAGACTCATAAGCTGCATCGATCGAATCTCAAAAAAACTCTCACCACCAGGGTGCACTCGTGGCGACGAGTTTATGTGTTTACAGCTCTTCTTGAGACCGCATACATCTCATGACCCATGAAAAGAGTTCCAAATGTACTTTCTTTTAACCTTGTTTGTTAGTCTCTTTTCTCTGTGCTACTGTAGGAGATGAAAGTCTTTTAAACTCTGTCATCGCCTGTCTCACCGCCTGTCTCATTAACTGTCTCACCGCCTGTCACATTAACTGTCTCACCGCCTGTCACATTAACTGTCTCACCGCCTGTCACATTAACTGTCTCACCGCCTGTCACATTAACTGTCTCACCGCCTGTCACATTAACTGTCTCACCGCCTGTCTCATTAACTGTCTCACCGCCTGTCACATTAACTGTCTCACCGCCTGTCACATTAACTGTCTCACCGCCTGTCTCACCGCCTGTCTCATCACACACTTAGCTGTTTCACCGCCCGTATCATCACACACTTTGCTGTTTTACCGCCTGTCTCACCGCTTGTCTCACCGCCCCTCTCATCACACACTTAGCTGTTTCACCGCCCGTCTCATCACACACTTAGCTGTCTCACCGCCCGTCTCATCACACACTTAGCTGTCTCACCGCCTGTCTCACCGCCTGTCTCACCGCCTGTATCACCGCCTGTCTCACCGCCTGTCTCACCGCCTGTCTCATCACACACTCAGCTGTCTCACCGCCTGTCTCACCGCCTGTCTCACTGCCTGTCTCACCGCCTGTCTCACTGCCTGTCTCATCACCTGTCTCACCGCCTGTCTCACCGCCTGTCTCACTGCCTGTCTCACCACCTGTCTCACTGCCTGTCTCACCGCCTGTCTCACCACCTGTCTCACTGCCTGTCTCACCACCTGTCTCACCACCTGTCTCACCGCCTGTCTCACCACCTGTCTCACTGCCTGTCTCACCACCTGTCTCACCACCTGTCTCACTGCCTGTCTCACCACCTGTCTCACCACCTGTCTCACCACCTGTCTCACCGCCTGTCTCACTGCCTGTCTCACCACCTGTCTCACTGCCTGTCTCACTGCCTGTCTCACCACCTGTCTCACTGCCTGTCTCACCACCTGTCTCACCACCTGTCTCACCGCCTGTCTCACCACCTGTCTCACTGCCTGTCTCACCACCTGTGTCACCGCCCGTCTCACCGCCCGTCTCATCACACACTTAGGTCTTTCCCGCCCGTCTCACCACTTATAAAAGAGAACTTATGAAAAGGAGTATGTAAAAGAGAGTTTGTTCAATTTTTTTAATGAAAGGTGCACTTTTCAAAGTCAATCTGTCAATCAGCTCTTATTGCTGCACTTCTTGAAGAGCGACCTTCATGTCCAACTCTCGTTCTCGCGCAGACGTCATCGCAACGACTGCAGTAACAACGCTTTTAGCTCAAGTTTTTTAGGCGTTTACCAACTTTCTCCTAAAACTTTAGCCGGCTGTCTCACGGTTAGAAAAAGTGAATTGTCTCTCCCAGGCTCCTAAACAGAAGGATTGTTAAACTATTTTGGTCGCAAACCCGCCTCATCCCCCTGTGCAGCAGCGCCCAGGCAGCATTCATAAATAATTCAGCAGCTGGGACTGCCTCACTGATCCGTCGGGGAGGAGGACGCGGACGAGAGAGCAGTGTGCGCATCGGTGCTGCTCAGCGTACCTGAAAAAAGCCCATTGGAACTCCGACAAAGGCGACACAGCTCTCAGCAACACACTTAGAGACAGAGAGCTAAAGTGATGGGGTGGGGGTCGGGAATTGGGAAGAGCTGTCGGGAAAGAAAATAGGAACCGCATTGGAGGGAAAAGAATGCCATCGGACGGGCTTAGGGGATAAAACACTCCGCTTCTCCATCCTTCTCTACAGTTGAGTCCAGCATCCTTCCCAAGGCTGATGCGGCAGTCATGACTCCCGCAGCAGTTGCCAGGCAGATTCAGTCCACGGATTACGATCAGTGGTCCAGGAGACGGCCTGCTCTGCAGGAGCAGCCGCAGCAGCAGCAATCGCGAAAGCAACAACACCGGAGGCGCAGGCAGCACCGGCGGGGGAGCTGCGAAGTCGGCGATGACGCGGCTGCAGCGGAGCGGCGGGAGCGGGACGAGCTGCGCCGAGAGCAGCGCCGGCAGAAGCGCGACGCAGCCGCTGCCAAACGATCGTGGCTGCCCAGCGTGCAGAACATCTCGCTCTTGGGGCCGCCGCCCTCGATGCCGCCACCGTCGCAGCTGTCCAAAAAGACGCTGAAGACACCGCCGCTGCTGCTGCCGCCAGCTTGCAAGGCGTCGCCAGGCAGCACCGGCAGCTGTTCGGTGTCCAGCGGCCGCGGCGGCGACGGTAACGACGCTGACGGCAGCAGCAGCAGCAGCGAGACACCGACTGAGGCCTCGAACGATTCTGAATCCGAGCCGCTCGCGAACGCTAAGCTTGCGGGGGCGATCCGGAACGAGGAGGATGAGGAGGAGCTGGCTGAGCGGCAGTTCCTCCTGTCGCTGGGCATCAACTACAGTCCCGGCCGGTTCCGCTGTCGGCGTCGCGACGGCGACCGCGGCGGAGGCGGACGGCGTCAGCAGCGCCGGTGCTACGTTGCGGACGCGACGGCGGTTCCCGCTGCCTCGGCCGCTTCCCCGACGGCGCCTCGCTCGGTGTCGCTGAGTCGAGCTGTCCACGTTACCCGCCTGAACCGAGTAGACGACGTTGAAAGCGAAGACGGAGAGGGCGACAATAGCCTTCTGGAAAATCCAAGGCGACGGAAGCTGCGGCTGGACGAGTTGGAGAGACGGCATCGGGCGGCGAAAGCGGCCGCGGCGGCCTCTTGACTTTGAGCTGGATTTGAGATCTAGGGGTGAGATTTAGGAGATCAAATCTTGGAAGGATTAGAAATCTTAAGATAGAAGGGTGAGATTTTAGTCATCACAGTGTGAAATTGGATTACGTAAGATGAGAGATTATAGGATGGATTGGAGTACACAGCGTGAGATTAGAGATCATAGATTGATATATATTATAGATCACATAGTGAGATTAGAGATTACATGGTGAGATTGGAGATCACAGGGTGATATTGGTTTACACAGGGTAAGATTAGAGATTAAAGGGTGAGTTTGGAGTACACAATGTGAGATTAAAGATCACAGAGTGAGATCATAGATCAAAGGGTGAGATTAGAGATTACAGGATAAGATTAGAGATTGCAGGGTGAGATTATAGATCTTAAGCTGATCCGGTTGTTCAACTTTGCTTCATCTGCAGAAATGATTTTCCCCGTGTTAAAATGCGCTTCTCATGTCATTCGGAACTTCACTTCAATTCATAAAATTGTTTGTTTTATTTCATAAAGTCAAACTTCTTGCCTCAAAACTTTGGAGCTTATATAATAATTTTGTGTGTACCACCTGTTCGCTTAGTAATTCTCAGAATATCTATAAATAGATTTAACTGTTAGCACAATATGCATCGCCGGTTGTGCAATCTCGAATTCATACTCGACGAGCTCTCTGATGAGTGAAACTGATCATTCTTGTTTGGTTCTCTACTGCAGACATTGCTGGATTTTCATGCTGGAGACTCACGACTGCCCGACACTTCCATTTAACGAATGCATCTTCTTTTCCTTCTTCTCCTACCCCACTCTCCTCTCCCCCTCTCCCCCTCTCTCACTCTCCCCACTCTCCTCACTCTCCTCACTCTCCTCACTCTCCCACTCTCCTCACTCTCCCCACTCTCCCCACTCTCCTCACTCTCCCACTCTCCCCACTCTCCCCACTCTCCCCACTCTCCCCACTCTCCCCACTCTCCCACTCTCCCCACTCTCCCCACTCTCCCCACTCTCCCACTCTCCTCACTCTCCCACTCTCCCACTCTCCCCACTCTCCCCACTCTCCCCACTCTCCCACTCTCCTCACTCTCCCACTCTCCCCACTCTCCTCACTCTCCCACTCTCCTCACTCTCCCACTCTCCCCACTCTCCCACTCTCCCCACTCTCCCACTCTCCCCACTCTCCCCACTCTCCCACTATCCTCACTCTCCCACTCTCCTCACTCTCCCACTCTCCCCACTCTCCCACTCTCCCCACTCTCCCACTCTCCCACTCTCCCACTCTCCCACTCTCCCACTCTCCCCACTCTCCCACTCTCCCCACTCTCCCACTCTCCCACTCTCCCACTCTCCCACTCTCCCACTCTCCCCACTCTCCCACTCTCCCCACTCTCCCACTCTCCCACTCTCCCACTCTCCCACTCTCCCCACTCTCCCCACTCTCCTCACTCTCCCACTCTCCCCACTCTCCTCACTCTCCCCACTCTCCCCACTCTCCCCACTCTCCCACTCTCCCACTCTCCCACTCTCCCCACTCTCCCCACTCTCCCACTCTCCCCACTCTCCCCACTCTCCCCACTCTCCCACTCTCCCCACTCTCCCACTCTCCTCACTCTCCCCACTCTCCTCACTTTTCCCACTTTCCTCACTCTCTCTCTTCCCCTTCTCCTTTTTTCCACTTTCCTTTTTCCCCACTGTCCTCTCCCCCAGTCTCCTATCTCCCTATCTCTCCCACTAAACTCCTTGTCTACATCAAACAGACATCCAGACTTAAAATTTCACAAGGCAGGCCTACTGCAACTACTAAAAGTGGTATGTTTAGTTTGTAGAATCAGCTGCAACAAATGATGCTAATTTCATCATTGAGTAAAAAACGAACTTTTTCTTCCGCAACAAAATCCTGCAAAACAATTTTTCATGAGTTATTCTCATTAAGTAGTACTCGTAAAAAACACCAAGAGCAGGTTGAAGTCACGGACATGAATCGCATGAATTCGAAATATCGTGATGGTTTCAAAAAGTATTTTGCGTTTGATGATGAACTCCCAGTTCTCAGATTGAGCAAAGATTTCTACGAGAATGCTGCAGAAAACATGTTTCATTCAATTTACTCTATTTAAGATCGATCGATCGATCGATCGATCGATCTATCTATCTATCTATCTATCTATCTATCTATCTATCTATCTATCTATCTATCTATCTATCTATCTATCTATCTATCTATCTATCTATCTATCTATCTATCTATCTATCTATCTATCTATCTATCTATCTATCTATCTATCTATCTATCTATCTATCTATCTATCTATCTATCTATCTATCTATCTATCTATCTATCTATCTATCTATCTATCTATCTATTTATCTATCTGTCTGTCTGTCTGTCTGTCTGTCTGTCTGTCTGTCTGTCTGTCTGTCTGTCTGTCTGTCTGTCTGTCTGTCTGTCTGTCTGTCTGTCTGTCTGTCTGTCTGTCTGTCTGTCTGTCTGTCTGTCTGTCCGTCTGTCTGTCTGTCTGTCTGTCTGTCTGTCTGTCTGTCTTAGTGTCTGTCTGTCTGTCTGTCCCACCCACTAATGACTTTAGCATCAGCACATCTGCACTTTTCCGGCCGATTCGATTTCCAGCTTCCACCTGACCTTCCGCCTCCTCCCGGAGCGCACCTGGGATGGCGGATGACAAAATCTCGGCACCTCAGCTTCCCCAAGACGGAGGCTGAGCGCATCAAGGAAGGATGAAAAGCTAAAGAGAATTTTGGGACAGCGCCTTCATCAACCACCCCAAGGAGCCTGGGACTGGAAAAGCGGACTGCGCGGGTCCTGACCCTCTAGCGAGTCCTGTCTCCCCAGGCCCCTCGTTTTGTCTCCGTGTCCAGCCAAGGGTATCTGTAGCAGCAAACTGGACTGGCAGTACAGTATCTGAGGCCAAACAGAGGCAGATTGGCTGGATTTTGTCAATTGCAATTTTCATACCAGCGACATCAAGCGGCACGCAATGCTTTGACCTTGCTGCCCCCCCCCCTTTGTGGCTCATAAAGATAGACTGACAATGCCGTCATGCGATTTGGCCAATTTCCTTAGCCGTGTGTACCTGTGCCTATTAGTTTCTCTAATAGGCACAGATACTCCACGTTTCTCTCTCCACGAAGTATTGTGTTTTACACAACATATCGGAGAATGTCGGCCAGGGGCGCCAGCACCAGGGGCGCCAGCACCAAGGGCGCCAGCACCAGGGGCGCCAGCACCAGGGGCGCCAGCACCAGGGGCGCCAGCACCAGGGGCGCCAGCACCAGGGGCGCCAGCACCAGGGGCGCCAGCACCAGGGGCGCCAGCACCAGGGGCGCCAGCACCAGGGCGCCAGCACCAGGGGCGCCAGCACCAGGGGCGCCAGCACCAGGGGCGCCAGCACCAGGGGCGCCAGCACCAGGGGCGCCAGCACCAGGGGCGCCAGCACCAGGGGCGCCAGCACCAGGGGCGCCAGCACCAGGGGCGCCAGCACCAGGGGCGCCAGCACCAGGGGCGCCAGCACCAGGGGCGCCAGCACCAGGGGCGCCAGCACCAGGGGCGCCAGCACAAGGGGCGCCAGCACCAGGGGCGCCAGCACCAGAGGCGCCAGCACCAGGGGCTCCAAAGCTACTTCAGGGGGCGCCATGTACTTTTGCTGGCCGCGGACTCGAATCCGGGAATCTTCATGCGAGAGTCGGAGGCGTTACCGCTCCACCACTTCGAGCTAGCTAATCAATGCAGAACCTTATTCTTTTAGTTTTCATAAACCATAGAGTGTGTTAACCTTAGCTTTTCCAATTCAATTGTAATATTTTCGCTAAACTAAGCAAGCACCAAGGGCAGTGCTTGAGAATTTTAATGCCACGAAGACGGACAGGGGCGACAGACAGACAGACAAACAGGGCAGACAGACAGGGGCAGACAGACAGGGGCAGACAGACAGGGGCAGACAGACAGGGGCAGACAGACAGGGGTAGACAGACAGGGGCAGACAGACAGGGGCAGACAGACAGGGGCAGACAGACAGGGGTAGACAGACAGGGGCAGACAGACAGGGGCAGACAGACAGGGGCAGACAGACAGGGGCAGACAGACAGGGGCAGACAGACAGGGGCAGACAGACAGGGGCAGACAGACAGGGGCAGACAGGCAGGGGCAGACAGGCAGGGGCAGACAGGCAGGGGCAGACAGGCAGGGGTAGACAGACAGGGGCAGACAGACAGGGGCAGACAGACAGGGGCAGACAGGCAGGGGCAGACAGACAGGGGCAGACAGGCAGGGGCAGATAGGCAGGGGCAGACAGACAGGGGCAGACAGACAGGGGCAGACAGGCAGGGGCAGATAGGCAGGGGCAGACAGGCAGGGGCAGACAGACAGGGGCAGACAGGCAGGGGCAGATAGGCAGGGGCAGACAGGCAGGGGCAGACAGACAGGGGCAGACAGACAGGGGCAGACAGACAGGGGCAGACATGTAAATACAGATGCCCACCGCTCCGAGAGGCAGGTAGCCCACGCGGGAGCAGCGAGGCGGCCTGGTGTCTGATGGCCGCTGGAGGGGGGGGGGTTGGCAGGTCGGCGGAGGGCGGATCCGGCCCTGCCCAGCAGCCGGGTGGATGGCAGGCGGAGGCTGGGGGGAGTTGATGGCGAGCGCACGCAAGGCGAGTCCAGCCGCCTCCTCCCTAAAAAAGGGGAAGCCCCGAAAAATGTCTGCATTCACTGCACTCTTCACTCTTCCACGCGGCCTGGGCGGGGACACTTCCCCTTCTCCTTCTTCTCGCCTCTCGCTCTCTTTCTACCTCTTTTCCTTCTCTTCTTTTTAATATCCCACACGCCCGCACAGCCAGTCCATTGCCCCCCCTGCCCTCTGCTGCATTGGCGAGAGCCGGGCAAGAGCGGAGCAGAAGAAACGACTGGAGGCCAGAGTGGAGGAGGAGAGCCCGCGGGGGAGCTGCCAGCCGCAGCCACGGCAGGGAGAGTGGAAATCAGCGCATCGAACCCGCCTTCACTTCGTCCCCCCAACTCTCAGCTCTCTTATTTAGCGATCGCAGCAACACCCTCCGCCACCAACCCCGCCACCAGGCATCCCAGCGACAGGGAGGGACCGGACACGCCAAGATTCGATTCAGTGCGCACTCAGCAGTAGCCGCGCAGGCCTGAAGATCAAGAAGCCTGCCTAGGGAGAACTTGTTCGCCGCTTTTTCACCGAATCCCACTCGAACTCCTCCAAGATGATGCTCCAGGCAGCCAGTCGTCAGCAGTCGGGCTCGTTGCAGCATCACCAGCACCAGCACTACGGGGGCTCCGGCTCCAGGCATCATCAGCAGCAACAGCTGCAGCCGCCTCACCGCCACCAACGGCTGCCGCAGCTGCAGCCGGAGGCTCCGGGTGCGAAGTCGCCAGCGATCTCCATGGAGGCGGCCAGCCAGAGCTCCGGACGCCTGGCCAGCGCCCTGCTGTTCCTGGCAGTTCTCGTCCTCATGGTCGACGCCTCCCGAATCATCCTGTACAGCTGGTACACCGACGGCAGCTACCTGAAGTACCTGTACGGAGCCGATTCCGACATCCGCTGGACGAAATGCGACCCGGACGCTGAGGCGGCGGCGGCTGGGTCGACCGATTTCGGTTGGACCACCCCGGCGCCTGGAGGCGGCGGCTTCGCCATCACCGCAATCTCTCTGAAGCAGACGTGGCAGAAGCGCCAGAAGCAGCGGCAGCAGCCGGAGAACCTCGACCAGTTCAAGGCCAGCCTTGTCGACGGCCTGCTGGTGGCCGGCACTCTCGCCAACTCGGCGGTCGCCTCGGCGGATTCGCCGGCAGCCCAACGAAGGATCCGCCGGCTGGCGAAGCCGCTGGTGCGGGCGCTGTTCCACGCCAGCACCGTGGCCTGCCTGTTCCTCCTGGCCGTGGCCATCTTCCCGGCGGCGCTGCGCTCCCACCGAGGCGGCTGCCTGCTGACCTGCAGCCTGCTGTTCAGCCTGGCCACCCTGCTGGCGGCCGGGGCTGCCATCGCCGCCTCCCTGCTGACGCTGTTCTTCTTCAGCGCCAGCGAGCTGCAGCCGCGGGTCCGGCCGCTGTACAGCTTTGTGCCCCAGTGCGACGCCCTCCGGCGGGCCTTCCTGGGCGCCGAGTGCTTCAGCCTGATCGTGGTGTGCTCGGCCGTGTGCATCCTGCTCCGCCTGAAGGTGTTCTTCTGCCGCGTCCTGTGCAGCCGCTGCTGCCCACCTGGGGAAGGCGACGGGGACGGCGGAGGCAACGGCGACATAGTCGGCGGCTACAGGAACGACGAGCGGGAGTTCGCCATGGCAAGGCGGTCTCTGGGCGGCGGCTACGCCTACGATGATGAGGAATTCTTGGCTTGAGCAATTGTGCACAAGCATCAGGCCCACTCTCACTCACTGAATCACTCTAATGAGCACCCATGAAGCTTGTAAAATACACCGAGATCAGCTTGAACTTTAATTGCTCTGCTTTATCAGTGTCATAAAAGCTTGTGGGGTTGTAAAACTATTGCAGTGTTGGCCCGGAGCCAGCAGAGAGTCTGGTCGTAAAAACTTCGACATAATTATGGAATGGGGAATGGATAGCCATGCGTTCTCTGAATAATTGATGCATCGACGCGCATGCATCTAACCGAATTTCGAGGAATTCGCGGGTACGGATGGAGACCAATGTTTTAAGAACTTGTGCGATTCACAGCCGGGAGTGTACATGCCTGCGATTAGAAAGTCAGGGCCGCTGTAGACCCTGTGTGAGCGTGTGCAATGTGTATGTAATGCTCATGTACATGAACCAGTGAGGTATGCGACCTGCTCTCGACTGTCTGGAACAAGTCCCGATGTCTGGAGACGCGGTCAAGCAACAAATCTCATCCTTGATTTGGATTCCTACCTCCCCAAATCGAATTCGCAACGAATTTGCACAGAAATTGGTCCAGATTGGCTTGCGAAATCTGTGAGCCAAACCATGGGGACTTCGAGGCCAATTTGGGGAATTCAGAGCGCGGCGGCCACTTCAACTCGGCCAGCTGAATGGGAACTAGGCGAACTGCACGCTGAGCTGTTTGTCTCGCCTATTAGAATTGAGCACACCAAATGAGAGGCTGCTCATAAGATGAAGAGGGCGGAGTCTGAAATGGAGAGTGGAAGAGAAGGCAGAGATCTGCGCAAAGAGAAAAGCTCGAATTTGGCTGATGCGGGACGGTTTTTCTCTAAATGAGTTTTTGCCTCTGGCCGGTTGCGGGGCCTCCGGACTGCTCAGAAATTTGCTCAGCAAATCGGGTGCCCCCCACCCCTCAGCTTCCGCGTCCAGCCTCCCGGGTCTTCTGATCTCCCTATTTGGGCTAAAAGTCCCGATTTTTGTGGGATAGCGTTTAAGGATGTTGTCAGGGGAAGGAATATAATGGGGATGGGAGGGGAGAGGACAGGAGGAGAGGGAGATATAGAGAAGATAGGTTAGACAGGGATGGAAAAGTAGATAAGAGAGGGTAGGCAGAGATGGAGTAGTAGAAAAGAGAAGATAGACAAGGGGTGAAGAAGTAGATAAGAGGGTAGGCAGAGATAGAGAAGTAGATAAGAGGGTAGGCAGAGATAGAGAAGTAGATAAGAGAGGGTAGGCAGAGATAGAGAAGTAGATAAGAGAGGGTAGACAGGGGTGGAGAAGTAGATAATAGGGTAGGCAGAGATGGAAAAGTAGATAAGAGAGAGTAGGCAGAGATGGAAAAGTAGATAAGAGAGAGTAGGCAGAGATGGAAAAGTAGATAAGAGAGAGTAGGCAGAGATGGAAAAGTAGATAAGAGGGTAGGCAGAGATGGAAAAGTAGATAAGAGGGTAGGCAGAGATGGATAAGTAGATAAGAGAGAGTAGGCAGAGATGGAAAAGTAGATAAGAGAGAGTAGGCAGAGATGGAAAAGTAGATAAGAGAGAGTAGGCAGAGATGGAAAAGTAGATAAGAGAGAGTAGGCAGAGATGGAAAAGTAGATAAGAGAGAGTAGGCAGAGATGGAAAAGTAGATAAGAGAGAGTAGGCAGAGATGGAGAAGCAGCTAAGAAGTTCTCCCAAGCCTTGCTTCGAGCTACAATTTATCCCTAGCCTGATCCCAACTCCCAGATTTCCAGCCACTCGCAACTCATGACAGTCAGCTCGTTAAGGAACCTGTTTAAGGAACCTAACGAGAGCCGAGGCACTACTGCCGGTCGCTCTTGGAGAGGTCAGCCAGCGCAAGGTCAAACTGTCCTATGAATTTGTGAAAGCTACATCCCAGCATTTAGTAAAATCCCCGAAACTAATATGGAACACTATATTGAAGTCTGATGCCACTAGAGAATTCCGAAGTTTAGTATAAACATACAGCTATCTAGTAGCTATCTAGCTTTTGTCTGACCCATCTGTGCGACACTGGAGGCAATAAATTATGGGATCGAAAAACAGGATTTTTATAGCCAGAAAGTTTCCAATAATGGAAGTTGAACAGTTGCACTTTTGGAGTCTGAAGGAATTCGTTATAAAACGAACACTAACCAACGTGTAGTATGGGTCTTGGCTGGAACTACTGAACTGGAATGTATTAGATATAGCCGTTTGATCTGAGGATGCGGCAGTTTGATCTGAGGATGCGGCAGTTTGATTTGTGGATGCGGCAGTTTGATCTCAGTTGGAGAATGTGTCAGTTAAATAATGTGTCAGTGGAATGATGTATCAGTTGGATGATGTGTCAGTTGGCGAATGTGTCAGTTGGAGAATGTGTCAGCTGGAGAATGTGTCAGTTGAAAAATGTGTCAGTTGGAGAAAGTGTCAGTTGGATAATGTGTCAGTTGGAGAAAGTGTCAGTTGGATAATGTGTCATTTGGATAATTTGTCACTTGGAGAATGTAAAACTTCCCTGTAAAAGTGACAAAGGAAATTCAAAGAAACAATAAAAATTTATATTCGCCAATGACACAACAATGTAATTTTTCAAACGAATGCAGTTGCTGACCGTGTGTTCAATGTGCTCATCTGATCCAAAGAAATGTATTTTCTAATTCGGCCTACTAACAGTAGACTTGTCGGTTTTGATGATTAAAATATCACGGAGGTAGCGAAATAGATGATGGATTTAACAATTTCTGCATCAGATCGTTGGATATTTTTGCGAAAGCAATGGTACAACATCACAAGCAAGAATGAATACGGAGTATTAGCTAAGGTAGGGAGGATCTAATTAGGGCAAAGTACAATTCGTGCTATTGATAGAAAATTAAGCATTCAAATTTCATTGCTATGTAATCATTGATTGGCAGGAAATCTAATTTATTTCAGAAATACAAATGTGAGGGTTCAGCTCAGCTGCGGACATAGATAAATGGTTAATCAATCAATCAATCAATCAATCAATCAATCAATCAATCAATCAATCAATCAATCAATCAATCAATCAATTAATCAATCAGTCAATCAATCAATCGATCAATCAATCAATCAATCAATCAATCAATCAATCAATTAATAAATCAATTAATCAATCAGTCAATCAATCAATCAATCAATCAATCAATCAATCGATCGATCGATCGATCAATCAATCAATCAATAAATCAATCAATCAACCAATCAATCAATCAATCAATCAATCAATCAATCAATCAATCAATCAATTAATCAATCAATTAATAAATCAATTAATCAATCAGTCAATCAATCAATCAATCAATCAATCAATCAATCAATCAATTAATAAATCAATTAATCAATCAGTCAATCAATCAATCAATAAATCAATCAATCGATCGATCGATCGATCGATCAATCAATCAATAAATCAATCAATCAACCAATCAATCAATCAATCAATCAATCAATCAATCAACCAATCAAACAATCAATCCTAGAGTAAATTGATCAAAAAAATGCTGCGCTGCCGTTTTCGTTATTTTCGTCTTGAGGCGTCGCCGGTACCTCCATGCCGACGTTGTCAACGACGACAATTGAATTCGACGTCGCTGCCCCGCGGCACCGACAGGCGGAGAGCCGAGCAGCCGCTGAAGCCTCTGACGCCGCCGTCCCGGTGCCGCTGCCGCTGTTCGCGACGACCACGACACCTTCGTCCGTATCAATGTCGGTGGTCCGACACGCCCCGCTGCCGCCACCGACGGAGCGTCGGATCCGCTGCATCGGCCAGGCCTCCTCGCCCAGGCTGGCGGCGGCTTCCCCCAGGACGAAGTTGTCGACATCGCCGAGGCAATAGTCAGCGGCTGCCGCGGCTGCCGATGCGTAGGGGGCGCCGCGTTGCCAAGTCCAACTGGCCGCCATCTGCTGCTGCTGCTGCTGTTGAAGCGGGCGATAAAGCAGAGCTGGGGACTGCTGGCGCTGCTGGAGCTGGTGGTAATAAAAGTACTGATTCTGATGCTGCTGGTTGTCCGTAGCAACTGGCTGGCTGAATCTGGGTGCGTACTCCTGCTGAGTTGGGCTGGTCATGGGTCGGGTGAACCACTGCTCCAGGCTGTCCACAACGAACAGGTCGTGCTCGACGTCCGTGCCGACTGTGCGACTGCACTGCGGACCGCAGCCGGCCTGAACGCACTGGCAAGAGTTCGGGGAGGATGGGGTGAGAACTGGGGATGACAGGTAGAGTGGTCAGATACAGGTGGGCCTTTCAGAAACAGGTGGGGCCTGTCAGAAACAGGAGGGGGCCGTCAGAAACAGGTGGAGCCTGTCAGAAACAGGAGGGGGCCGTCAGAAACAGGTGGGGCCTGTCAGAAACAGGTGAGGGCCTGTCAGAAACAGGTGGGGCCTGTCAGAAACAGGTGAGGGCCTGTCAGAAACAGGTGGGGCCTGTCAGAAACAGGTGGGGCCTGTCAGATACAGGTGGGGCCTGTCAGATACAGGTGGGGCCTGTCAGATACAGGTGGGGCCTGTCAGATACAGGTGGGGCCTGTCAGAAACAGGTGGGGCCTGTCAGAAACAGGTGAGGGCCTGTCAGATACAGGTGGGGCCTGTCAGAAACAGGTGGGCCTGTCAGAAACAGGTGGGGCCTGTCAGAAACAGGTGGGGCCTGTCAGATACAGGTGGGGCCTGTCAGATACAGGTGAGGCCTGTCAGCTACAGGTGGGGCCTGTCAGATATAGGTGGGGCCTGTCAGATACAGGTGGGGCCTGTCAGAAACAGGTGGGCGCACGGGCAGCTCCTCACCTGGGATCGCTCATTCTCCCGCTTGCTCCGTCGCCAGAAATCGAAATCGCGTCTTCTCTGCCTGCCAGATTGAGAAGGCGATTGCGAAGCGGAGTGAAGAATTTTCAAAGAAATATGCTAATGCGCAAAATCACCTACTAAAAGTAGATTAGAGTAGTTAGTGCGAAAAATGCTTGTTGTCAAAACAAGGTAGAAATTCTCTACGTTGCAACGGCTTTTGAATAGTTAATTTGATGCTGAAATCAAGCCACAGTTCCAACAACCTTCTCAATACTTTTTGTCAACAATTGCTTCTAAAAGCAGCAAAGTGGAATTCAGAGCCGTTTTTTAAGTTATTCAAACTGACAACAAGACATTGTTTTTTATTTAAACAAAGCAGCCGTTTCAAGTTTTGAAGAGTTAGCTGCTAAGTGCAGTTCAGTGTTTTTCATAGCATAGGGTGTCCATGGAGTGTCGTGAAGGGACTGCTAGTTATATCGAAGGTATTCAGGATGTTAATTGACCATTTTGAGGTAACCATTGATTTGGTAACACTTATTAGTAATCCACACCTACCTGGACAGGTACCAGGAGATGAGCAGGATCAACAGCAGCATGGTGAGCACCAGCCCAATGCCGGTCACAGTCAGAATTCTGTCGGTTCGGTGAAAGCAGTCTGGAAGGAGAGCGTGTTTGCTGCGTGCTAATCAACATGTGAAATCGCTCTCTTATCACTCCCTCCCATCGCTCTCTTATCACTCTCTCCCATTGCTCCCTTATCACTCTCTCCCATTGCTCTCTTATCACTCTCTCCCATCGCTCTCTTATCACTCTCTCCCATTGCTCCCTTATCACTCTCTCCCATTGCTCTCTTATCACTCTCTCCCTTTGCTCTCTTATCACTCTCCCATTGCTCTCTTATCACTCTCTCCCTTTGCTCTCTTATCACTCTCTCCCGTCGCTCTCTTGTCACTCTCTCCCATCGCTCTCTTGTCACTCTCTCCCATCGCTCTCTTGTCACTCTCTCCCATCGCTCTCTTGTCACTCTCTCCCATCGCTCTCTTATCATTCTCGCACAACTCATTCATCACTCTGAACAACAAGCCTCCCGCAGCCTCTCAATCCCAAGACGCTCACCCAGAACTTTTCCCCGGCAGGTTTCGCTGAAGTTTCGGAACGGCCCCGTATCGACCCGTTCGCACCTGGCGCCCCAGTACGGCTGCGAGCAACTGCGGGGGAGAAACGCGTCGGAGTTCAGATGTTTGGCACCGATTTGAATTTTGCTTTCCAGGAATTTTACGCTAAAAAGTAAATTTTAGGCTCTTGGCCCCAAGTATTTCGAAAAGAAATACTTTTTTCTATTTTCTAGCTAGAATGGTGTAGCTTAATAACTACAGAATAGAATTTTCGGATTTCTGATTCGGCAACAATTTGAATTTTGTTTTCCAAGAAATCTATGGACTAGACAAACAAATTCTGGACCATTGGGCGCCAATTTAAATTTTTTTGTCCAGAAATTTCTACGCCAGCAGTATTTCTCATTTAACTAAAGGATTGGATTCTAGATTTTTGCACAGATTTAAAATTTGTTTTCTAAGAAATCAACAGATAGGCTTCATCAGTATTGGAAACTGTGGGCGGAATAGCGAGTCATCTTACCATCGCAGAGGCTATCACGACCTGCTGTGCGGGCATGACATGTGGCCCGGTGCCCAGCAGAAAAACCGGGGATGTCAAAAAGATTTTTCTCTGGCTAAAATTCTCTAACAAGCTGACCGGGCAGGCGGCCTAGCGACCTAAAAAAACATTCTTACAGAGTCTCGGCCGGTCTCGGCCCCTCCATCGCCGAACCCACCCCCCCCCCTCCTGGTGCGGCCGGAGGCGCGCACGGCAAACAAAGGTGCGGCCGGGCAGGCGCAGCGGTGAGAAAATAGAAAATACTGATGGCCGCGATGAAGGATGGAGTCTGATGCGTTTTCAATGGGCCTTGGGCGGCTTTAAGAGATAGAGAGAGGGCGGCGGTGAGGGATGGAGCTGTGAAAGCGGAGCAGGCGGTGGGGTCAGCGCGAAAATGGCACGTCACTGCAGATGGATTGGCCAGTTAATTATGAACTGCCGGCCTGGATGCGGCTGTCTGGCTACCTGTGTGTCTATCTATCTATCTATCTATCTATCTATCTATCTATCTATCTGTCTATCTATCTATCTATCTATCTATCTATCTATCTATCTATCTATCTATCTATCTATCTATCTATCTATCTATCTATCTATCTATCTATCTATCTATCTATCTATCTATCTATCTATCTATCTATCTATCTATCTATCTATCTATCTATCTATCTATCTATCTATCTATCTATCTATCTATCTATCTATCTATCTATCTATCTATCCCACTCATTCTTGCATTACAGATAATCTCAGACTTGGAGAGAAAACAGACACGCACCCCGAGACTGAGCCCGGTGGCGCCATCACGGCAATTGAATCGGGAATCTGCCCGCTCCGGCAGTCAGACTCCGCCTCAGCGAGCAGCTCATATCAGTTGGAGGAGATGTTGGGGAGAGGCTGCAATGCTTGGCAGGCTGGAGTGCCGCATCAGCTGAGGAATTCTGACTTATCCCTCTGCCAGCAGAAATCATATTGCTGAAACACTTTTGTCCGCCTAGGGGGAGGGGTATTGGGGGAGATGCTAACCGATCCCATACCCACCCCGGATGCGAGCCTACTAGGGATTATTTGCCCACTTTTCATCCCACGCTTCGGCCGGGCTCTCGCTCAGATCCCAGCAACAGGCAATGCGTGGGGGATGATTCGCAGACTGGATCGGATTTCAACTGCAGGCTTTTGTTGTTATTCACTTCGCTTGGGCGCGGCGCTGCTGTGCGTGGCAGGCCTGATTACTGCCAGCGGGTGTCACTCCTATCTTGTGGTGTGTCACTCCTATCCTGCTGTGTGTCACTCCTATCCTGTTGTGTGTCAATCCTATCTTGTGGTGTGTCACTCCTATCCTGCTGTGTGTCACTCCTATCCTGTTGTGTGTCACTCCTATCCTGCTGTGTGTCACTCCTATCCTGTTGTGTGTCACTCCTATCTTGTGGTGTGTCACTCCTATCTTGTGGTGTGTCACTCCTATCCAGCTGTGTGTCATTCCTATCCTGCTGTGCGTCACTTCGATCCTGTTGTGTGTCACTCCTATCCTGCTGTGTGTCACTCCTATCCTGTTGTGTGTCACTACTATCCTGCTATGTGTCACTCCTATCCTGCTGCGTGTCACTCCTATCCTGCTGTGTGTCACTCCTATCCTGCTGTGTGTCACTCCTATACTGCTGTGTGTCACTCCTATCCTGTTGTGTGTCACTCCTATTCTGCTGTGTGTCACTCCTAATTACTGTTGTGTGTCACTCTCCATTCCTATTGTGTGTCACTCGACCGATCCTGTTGTGTGTTATGCACTTTCAATTCCTGTTGTGTCACTCTTCAGTCCTATTGTCTGTCACTCCTAATTCCTGTTCTGTGTCACTCCTATCCTGTTCTGTGTCACTCCTATCCTGTTGTGTGTCACTCCTATTCTGCTGTGTGTCACTCCTAATTACTGTTCTGTGTCACTCCTATCCTATTCTGTGTCACTCCTATCCTGCTGTGTGTCACTCCTATACTGCTGTGTGTCACTCCTATCCTGTTGTGTGTCACTCCTATTCTGCTGTGTGTCACTCCTAATTACTGTTGTGTGTCACTCTCCATTCCTATTGTGTGTCACTCGACCGATCCTGTTGTGTGTTATGCACTTTCAATTCCTGTTGTGTCACTCTTCAGTCCTATTGTCTGTCACTCCTAATTCATGTTGTGTGTCACTCCTAATTCCTGTTCTGTGTGACTCCTATCCTATTCTGTGTCACTCCTATCCTGTTGTGTGTCACTCCTATTCTGCTGTGTGTCACTCCTAATTTCTGTTGTGTGTCACTCTCCATTCCTATTGTGTGTCACTCGACCGATCCTGTTGTGTGTTATGCACTTTCAATTCCTGTTGTGTCACTCTTCACTCCTATTCTGCTGTGTGTCACTCCTAATTACTGTTGTGTGTCACTCCTAATTCCTGTTGTGTGTCACTCTTAATTCCTGTTGTGTCACTCCTAATTCCTGTTGTGTGTCACTCTCAATTCCTGTTGTGTCACTCTCCATTTTTAGGTGCATCACTCTCGATTCACCTCGTCTATAAATAGATGAGCTCAATCCCGCTCCTTCTTGATGACAGTTCAGCGGCAACCCGAGGAGGCCTATGAATACGGTTGATATGTCTCCCGAGCACCGCACTGGGCTAATATTTAAACTACCCCGGCAACCAGGCGGCTGCTTCAAACAATTTTTTGTCTGCTTAAGCGGGCGTTTATTGCTCATATAGGATAAACTCGTACCAGTATGTATCTACCAGGGAATTCGCGGGCTGAAATCAGTTCAACATCAAGGATATTCATTTACCAATAAAGTTTGCCGCATAATATTAGCGCAAAAAAGCAGAGACACAACTTACTTGCAGGCTGGCGGACTGCTCACGGACTGCCTTGAGCAGGTGCCGTTGTTTAGGCAGTAGAACGCTGGGCAGGATGGCTCTGGGAAAAGTTTATAACGTAATGTACTTTTGTGAATGTACTTTTGTGCAATTGACTGGTGGGAACCCAACTGTCCAAATGACCGATCTCTCTATGACTCTCAGTGAGATTGAGGACACAGATCTCTCTATGACTCTCAGTGAGATTGAGGACACAGATCTCTCTATGACTCTCAGTGAAATTGGGACACAGAGCTCTCTATGACTCTCGGTGAAATTGAGGACACATCACTCTATGACTCTCATTGAGATTGGGACACAGATCTCTCTATGACTCTCAGTGAGATTGAGACACAGATCTCTCTATGACTCTCAGTGAGATTGAGGACACAGATCTCTCTATGACTCTCAGTGAGATTGAGGACACAGATCTCTCTATGACTCTCAGTGAAATTGAGGACACAGATCTCTCTATGACTCTCAGTGAGATTGAGACACAGATCTCTCATGACTCTCAGTGAGATTGAGACACAGATCTCTCATGACTCTCAGTGAGATTGGGACACGGATCTCTCTATGACTCTCATTGAGATTGGGACACAGATCTCTCTATGACTCTCAGTGAAATTGAGGATAAAGAGCTCTCTATGACTCTCAGTGAAATTGAGGATAAAGAGCTCTCTATGACTCTCAGTGAAATTGAGGACACAGATCTCTCTATGACTCTCAGTGAAATTGGGACACAGAGCTCTCTATGACTCTCAGTGAAATTGGGACACAGAGCTCTCTATGACTCTCAGTGAGATTGAGACACAGATCTCTCTATGACTCTCAGTGAAATTGAGGACACAGATCTCTCTATGACTCTCAGTGAGATTGAGGACACAGATCTCTCTATGACTCTCAGTGAGATTGGGACACAGATCTCTCTATGACTCTCAGTAAAATTGAGGACACAGATCTCTCTATGACTCTCAGTGAGATTGGGACACAGATCTCTCTATGACTCTCAGTGAGATTGGGACACAGATCTCTATGACTCTCAGTGAGATTGGGACACAGAGATCTCTATGACTCTCAGTGAGATTGGGACACAGATCTCTCTATGACTCTCAGTAAAATTGAGGACACAGATCTCTCTATGACTCTCAGTGAGATTGGGACACAGATCTCTCTATGACTCTCAGTGAGATTGGGACACAGATCTCTATGACTCTCAGTGAGATTGGGACACAGAGATCTCTATGACTCTCAGTGAGATTGGGACACAGATCTCTCCGTGACTCTCTTCCTTCCTAGGTTGAGCACCCCAGCAGGCTGACCAAGGCAGCCAGACTCACTTCGCCACTCCGCTGGCAGGGGCGTCACGGCTGGCGGCGAGGGCTTCGGCTCCTGGGGTTGAACTGAATCGGCGGTGCGGGTGGGTGAGCGGCTTCGAGTGAGAAATTGATGAGCTGCAGGCTTAAGTGCTCATGTTTCCACTGTCTCATTTCCGCTGTCTCATTTCCACTGTCTCATTCCTGCTGTCTCATTTCCGATTTTTTCATTCCCGCTGTCTCATTCCTGCTGTCTCATGTCTGCTGTCTCATTTCCGCTGTCTCATTTCCACTGTCTCATTTCCACTGTCTCATATCCGCTGTCTCATTTCTGCTGTCTCATTTCCGCTGTCTCATTTCCGCTGTCTCATTTTCACTGTCTCATATCCGCTGTCTCATTTCCGCTGTCTCATTTCCACTGTCTCATTTCCACTGTCTCATTTCACAGATCAAAGCCAGACATCTTTAAATCCGTGAGCAGTGATCTGGCCCTCCAATGGACACTCACGATTGCAGATTTTCTAGCATTCAGAGATTTTATTCGCGCATATAAATTTCCCAATTTCAAAAAAACCTGTCAAAATGCAGCGATTTTTTTATCATTGCCGTACATCATTGAAACACTGCACTCGTGCGAACCCCGTCAAACGAACTCTTCTGCTAGAAATTGGCAAATCAGCGAAGATTTAATCACTGAAAAGATGCTGGATTTGCGTGCGATGCAGCACTGTGAGCTACCCGACACCTGCGCTTGTATCAGCGAATCTCGGTTTCCAGTTCACCCGCTGTCTGCCCCGGTTCATCTGTCTCCTGCTCACTCTCCTATCTCACCACCTACTCTCCTATCTCACCCACCTACTCTCCTATCTCACCCACCTACTCTCCTATCTTACCCACCTACTCTCCTATCTCACCCACCTACTCTCCTATTTCTCTCACAACGACTTTCCTCTCTCCCCCACCCACTCTCCTATCTCATCCACCTACTCTCCTTTCTCCCCAAACTAATCTCTTTTTTCCCCAAACTAATCTCCTTTCTCCCCAAACTAATCTCCTCTCTCAACTGCTTTCTCTCCGCTCCAAGCTTGGCAGCACTGCTCTGCTGTCTGTGTGCATACGCTCCTATCCTTGATAAAAGTTGCTGGCCCATCTGTGTCTCCCCAGCCGCGCCTCATCAGCGAACCAGTTGATAAAGTGAAAATAATAATTGATCTATCCCTACTCCGTGCACTGCCTACTGCCACCAGCGATCCGGGCTCTTAGTAATTAATTTGTAATGAGACTGCGCGACAAAGCGGGAGTGGAGGCTCGTCATAAATTATTTCTATATTTCGTGCTCAGTAATTTACGGCCCTGGCCTAGGTTTAATCAGCCTTCATCATCTTATCTAAGCGATGTGATTATGAAAATGGATTTCATGTTCACTGCGGGGCAGATTCGTCCGATGAAACTGCCAATAAATAACTGAGGGAGAAACTTACCGTCCACAAAGACCCATTTCTGAATTGATCCGTGATTGTTCTCCGCTCTGCAGGTGTAGTTTCCGGAGTCGCGTTCCAGGATGCGCGATATGCGCAGGGTGGACACCAGCTGGTGCCTGTTGGGGGGTTGGTCCACACAGTCTGTCTTAGTGTCTGGCATAGTGTCTGGAATAGTGTCTAGAATAGTGTCTGTCTTAGTGTCTGGCATATTGTCTGGCATAGTGTCTGGCATAGTGTCTGTCTTAGTGTCTGGCATAGTGTCTGGCATAGTGTCTGGCATAGTGTCTGTCTTAGTGTCTGGCATAGTGTCTGGCATAGTGTCTGGCATAGTGTCTGGAATAGTGTCTGGAATAGTGTCTGGCATAGTGTCTGTCTTAGTGTCTGGCATAGTGTCTGGCATAGTGTCTGGCATAGTGTCTGGCATAGTGTCTGGAATAGTGTCTGGCATAGTGTCTGGAATAGTGTCTGGCATAGTGTCTGTCTTAGTGTCTGGCATAGTGTCTGGCATAGTGTCTGGCATAGTGTCTGGAATAGTGTCTGTCTGTCTGTCTGTCTGTCTGTCTGTCTGTCTGTCTGTCTGTCTGTCTGTCTGTCTGTCTGTCTGTCTGTCTGTCTGTCTGTCTGTCTGTCTGTCTGTCTGTCTGTCTGTCTATCTGTCTGTCTGTCTGTCTGTCTGTCTGTCTGTCTGTCTGTCTATCTGTCTGTCTGTCTGTCTGTCTGTCTGTCTGTCTGTCTGTCTGTCTGTCTGTCTGTCTGTCTGTCTGTCTGTCTGTCTGTCTGTCTGTCTGTCTGTCTGTCTGTCTGTCTGTCTGTCTGTCTGTCTGTCTGTCTGTCTTAGTGTCTGTCTATATGTCTGTCTGTCTGTCCGTCTGAACACCGTCTGAAAAGTCGGAAACGAAGCAGGCTCTGAAACTGTCCACAGATATTGTGAAGTGAAATCTTTTGAACCCACTAGCAGAGAAAATAATCTCCCAGCCTCCGAAAGTGATGATGAAAGCATGATAAAGCAATCAATGACAAGTTGACAGCGATTCAGATGAATGGACACAGATATTGGATCCCATCATCTTGAGTGCGGGATCTTGAAGAGGCCAACCGCACTGCCGGAAACTGCGTCTTCCTATGGGAATCTTTTAATCACGCAGAGGCAGCGGGAAAAGCAAAAAAGGCATCTCGGGAGCTCGGGGAGGCGGGCGGGTTGGGGACGCCACACTGACTGGCCCTCCCAATTATTGTCGAAGATTACGCCAGTAGTAGTAGGGGGGGTTGAGGATTTGGTTTTGACGGAGATTTCCCATCGCCCTTCCCCCTCTCCCATCCTTAAGCCAGCGAGTTGAGCGTGGAGAAGATAAGGGAGATGAGCAGACCAGAGGCTAACTGAGGCGTGCGGAGTGGCGGGCAAGTGAGCAGGCAGGGGCGGACAAGGCCGCATTATTAACACTCTCGGCCCTCTTGATTACAGCCGGCCAGCCATGAAGGTGCAAAAGGCCGCCCTGGGCTGTGGCTTCGAGTCCGGAGGGGTGGCGGGGTGGCGCCGCGGTTGCTAACATCGAATTAATTTTCTAGACTCTAGCCAGACTCACCAGCCCTCATCACCCGACTCGGCGGCGCCCCGGTTGTCAAACATACTGAGCTGTGAATGCGAGGCTCCACTAGTGCACCTGAGCCCCCCACTCACTCACTCACTCACTCACTCACTCACTCACTCACTCACTCACTCACTCACTCACTCACTCACTCGCTCACTCACCCACACTCACTCACTCACTCACTCACTCACTCACTCACTCACTCACTCACTCACTCACTCGCTCACTCACCCACACTCACTCACTCACTCACTCACTCACTCACTCACTCACTCACTCACTCACTCACTCACTCACTCACTCACTCACTCACTCACTCACTCACTCACTCACTCACTCACTCCCTCCCTTACTCACTTACTTTCCCTCTCAAGCTACACAACTGTCTGCTTCTCTCCCTCTCTTCCATTCCTCTCAGTGTTTTGGGCCCGACACAGGTTGCCACACAAAGCATCAATACGCGTCTCTGCTTCTTGAAGCCGGGCAAGACAGGCCGCCGCAGCAGTCCCAAACCCTTCATTCGCCCCAGCATCTTGTGCCCTATTGTTCTTCATCTTTAAAAGCATCTTGAGAGCTCCACACCTTTTCGTGGGGCGGTAAGAAATCAATCGATGCCCTGTAGAGAAGTGAGATAGGGAGGAAAATGCAAAACAGACAAGGGTTTGCAGCTCACGCCGGGTTCAGCCTCCGCGCTTCAGCCCGGGCGCGAGATGGAGGACTCCAAGGTAAGGCAAAAATGGATCTCCCTATTCAAAAGGAATTCAAGTTGAAGTTTGTGTAACCAAGAAAAGCAGATGCTGGCACGGGAGTGAGGTTATTAGTCAGGTTAATCTTAAGTCACGCTTATGACACAGACAGCAGCTGCCGGCCTGGCGGGAGAGGTGAGATGGAGCGGCTGATCTGTCTAGCTGGGGAGGAGGCGGGGGGGAGCAGGGGAAGCAGGGGGAGCAGGGGGAGGGAGTGGATTGAGAGGAAATCAATATAAGAGATAGATAGGGAAAATCGGAAGGTAGATAAGGGAGAGATTAAGATGTAGATGGAGGAGAGATTGAAAGGTAGATAAGCGAGATTGAAAAGTAGCTAGGGGAGATTGAAAAGTAGCTAGGGGAGATTTAAAAGTAGATAAGGAATAGATTAAGAGGTAGATAGGAGATTGAAAGGTAGATAATATTGAGTTTGAGAGGTAGATAGAGCAGATTGAGAGGTAGAGCAGATAGAGCAGATATGGGAGATTGAGGGGTAGATAGAGCAGATTCAGAGGTAAATAGAGAAGATGAAGGTAGATAGGGAAGACGGAGAGGTACAAAGAGCAGACTGAGAGGTAGATGGGAGAGATTGAGAGGTAGAATGGGAAGATTGAGAGGTGGATTCAGGAGATTGAAAAGCAGATGGGGAGATCGATAGGCAGATAGGGGAGATCGAGAGGTACAGAAAGAGATTGAGAGGCATATTATGTAGATTAAGAGGTAGATGGGGAAGATCAAGAGGCACATGAGGGAGATTGAGAGGTAGCTAGGGGAGACTAAAAATCGGATTGATATAGAGAAGACGGAGATTGAAAGACAGTTTAAGAGGGAGAAGGAGTGACTCACTGCGTCTCGTCTTCGCTGTTGACCTCCTCCCTCTCGATGCGGACGTTGCTGGTCAGCACCAGGTTGCGGCCGTTCTTGATCCAGAGAATCTTGGGGTTGGGCTTGCCGCGGGCCCGGCACTTGACGATGAGAGTCTTGCCCTGCCGGATGCTGATCTGGTTGCCCTGCGGGTACACCACCTCCGGCTCCGAGGCTGCGGGAACGGCGACAATTGGGGGGTGGCGGTGGCGTGCGTTAGCTTGGCGCCATTTTTGTGGCGCCCTTAGAGTAGCGCCGTTTTGGGTGGCGCTTTTTTATGGCGCCATTTTGAGGTGAGCGCCATTTTGAAATAAGCACTATTTTGAGATAAGCGCTATTTTGAGATAAGCGCCATTTTGAGCAAAGCGCCATTTTGAGCAAAGCGCCATTTTGAGATAAGCGCTTTTTTGAGGTGGGCGCTATTTTGAGGTAAGCACTATTTTGAGGTAAGCGCTATTTTGAGATAAGCGCCATTTTGAGCAAAGAGCCATTTTGAGATAAGCGTCATTTTGAGATAAGCGCCATTTTAAGATAAGCGCCATTTTGAGATAGGCGCCATTTTATGATAAGCGCGTTTTTGAGGTAAGCGCCATTTTGACGTAAGCGCTATTTTGACGTAAGCGCTATTTTGAGGTAAGCGCCATTTTTAATTCACACCCTTCACTGTTTCCACCCTTTCTTGGCTCGGCGCCTCTATTCGGCATGGTCAAATGAACCGTCAATTTTTATTCGTTCACAAACCCTCCAGCAGGCTCCAGACTATGTGCACGAATTCGCTTTCAACTCCGTGACCGACATGGACGCCGCGGCCGCCACCGCCGCCGCCGCCGCCGCGGCTCGACTGGGTGGGCATGGGCAGCAGGCGGGGGTCCAGCTTCATGATGACGGACAGACCGGAGGCTGGCGGCTGTATCGGCGCCAATTCGGGCTTCATTGTCTCGCCTTCTTGTCAATTACTCTCCCGTGTGTCTGTTGTTTTTTCACTTCCCGATGATGCACAGCTCAGGCAAAGTCAGCCAGGACGCCGTGAGGATGCTCTGGGGCGGTGAGGCCTGTTCCTGCTTTAGCAGACTGCTAAAGCAGCAGAAAATTGTTTCGCCCGTCCACTAAGAAAAGAGATTTCGTGGCACGCGCGGCAAGCCTTTGGACGAGCCAATGAAGAGTGAATGGGAGAAAGGGGAGCTGGGACGAAACTCCCTTCTGCCCAGACAAACAGGCTGTAGGAAGCGGGCCCACTGCTAGATAGATAGATAGGTAGATAGATAGATAGATAGATAGATAGATAGATAGATAGATAGATAGATAGATAGATAGATAGATAGATAGATAGATAGATAGATAGATAGATAGATAGATAGATAGATAGATAGATAGATAGATAGATAGATAGATAGATAGATAGATAGATAGATAGATAGATAGATAGATAGATAGATAGATAGATAGATAGATAGATAGATAGATATGGGCATTTCAATAGATAGAAGAAGCGAATGCGAAGGCCACAAATCATAAATCATGTATTCTCTGAGTAAGCCTTCAGTTTTAATGAAACTGTCAAGAATTGCAAATTTAGTTTATCAAAACGAGAGCCTGATTTATAGATTTTGATTTCTGTCCTCAGGTTCTTGAGCAGCCGTATTCCTTCCTCCACCTGTTACGTAAACTCAGTTTGATTCAATAGAATTCATTCAGTTATTCTTTTTATTGATTTTCCCATCTTAATTGACGTGATTGATTGTTTAATAGTAAAACGCTGTTCACTCTACTGCCTGCAGTAGAAATTCTAGCGTTATGACGACGGTCTTGCTATTAGTAGTATTATTAGTTTAAACATGGCTAAACATAGAAGAGAGTAGGCATAGCAATAAAATGAAACTGGGAAAATGGCACACAAGTGGCGTATGGCGAAATTTTATGGCAGACGGAAGGGTAAGTACAAGTGTGAGATTTGAGAGAATTATATGAGAACCGAGAGGAATGGCGGACATGAGAGAGGCATGGATGAGAGATATGAGAAAGGCCCAAAAAGCACGAGAAAGACGTAATAAATGTACATGAGAAAGACATGAAATAAATGTACATGAGAAAGACATGAAATAAATGTACACGAGAAAGACATGAGATATATGTACCTGAGAAAGACATGAGATAAATGTACATTAAAAAGACATGAGATAAATATACACGAGAAAGACATGTGATAAATGTACATGAGAAAGACATGAGATATGTGTACACCAGAAAGACATGAGATAAATGTACCTGAGAAAGACATATGATAAATGTATTCGTACGTGAGAAATGCATGAGATAAATGTACATGAGAAATGCATGAGATAAATGTACATGAGAAATGCATGAGAAGGCAGCATCGGCAAAGTGCTAAAAAGTGCACACAGGCCCCGACCAAGTGCAAGGTAGATATGGGAAAATTAATTGGCTGGAAGGTATAGTCGATGCTCCATATTTTTCCAAATAAGCAACTCTGACTGTAGCAATCTCGAGGAAAAACCGCGAACTCCCATTATTGAAAAAAAGCGCAGGATACGAGTATTCTCAAGGCCAGAGTTTGGAACAACGACTGTAGTGGCCTCATCTCTTAGTAGCCTCTGAGCTGCTCTGGCTGACCAGAGCAAGAGGACTTTTGCTGGCGCTAATGAGGGCCAAACGCCCTCGCATCCGGGCTAAATTTACTTCATCACCTTTTTTAGAAAAAATGGAATAATTTTACTCCCTTTCTTCACCTTTTTTCATTCTGTTTTTAACCTTGCGGTTAAGAAATTTGGGCCACAGTTAACGATAGTCCGCCTCAATGCGATGAAATTGAATTCCGTTAAAACTTCTAAGAAATAGTGCGAGGCTTCAAGTGGCCTCTCGTTCTGAGTTCAATTTAATGAGTTTTTGGTAGTTTAATTGCTCATTTTTCCACTCTTGTCGAAAACTCTTCTTCTTCAGTTTTAGTTTGACGACAAGGTAACACGTCTTTAGGAAGCTGAATGAGTGGCACTTGTGTCCAGCGGGTGATTAATTGTTAAGCAGGTTGTGCCTCCGCCTGACAGCCTGACAGGTGTTACCTCCGTCTCTACAATGTATCTTTCGTGTCTAACAGGTATTTCCTTGTGTCTAACAGTTATCGCTTGTGTCTAAAAGGTATTTTCTTGTGTCTAAAAGGTATTTTCTTGTGTCTAACAGGTATCCACTGTGTCTAACAGGTATCCACTGAGTCTAACAGGTATCCACTGTGTCTAACAGGTATCCACCGTGTCTAACAGGTATCCACCGGGTCTAAGAGGTATCCACAGTGTCTAACAGGTATCCACTGAGTCTAACAGGTATCCACTGAGTCTAACAGGTATCCACTGTGTCTAACAGGT
>NIVC01000019.1:695000-840000 GCA_002269645.1 Macrostomum lignano
TTGGACTGGGACTGGGACTGGGACTTGGACTGGACTGGGACTGGGACTGGGACGGGGATTGGGACTGGAACTGGGACTGGGACTGGGACTTGGACTGGACTGGGACTGGGACTGGGACGGGGATTGGGACTGGAACTGGGACTGGGACTGGGACTGAGACTGGAACTGGGACTGGGAGTTGGTTTGTTGCAGTAGAAGGGAGAGGAAGGGGCAGATAATAATAATAATAATAATAGTTACGCCCCACGCCAGCCACAGAAGTGGCCAAAAGGGGGGGAGCGTCAAATTGCGCGTTTCAGAGCTAGGTCTCTAATGTGCTTCACACCGGCCGCCTGGCTGGGTGCTCGCGCATCTTCAGATGATCTGGTATAAATATTAAATATCCATCAAATATGCCAATCAGTAATCGAAACTTGCTACTCGAGTGAGTAGAGCAGTTCAAAAATTGTGCGCCACATTTTCACAGACATGATGATTGCGAAAACCCAGGTAATCTTTGCTACCAATGAAAGAATCCAGAGCCAGAAATCAGTGAGAACCCTGCTTGCATACAAAATTACTGTAGATCTCTTTGTCTCCAGGTGCCTCCTAGTGCATGAATTTGGACTTTTTTGAGTCACATCAATGTTGAATTGAGCCTAGTATATGCCTCTTTTGTAGTTGGTAGGTAAGAAAGGAGCATTATTCTTGGTTAGTATTTAAGGAAGCTGTATTTCAAAGTTTGGTGCCGATTTAACAAAGTTTGGGCGTCGATTCAAATAAATCTTGGCGCCAATTACAAATAAATCTTGGCGCCGATTCAAATAAATCTTGGCGCCAATTACAAATAAATCTTGGCGCCGATTCAAATAAATCTTGGCGCCGATTCAAATAAATCTTGGCGCCGATTCAAATAAATCTTGGCGCCAATTACAAATAAATCTTGGCGCCGATTCAAATAAATCTTGGCGCCAATTACAAATAAATCTTGGCGCCGATTCAAATAAATCTTGGCGCCGATTCAAATAAATCTTGGCGCCGATTCAAATAAATCTTGGCGCCGATTCAAATAAATCTTGGCGCCGATTCAAATAAATCTTGGCGCTGATTCAAATAAATCTTGGCGCCGATTCAAATAAATCTTGGCGCCGATTCAAATAAATCTTGGCGCCGATTCAAATAAATCTTGGCGCCGATTCAAATAAATCTTGGCGCCGATTCAAACAAATTTGGGCGTCGATTCAAATAAATCTTGGTGCCACTGTCTAGGAAGCTACACTTGGAGATCGAACTTGGCTTGACACACCCACAGCAATTATTGCAACTTTAGCTTACAAGCAAAACGCCAAATTGGCCCAGCAACTACCGTCTTCAGATGCTCTCAAGCCCGCTTCAGGGCATTTTTATTCAGTCAATTTTGCAATTGGATTTTCGTGATCGATTTGAGCAGTGCTACTCACCTGCCAAGGGTAATAGTAGACAGTGTAATTTGAGCCACAAAGACAGACTGCAAAATCAATTCTTACTAGGATTTTAGTAGGGTTGCGATTGACCCCTGCTAAGTTGAGGATCGGGTTCTTATAAATGGACAAAGTACTTTTTCTACTCAAGCCTTGAAAAATCCCAGATGAAAGAAACTTACGATTTTGTGCCCACTTCATTAATGATTTTTTGTCAGTTTTCAGATGCTTATACTCGTAGCTAAGGATTTTGGAATATGCGAGCTGAGAATTTTGGGATACTGCAGCTGAGGAATATGGGGTATTGCAGCTGAGGATTTTGGAATATGCGAGCTGAGAATTTTGGGATACTGCAGCTGAGGAATATGGGGTATTGCAGCTGAGGATTTTGGGATATTGCAGCTGAGGATTTTGGAATACTGCAGCTGAGGAATATGGGTTATTGCAGCTGAGGATTTTGGGATATTGCTGCTGAGGATTGTGGGATATTGCAGCTGAGGATTTTGGGATACTGCAGCTGAGGAATATGGGGTATTGCAGCTGAGGATTTTGGGATATTGCAGCTGAGGAATATGGGGTATTGCAGCTGAGGATTTTGGGATATTGCAGCTGAGGATTTTGGGATATTGCAGCTGAGGATTTTGGGATACTGCAGCTGAGGAATATGGGGTATTGCAGCTGAGGATTTTGGGATATTGCAGCTGAGGATTGTGGGATATTGCAGCTGAGGATTTTGGGATACTGCAGCTGAGGAATATGGGGTATTGCAGCTGAGGATTTTGGGATATTGCAGCTGAGGATTTTGGGATATTGCAGCTGAGGATTTTGGGATACTGCAGCTGAGGAATATGGGTTATTGCAGCTGAGGATTTTGGGATATTGCAGCTGAGGATTTTGGGATACTGCAGCTGAGGATTTTGGGATATTGCAGCTGAGGATTTTGGGATATTGCAGCTGAGGATTGTGGGAAAATTTATGAAGTATTTTTTATCCAAGGATTAACGAGATTTCTAACTAAGAATTGGCGATATGACTTAAAAAATGATTTCCACTAGTTCTTTGTTGTGGATCAAGTATAGATTATCGAGAGTTTTTTATCGATGACTATGGATCATCGATGACTATGGATTATCGATGACTATGGACTATCGATGACAATGGACTATCGATGACAATGGATTATCGATGACTATGGATTATCGATGACTATGGACTATCGATGACTATGGATTATCGATGACTATGGATTATCCATGACTATGGATTATCGATGACTATGGATTATCCATGACTATGGACTATCGATGACTATGGATTATCGATGACTATGGATTATCCATGACTATGGACTATCGATGACTATGGATTATCGATAACTATGGGTTATCAAAAGCCACGGGGCTTTCGACAATTATGGACTATCGATGACAATGGATTATCGATGACTATGGATTATCTATGACTATGGATTATCGATGACAATGGGTTATCGATGACTATGGATTATCGATGACAATGGGTTATCGATGACTATGGATTATCGATGACAATGGGTTATCGATGACTATGGATTATCGATGACAATGGATTATCGATGACTATGGATTATCGATGACTATGGATTATCGATGACTATGGACTATCGATGACAATGGACTATCAATGACTATTGGTTATCGATAGATGCGGATTATCTATAAATGCGGATTATATATAACTATGGATTAACGATAACTATAAATTATCGATAGATGCGGATTATCTATAAATGCGGATTATATATAACTATGGATTAACGATAACTATAAATTATCGATAGATGCGGATTATCTATAAATGCGGATTATATATAACTATGGATTAACGATAACTATAAATTATCGATAGATGCGGATTATCTATAAATGCGGATTATCGATAACTATGGATTAACGATAACTATAAATTATCGATAGATGCGGATTATCTATAAATGCGGATTATATATAACTATGGATTATCGATAACCTATGAATTATCGTATCGATAACTATGAATTATCGATAAATGCGAATTATCAATAAACTATTGCATTATCGATAAATGTGGATTATCGATGACTATCGATTGTTTCCAAAGACAGTTGCTACAAAGGATGACCGGGAACAGGCTACTACTCATACTTATTCACCCCATCCCAGCTAAAAGTACAGTCCCGCAGACAGCCCTCGTCCATCACTTGCCGATTTCCACTGACACATCCGCGATGCGCAGCTCCACCTGCTGCTGCTGCCAGCTTGTTGCGACGCCGATCGCCGAGTCGCCCTTCGCCTCCGCCGCTTCGCCAACGGTTGATGAAGTCATTTTATTGAAAAGAAGAGAACCAAAACAGGAACTAAGAATGCCAGTTAATGGGAATTCGGAGTGGTGGGATTAAAGCGGCTTTACTGAGTGTGGAATTTTTGGCTCCGATTCCAGCCAGAGACACGCCCAACAGCTGCAGCCAATTTTCTATCGTGGCTGGCCGGCTGGGGGGAGGCCGGTTCGCCTGGCGAATGGCAGAGCTCGGGGGGCTGGTGATCAGGACTGGTGTACATGTACAGCCGTGCAGACAGCCTGTCACACTTTCTAGGGCAATGAAAGCCCCATACATGTAAGTTCACTGACGGTATTTATCGTGCAATTTATTTCATTTTTTACAGATAATTTTGGGTAGCTATGGATTATCGGGTTATGTGGCTATGGATTATCGGGTTGGGTTGGCCATGGATTATCGGGTTGGGTTGGCCATGGATTATCGGGTTGGGTATAGCTATGGATTATCGGGTTGGGTAGTTGTGGATTATCGGGTTAGGTAGCTATGGATTATCAGGTTGGGTATAGCTATGGATTATCGGGTTGGGTAGCTATGGATTATCGGGTTGGGTAGCTATGGATTATCGGGTTGGGTAGCTATGGATTATCGGGTTGGGTAGCTATGGATTATCGGGTTGGATAGCCAGGGATTATCGGGTTGGTTAGCTATGGATTATCGGGTTGGGTAGCTATGGATTATCGGGTTGGGTTGGCCATGGATTATCGGGTTGGGTATAGCTATGGATTATCGAGTTGGGTAGCTATGGATTATCGGGTTGGGTATAGCTATGGATTATCGAGTTGGGTAGCTATGGATTATCGGGTTGGGTTGGCCATGGATTATCGGGTTGGGTATAGCTATGGATTATCGAGTTGGGTAGCTATGGATTATCGGGTTGGGTATAGCTATGGATTATCGAGTTGGGTAGCTATGGATTATCGGGTTGGGTATAGCTATGGATTATCGGGTTGGGTAGCTATGGATTATCAAGTTGGGTAGCTATGGATTATCGGGTTAGGTAGCTATGGATTATCGGGTTGGGTAGCTATGGATTATCGGGTTGTAGCTATGAATTCGAACTAAGTATTCGAAAGGGATTATAGAACTTAAAATTTCTTGTTCCTGCACCCTCAATCAGTCAAAATTTGGTGTCACATATTCCTGGATCAGCCGAGCAATCACTAATCCAGTTCGAGTCAGTTCGAATTGGCCAGATTGGAACTGGCAGATTTCCTAATTGCTTTACATAATATGCACAATACATCAACAATACATCCCGTATAAGACGGTATTAACCACACCAGAGTCATAATGCATCACAGAGTGCTCCTTTGCATCACAGAGGAGGGGGGGGGCAGAAACTGTAAGCAGAACCCGCCAACTCTGACTCAGCATTAATATCGCAGGCCCAGCACTTGAATTTGTCAGTCACACTGCACTGGGGGGCTGCAGGGGATACTGAAACCAAAGAGGACGCAAAAAGAGTTGTGGGAAGAGCATGAATATAGATAGAAAGTGAGAGGTGGGTGATGGGGCCGATGGTACGTTTGGAACAGGTGGGATGAGTTAGTAAAAGGCGTACAAACTCCCAGCGTGATAGCGCCATGTTTCCCACCCCAGATACGTGTCAGGCATGTGCGAGTAAAATTATAAAAAAACTGCTATACATAAAATTGACGGACTCAATTTTGCCAGAGTCTTGGCGCGATTGACAGCCGTATGTTGTTTTGCTGCTGTCAACCAAATGTGAAAGCATTTTTACAGAGAACTCATGCATGCTGAAGTTTCAGGATTTTTAATTTCAATTGGTTTTTGTTTGTAGGTCACTTCAGGGTCATGCGTCGTAAGGGTGTGAACTAGAGTGTGCTATTGGGTGTGAACTAGAGTGTGCTGTTGGGTGTGAACTAGAGTGTGCTATTGGGTGTGAACTAGAGTGTGCTGTTGGGTGTGAACTAGAGTGTGCTATTGGGTGTGAACTAGAGTGTGCTGTTGGGTGTGAACTAGAGAGTGTGCTATTGGGTGTGAACTAGAGTGTGCTGTTGGGTGTGAACTAGAGTGTGCTGTTGGGTGTGAACTAGAGTGTGCTGTTGAGTTTGAGCTAGAGTACTCCACAGAGTGTTTACATGAATTAGATTGCTCCACAGAGTTTTTAAATAAACTAGATTGCTCCAAAGAGTGTTTACATGAATTAGATTGCTCCACAGAGTGTTTACATGAACTATAGAGTTACTCCACGGAGTGTTTACATGAACTATAGAGTACTCCACAGAGTGTTTACATAAACTAGAGTGCTCCAAAGAGTGTTTAAATGAACTAGATTGCTCCAAAGAGTGTTTACATGAATTAGATTGCTCCACAGAGTGTTTACATGAACTATAGAGTTACTCCACGGAGTGTTTACATGAACTATAGAGTACTCCACAGAGTGTTTACATAAACTAGAGTGCTCCAAAGAGTGTTTAAATGAACTAGATTGCTCCAAAGAGTGTTTACATGAATTAGATTGCTCCACAGAGTGTTTACATGAACTATAGAGTTACTCCACGGAGTGTTTACATGAACTATAGAGTACTCCACAGAGTGTTTACATAAACTAGAGTGCTCCAAAGAGTGTTTAAATGAACTAGATTGCTCCAAAGAGTGTTTACATGAATTAGATTGCTCCACAGAGTGTTTACATGAACTATAGAGTTACTCCACGGAGTGTTTACATGAACTATAGAGTACTCCACAGAGTGTTTACATAAACTAGAGTGCTCCACAGAGTGTTTACATGAGCTAGAGTGCTCCATTGAATGTGAACTAAAGAATTCGCCTTGTGAGTAGTTTCTTTCGCCCCATAGCACTACATCAGAGATCACCACTGCCTCAGCACAGCTCCAGCTGACAATTCAGCAGCAGCTCACGCCAGAAGAAACCTAACCCGATAATTTGTTGATTTGAATGCTAGAAATTGCCTGGCAGGAATGGATGGAAATTGGAAGTATTTTTGGGAATAAGCCGAGGCCAGAGCACAGGTAGGCTGAGGTGGAGCGCCGGCCTGCACTAAAGCAGAATTGACGGGCGCGCATCCGATGCAGGCGCTGGAGGCGGTCCACATGCATTAGAGTAAATGGGTTCGGGTAAAATATTCCCGGCTTCCATGTAGGATCCCAGTGCAGAGAGGCTGGCAGACCCGTTCGCCCATCGCAAAGTTGCAATATCGCAAGCCAGACGGGGCAATGGAGCCGAGCCCCAAGGACTCAAGCAATAGCTATAGCTACCTGAGCTAACAAGTGGGGATCGCTAAAAGCAATATGACGCTGCTTTCTCTCCCGCACTTGCTGCTTTCTGGGATGGGGGCTGGGCTAAACAGGCTCTCTGAGGATGAGGCAAAGATGTCTGTCTCCATTTGGGAATTTTATGAAAAAAAATTGCATTTCCTCATTTCTTCGGCATTTAGGCAGCTTTAATACCCCAACCCCAACCCCCCTGGCGACATCTGATGCAGCCCTTTGTTGCTGAGAGCTGCAGGCTGCATCTTCGGTTTGAAATATCTTTATTGCAATTTTAGGCCTGCGGAGGCTGCTGGGAGGCGGGGGGGGGGTTACAAGCGAATGACTCCTCCTAAAGGCGAATCTGAATCTTCATCAGCTGGATGCTGGGAACAATGAATGAAAACTACGAGTAAAATAAAAAATTTCGTAAATACTACTGACTGACTGAAAGTTAGTAGCATATAGATAGCTGAAGTAGAATACAGCTGCTCGAAGCCTGTTTTCATTGAAAAATTCACTGGCGAGATGGGAGGATGTCAAGGCTTACTGGGGGGTTGCTGAGATGTCAAGGCTCACGGGAGGGAATTGCTGAGATGTCAAGGCTCACGGGAGGGAAATTGCTGAGATGTCAAGGCTCACGGGAGGGAATTGCTGAGTGGGAGTTGCTCAGATGCTTTGAGCCAAAGCTCACAGAGGATCAGATATCTTAGGCCAGGATGCATTTTTGCGTTAAAAATCATTTTCCCTTAAGAAATTGTATATGTACGCTCGTAGAAGGTCATACAACATGCATGCACAGATACCGGAATAGCTATAGATGGGCCACTCAGCACATTTGCGTGTAAGCTACTTTCAGTTCAGTAGTAAGGTAAACAGAAGCATTTTAATGTATTTTAAATACAAGGCTTATTAGCTTTTACCCCCCCCAAGCTTAAACCCTCAAACTTTAAGGGGGTAGGGGGCCGTAGCCCAGCTGTAGCGCAGCTGCTCTGGTTTGCCAGCGACCCAGGCTCGATTCCAAGTGCAGTCGCATTAATTTGAGGCTAAATTGGAATCTCGGCTTGGCTCTGCTCGTGTAATTAACGGCCTTGAGAGCCAACCCCCCCCCCCAAGGCGCAGTGAAGTGTACATGCCTAACGATAAAAATAAAGTTGGGGCCGCTGTACACTCCTGTGTGAGTGTGTGCCTGCGTACGTATCCGCGCGCTTGTAAGCCTGCTCAGGGGAGTCGGCGGAATGGGCAGCAATGCCTCTAACCGGTTGTGTGCCTATGTCGCTTAAAGTGCGCCAGGGTGCACACAACCCCCCTGCCTCTAATAAAAAACCCCTCAAACTCAACACAGAACCTCTATCCCTGCCCCGCCACCCAATTTTTATTACCTTCCTCGGCTGTTCCAGTCTAAATCTGCCATGTACATTTCAGTGGCTAATGTACATTATAGCTGAACCAATTTGTTTACGCCTGCAAGCTTTGGGCTTCCAAACTTATCAAAGTCATTTCAGCTGCCTTTATTTTTATAAAATAGCTTATGTATTTTTCATTGCTACTGAACTGAAAGTAGAAAGCTGTTTTGCTAAGTACATATGCCTGAGTGGCCTATCTAGTTATTATAGTATCAGTGCCTGCATGAAGTTTATTCAAGCATTTTTACTTACAATACTACTTAAATTATTACTTAAATTACAGAAACTGTAATTTTGAGTTTTATGCCCGACTAAACTGAAAACCTCAGATCTCCTGTTTTACAAGCCGTGCACGATGAGGTAGTGTAGTCCCAAGAAGCTGGGCGTGCCTCATCAATGCAAAATAAACTGCTCACCCCATTAGTCTCAGCAATTAGCGAGAGATTCGCAAATTTTGCCCGAGGCTTGAAGGCGACGAGCTAAGAAGTTTGCCCAGATCCGCACAGGAGGTATTCCAGCTTCTAAGCATTCTAAAGCTTTGAGGAAGGGAGTAACGAGCCCATCATTGCACATACCCACCAACGCAAACATTATTTCACAACGCGGCTTTTTTATGACACCGAAACTTCAACCGTACAGATGCCCCTTATTAGGGAGAAATGGCGCCCCTCACTCAAATGAAATGGCGCCCCCCACTCAAATGAAATGGCGCCCCCACTCAAATGAAATGGCGCCTCTCACTCAAATGAAATGGCGCTTCTCACTTAAATGAAATGGCGCCTCTCACTCAAATAAAATGGTGCCTCTCACTCAAATGAAATGGCGCCTCTCACTCAAATGAAATGGCGCTTCTCACTAAAATGAAATGGTGCCCCTCACTCAAATGAAATGGCGCCTCTTACTCAAATGAAATGGCGCCCCCCACTAAAAAAAATGGCGCCTCTCACTCAAATGAAATGGCGCCTCTCACTCAAATTAAGTGGTGCCCACAAAAAACAGGCGCAGCCCCACTATAATATATAACGGGACTATCTGTCTGACCCATCCGTGCTTCTGATTGGCTGGCGCAGGTCACGTGATGCAAATCACAAATACTATCGCCTCTGTAGGTGTATTAGAATGAGACCCAATAAGACACAAATTAAAGACACAATCAAGTTAAGAATTTATTTTTTTAACATTGATTAAAAACAACAGACAGCATAGCCTGGGTCACTAGCCGGAGACAAATATATTTTGTGTACCGATGAGAATCGGAACTCAATTTAAAACTAACAATAATAAAAACAACAAATAAAAAAACAAATGAGAAATCATATCAAAGAGAGTCAATACTCGAATCTGAAAATCAAAGCTGTCAGGATAGCAAATACTAATTTATCAATACATTTACACTATAGGTTGCTAACGACGCACCCGACGCCATAGCAACAAAAGTAGTTAGTAAGTAGCTTACTGAAGTACAGCGACGAAGTGCTCAGTGAGACGACGTCGCCGAAGGCGTTGCGCCAGGGTGCCAATCATATGAACTGTTTTATTTTTTGACTAAGCTGACATCAGCTTTATGAAGTCGCGAATGGAATTAATAGTATTAAAAAATACAAAATCAAGCTCAATACATTGGACTGTGAGACTAGGATTAGAAACAAATAAACGTCATCGCATCAACAACTGCTGTCACAGGACAATGTCTGACAGCTGTGTCAAGGGAACAGGTGCTAAAATACCAGGTAGTTACCTGCGAGCACGGGAGCAGCTGGTCTCAGTCCTGTTCCTGCGGTTCGACCGTTAACTCGGCGCTTTCCCGATCCCCGCCACCGTCTTTGATGCCGCCGCCTTTGCCGCCACTGGGCACCTTCGACCGCGCCTTGGCCGCCGCCCGTTCAGCGCGTTCTGCTTTGGCCTCGGCCGCTTCGGCCGCCGATTCCGCGCTGGTCGCCTCGGATTCGGCCGCTTCGGCGAGCGCCCGCGCTTCGTCTGCGCGTTGCCGCGCCTCCTTAGCGGCGGCCAGAGCGGCGTCGGCTTCGGAGCGCGCCTCGCTGGCGGCCAATTCGGCTTTCGTTGCGGCCTCGGCCGCGTCCGACGCATTGTTGGCTTCGTCTTTGAGTCGCTGCTGGCGGAGCTTGGCGCATTCGGGCTTGTGCACCGGCCAGTTCAAGCGCTGACAGCGGGGTCCGCAGTATCTGCGGTTGGAAGGCGATGAGCAGCAAGTTGAGGGGCTCGTTTGATAACTAACAATTAAACACGCACAGAATGCGTGAAATGGTTTGCGCACGGACAAATGACTTTGAATCACGTACTGATATGGTTAATTTCTGTCAAATGACCTTGAATCACGTACTGATATGGTTAATTTCTGTCAAATGACCTTGAAACACGAACGGGATGCATGCTCTTGCGCGCATTTTGACAGATGACCTTGAACCACGTACTGATATGGTTAATTTCTGTCAAATGACCTTGAAACACGAACGGGATGCATGCTCTTGCGCGCATTTTGACAGATGACCTTGAACCACGTGCTGATATGGTTAATTTCTGTCAAATGACCTTGAAACACGAACGGGATGCATGCTCTTGCGCGCATTTTGACAAATGACCTTAAACTAAGATCAGAGAGTACGAGTATGGTATGATCTTTTTGCTTTTCTTTTTACGTGGAACTCGTTTGTTGATAACTTACAAATAAACACGCACAGAATGCGTGACATGGTTTGCGCACGGACAAATGACATTGAACCACGTATTGACATGGATAACGTTTGTCAAATGACCTTGAAACACGAACGGGATGCATGCCCTTGCTCGTTACTAGACATTTCTTACTACACATTAAAACTCGTATCGACTGTGTATTCATGTTTGTTTTTTTGCTAGCTGACCTTGAACAACGTTTGCAGAATGCACGCTCGTACCTACTACGCTCGTGGTTTGTTTTGTGACAAATAAGGCCTTCAGTCACAAGGCCAGGTGATACGGTTGATTTCTATAGAATGATCTGAACCATGCAAAAAGGTGAGTACGTTGCTTTCTGGATTGTTACGTTTTTACATAACTCACAAGCAGTATTACTCGCAAAAACTCTTAGACAAGCATATATGGGTAATTTTCTGTCAAATGACCTTTAATCACGCATACGCAAGACGCGTGTCAGTTGGTTTTTGTATGCCATTTGATCAGCTTTCTGACCGATAACCTTTAACCACGCACATAATGCGTGCTCTTTTTGAGATAGATAAAATAACAAGTATTTTTGAGCCCTCAGACTCACTTGACAACTCGACAGCCAGCGCAGTGCCGACAGCCAATAAACTTATCGCAGACTTCGCAGGCGTCCTGATCAGCAAAGAACTGCTGCCCGTTGACGGCTCCATTGAGCACACTAACCGCTGTCGGCCGACAACCAAGACGGCTGCTCGCTAGACTGCGAATCATAGTACGCAACAGGTTGCTCTCCGTGTAGGGATACTCGCGAAGAACGCGCCGGATCAGCTCTTCGGAACCGCGACCGGCCCGGGCCGGTCCGACTGGCTGAGTCAGTCGGCGCAGCGCTTGGTCCAGCGACTGGAAGGAATCGATTTTTTTAAACGCGCGTTGCGCTTATCCTAGAACTAGGAAGGACAGCGCTTATCGTAGAACACTATGGATAGCAGCGCTTATCGTAGAACACTGTGGATAGCAGCGCTTATCGTTTAACATTATGGATAGCAGCGCTTATTGTAGAACACTATGGATAGCAGCGCTTATCGTAGAACACTATGGATAGCAGCGCTTATCTTAGAACACTATGGATAGCAGCGCTTATTGTAGAACACTATGGATGGTAGCGCTTATCGTAGAACTATGATTAGCACTGGACTAAAATAAAGAGCGTAGCCGCATACCTCTATTCATCAGCTCATTTATCAGTTCAGCTCACCACTTGTCCATCATCCTTCCCGGACTCGACTCGACAGCGCTCCCACTCAGCAAGCAGGTGTCGAACAGCCACGGCCAGGTAAAAGAATTTTATACTCAATACTTCGTTGAGATCGCGGCGCTTCCATTGAGACTCGGAGAGCAGTTCGAGGACGCGCGGTACGGCCGGATTCAGCAGAGCCGGTCGCGATTCCAGCGTGTAGCACAGGTGAGCGGGGTTCAGATTTACGTCAGTCACTAGCATCCAGGTGTCCTCTAGGGCAAATTTTTGGGGTTTAAGTGCTGAGAAAAGCTTTAAAAGGAGCTTGAATCACGCACTGCATTCATACATGCGCAACCTCCAAAATTCGGTCGGCCATGCGACTTAGTTTTAACAAAAATGCGACGTAGTTTTTGGCCAAAAAATGCGACTTACATGTAATAAAAACCCTAAAGCAAAATTAACACAACTTTGGGTAAACGGCAGGAGTAACTATGACTGTCTTATTAGGTCAAAATGCCTCGTCAGCTCCTTAGTAATACTACTTTGGTATTTTTCGGGTGGGCATTTTTGCGACTTCCTTGATTGACTGCCAAATCGGTCGGCCGGATCGGCCGACTCGGCCGACTGTTGCGCATGTATGACTGCATTCATGCTTAGAGTTTAGAGAGCATTGGCAAGTGACCTTAAATCACGCACTACATTCATGATTGGAGTAAGAGCATTGGCAAGTGACCTTGAATCACGCCCTGCATTCATGCTTAGAGTAAGAGCATTGGCAAGTGACCTTGAATCACACACTGCATTCATGCTTGGAGTAAGAGCATTGGCAAGTGACCTTGAATCACACACTGCATTCATGCTTGGAGTAAGAGCATTGGTAAGTGACCTTGAATCACACACTGCATTCATGCTTGGAGTAAGAGCATTGGCAAGTGACCTTGAATCACACACTGCATTCATGCTTGGAGTAAGAGCATTGGTAAGTGACCTTGAATCACACACTGCATTCATGCTTGGAGTAAGAGCATTGGCAAATGACCTTGAATCACGCCCTGCATTCATGCTTGGAGCAAGAGCATTGTCAAAGTGACCTTGAATCACGCACTGCATTGATAGAAGGGAAGGGAATCTATAAAAAAACGTGAATCAAGCTCACCAAGCAAATGAGGCGGCAATTTCGGCTTAGTCTCCAGACCGTGACAACGTGTATAATGCTCCAACTCTTCACGCTCAAAATAGTTGCCAATTAGCGAAGCAATCCGGTGGTGCCCAACAAAGGCGGCCATCTGGGATGCAGTGCGGCCGAGTCGGTTGGTTTTGTAGGCGCGGGCGCCGCGACGCAGCAGGGAGAGTACAGTTGGCTCGGAATTGCTGAGTGCAGCAAACATTAAAGCAGTGTAGCCGTGCTCGTGACCATCCCAGTTAACGTCGGCCTTGCCAGTATCAACTAGCAGAGCCACCAGGTCGGCGCGAGCTTTGAAGGCAGCATGCAGTAGCGGCGTCATGCCCTGCTCATCTGGCAGGTTTGGATCGGCTCCAGCTAGCAGGGCCAGGCGGGCTGCTTCCAGGCCGCTGCCTGACTCAGCTGAGGCTGCGAGAATCAGCGAGTCCTGGGGTGAATTTGCCTGCAAATTTAGGGGGAAACGCGAGTTTGTTTTTCATGCTACGAGTAGGCCTATGCTGTGATTTCTATTTCAATTTTTATACAAATTTCATCCATGGCTAAAGTCAAGCAGTAAAAAATGACAAGTTATAAATACTGAACCATGGAGTCTCGAACTAAAAGACAATGACAATTTACAACAATGTATAAATGCAGCATATGGAATCTCTTAGCCATAAATTTTCCAATATACATGAAAGTTGCAATTTTATTAAATACATATCATACTTTGTATAACTTACTTTTATATATTTGCAACTTAAGTGTGCTTTTAGTGTAAAAAGTGGTATGTATGTGCTAACAATCATATATAATGCTTTTAATGCTTACCTATGAAGATATAAGAAATTTGTTACTTTTCAAATAAACTAATAAAAGTATACATAGCTTAATTTCTTAAAATTTAAAATATATTTATGCCTAATAAAAAAGGTGAGATCAAAAGAGCTTTTAAAGAGATAAAAAGAGAGACAAATTAATTTTTTGTCAACAGTAATTGCCATTTTGGGGACAAAGAGAAAGAAATTTTAGCAAAAACCCTACAATATAAATTGAGTAATAAACTGGTATTGATTTGACAAATGATTTATATTTATATTTTACTTTTTCAAAGGTAAAATGAACTACAAGTAAGGTCGCAAAGATATTAATTTTTATTATAATAGACAGCAAAATGAAAATAAAAGTCAGCTGTGCACATCATTACAACACTTCATTCATCAGTTAAAAAACTTATCAATTTAAAAATTGAATAAAATTCATTAAAATAAAATAAAATGAAGTAATCAGTCTGTTTAAATATCAAGCAGTAGCTGCATCTTTATTTTGTTAAATTGATTTATTTGGAGAATTTGCCAAAATTTCCTTACATTGTCACCAAAGACAAAGTGATTTATTGCCAAAATGTCTTGTTGCTAAAATGTCCATGGCCAAAATTTCCTGTCACCAAAGTGACTGGTAGCCTGCTGAAGTAAGACACTAGATTGCTAGTATTATCTGAAAGCTAATTGAGATAAATAATTTATAGAATTTTTTTAAACTAAATAAATTATAAAATATTTTTTTGAAATAATAAGTGATTTATATTTTATATAAAATTTTATAATTTGCATTTTAATTACAAAGAATTCTTAAATCTATGTAGGCCAATACTAAATAGTAGGCCTCTCTATTCTAAACTTAAAGTTTTTGTTATTTCAACATTAGGTTTGAGGTGGTGCCTATGTTAAGTAAAGAAATGATAGTCTCTTTTTATGCACAATTAATACTTTATGTCTTGCTATACTTTTTAGAAACTCGCACATTTAAATTTATGCGAATTTTGTTTAACTGTTGTTATTTTCGAAAATATTCCACTTTGTTTAAACTTGCTCTGAAATTTTAGTATAAACTGGCAATCTAGTGCAGCCCCCTTCAGGGCGTCCAATAAGCAAGGAGCAAAAATAGTTCATGGAAAACAATTAAAAAAGCACATTTTCTTAAGAACCAATTCTTTCTTCACTTTTAAAAATCACCTGATTTGTGTAAAATTGTCATGGACAAAGATGTTTGCTATGAATCACTTTTTCTCTAAAATTAACAAACAGACAACAAAATATAGCTCCTTGATCTATATAGAAAATATTCCCAAGTCAGCAAGCATCCCCCAGATAGCAAGCACCCCCCCCCCCAAAAGTAAGCAACTGCAGATAGCAAGCATCCCCTAATGCTCATAGCAAGCATCACCCCAGATAGCAAGCATCTGTAGACAGCAAGCATACTCCAGATAGAAGCATCTATCCTGATAGCAAGCATCCTATAGATAGCAAGCATCCCTCAGATAGAAGCATCCACCCAGATTGCAAGCATTCTGCAAATAGCAAGCATCTCCCAGATAGAAGAATCCACTCAGATAGCAAGCATCCTGCAGATAGCAAGCACCCCCCCCCCAGATATTATAGAAGCATCCTGCAGATAGCAAGCAGCCCCCAGATATTATAGAAGCATCTACCCAGATAGCAAGCATCCTGCAGATAGCAAGAATCCAGCTAAATAGCAAGCATCCCTAGATAGAAAGAATCCCATACATGTAGCTAGTACCCCCCCTCCTCCCAAATAGCAAGTATCCCCCCCCAAGATCAAGTATCCTCCAGATAGCAAGCATCCACAAGACAGCAAGTAGCTAGTGCAAATGTTACTTCCGCTAATGCAATAACCGCTTTCTTAGGTTGTGCAACAATCCACGTCTTAGCAAGAGCAATAATCTCATTTTTAGACAGCGCAATAATCAGCTTCTCAGCTAGTGCAATAATCCTTTACTCATCAAGTCCAAAAATCAATGTCTCAGCTAGTGCAACAGCCCTTTCTAATCTAGTGCAATCCTTGGCTTATCAAGTGCAATATTCCTTATTATCAAAGTGCAATAATCCTTGGCTTATCAAGTGCAATATTCCTTATTATCAAAGTGCAATAATCCTTGGCTTATCAAGTGCAATATTCTTTATTATCAAGTGCAATAATCTATGGCTTATAGAGGTCGGACGGGATCCCGATCCCGATCCCGAAATCTCGGGATCCCGAGGAAAATTGAATTCCCGCGGGACCAGAATCCTGACCCTAAAAAACTCGAGATTTGGGAACAGGTCTTTCGATTAATAATTTATAGAATTAGTGATTACTTGAAAGTATTTTGCTTTAAGTTGTACTTGTTACATTATTTACTTTGTTGGTTACAAAACTTCATATCAATTTTGTTGTGTTTTACTTCTTGATCTTGACAATCTTTTCTCAATTTTGTTTAACTTTACATGGACAATACACTAAAAGACCTGATCCCAATTCCCGAATCTTGATCCTGATCCTGATCCCGAGAAAAAAATTATTCCCAATCCCGATCCCGCCCGAAGATTTCAATCCCGTCCAACCTCTAATGGCTTATCAAGTGCAGTAATCTTTGGTTTATCAAGTGCAATAATATTGGGTTTATCAAGTGCAGTAATCCTTGGTTTATTAAGTGCAATAATCCTTGGTTTATCAAGTGCAATATTCCTTGGTTTATCAAGACATGCAATAATCTTTGGCTTATCAAGTGCAATGATCTTTGGTTTATCAAGCGCAGAAATCTTTGGCTTATCAATTGCATTAATCTTTGGTTTATCAATTGCAGTAATCATTTTTTTCTAGCATTCTTACAATTACAATGCATTTTTTAAATTGCATATTGGACCTTTTTGGCAAATAATTTGGTTGATTTTTCTGTTTTTTATATCATTACAGCCAAAAATTGATACATGCAAAGATTTGTTTAAATGCTTAATTGCAAGCTTACAAAAACCCAAAAAGCTTAACATTTACAATTAAAAATGAACTTTTTTCATTTTTTTCTACTTCACAATAACTCTTCTCTGTGATTCTATAAAGTGTACACTACACCAGGTGTGCACACACTATTTTTGTAGGAGTGATACATGCCAACTGTGCATGCCTACTTTTGGCATGCAAAGCCAATGATCTGGGAGTGTGGATTCATATGTACATTTTAGAAATAAGGGTTATGAATCATTATCAACAACATAATAACATACACTAGTACTAGTCATGAGATGCCCATGAACCATTCCATAGAAGTTACATACAACCTGGTTTCTGCACTGTATAAAAAATCCCGTGTAACTAGAACTTTGGCGAAAGTTGATAAACAAGTTTAACACTGATACTTAGGAATAATATTCTTTTGCAAAGTCTGCAACAGACTTTTTACCTACTACCCACAATCTACGAATCTACAACATGAGATGAGATAGGGTTTTGCTAATAATGCTAACACGAAGAAACTAAGAATTTGTTTGCTTGATTACTGATTTAGTAGCTTGTTTGCTTGATGTATCTAATAACTGATTAAATTAATTTTCACACCGAAATTAGGGATTATGGCGCCATATCCAAAGTTCAGACTAATTTTCAAGCGCTGCATAGAATTCAGTACATTCTTGTAAAATAGTGATGTTGAAAAAATGTTAACTACTGTACATGGAATAACAAAACGTTTAGGTTTGACGTTTTCTGAAGGAAACCTCGCTTATCTTAAGACACTTGATTTACTTAGACAGTTAAAAACGGTAAGTTCTACAATTTAAACTACGTATTTTTATACATTTGTTTTCGTCATTCTTCTGAAATAAAAAAGACGTTTCTAGAAATTTCTTAATCATTGACCGTCGACTGGATGGTGGCAATTAGGGCACTCTTTTTTATAGGCCCAATGCTTGTTTTGGTTCTAGAACCAGATACAATTTATAACGTATAGGCCCCCTAACTTTGCCTTCTAAACTAGACGGATATAGGCCCCCTATCGTGTCCGTGATAATTGAATAGCAGTAGCCAATAAGAAAAGAAAGTGAAAAATCATGTAGAGTGAGGCTGTTAAGACAGTCAAACATTCAAGAAAGTTAATAATAGTTATACTCATTTTTCTCGTGGAAGACCCGAACCAATTCTGGTTCTGGAATTGGTAATGTGAAAAGCCTATTAGTTCTACACAAGCGATTCCCATTTAGTTAGGCCCTAGGCCTATATTGTCTTTCAGACTGATCGGGTCTACTTGCACTTTATTGTGGGCCTAGGGCCTACTTCTGGTGGTTCTGCCTCTGAGAGTCAGAGCCCCTCAGTGGCCCTCTCTCACAACTAAGCTAAGCTAATATAGTTTTTTTATCCTACTAGGCCTAGTACTAGCCTTGCCTGCTAGGCCAAAGAGCAAATAGCCTATAGGCCCCTAGTACCATAGTCAGGAAGGTGTCCAGTGTACGCCGGAATGAAAATTAAGAAAAAATGTTGTGTACGCCAAAATTGAAAAGCCCTAAAAAAGCGCTTTTTGACGTACGCCAAAATTTGAATAGCCCAAAAAAGCGTACGCCAAAATTTGCAACTTAAATCTTAACTTACCTGTATGTCATCTGTTGTAACGTGAAGAAATCTAAAATACTAAAGTAATTATTGTACAGAATTAGTTAATAAGTTAAAATAAATAACTGACTTACACAAAACTTTAGTAAAGTTTTGTTAACAATAAATCAGATTTAAAATTTACGTAATTTCAGCGTTTTAAAGATGAAAATAGATTTACCAATTCACTAAAATTGAACGATATACAATACTTTGTCGAAGTAATTGGGTTGTTTGCAGGTTTTTTAAACGTTTGTTCGTACGCCAATCACATGCAAATATTGTAGGCCGATTTTTGGACAGATTTTTGCATGCGAAAACTGTGTTGTGTACGCCAAGAACTCTGTACGCCATTTTTCGGACCGCGTGTACGCGAAACTGTACGCCATTTTTTGGGGGGGGGGGGGCTGATGTACGCCGGAAAATTCCGGCGTACGGACACCTTCCTGACTATGGCCCTAGTAATCCTGCTAATCCATTATGCATTCAATTTCTAGGCCTATCACTTTCAGAATCAGATTCAGCAGCACTAGACCAGCCTTACAACTTAGGCTCATGAATTGAAATTCAAATATTTTTTTGGTATTTATTATTGTTAGGCTATGATAACCATAAAAATTATAAAATAGCTATTTTTACAGTTAACACAAAAACATGTCATCTAAATTAAGTAACAAACTTCTAGCCCTATTGAATAAAAAATAAATAAATATGCTATTAATATGTTGATACAATGTTTGTCATTTCTGGTATTTCTTGTTATCAACTTAGGCTTAGCTAAGGTTATTTGACCTTATTGTTAAAACTTAGGCCTACGCCTAGTACCTTTTAAACTTTGTCCAACTTGGAATATTCTGACCATTATTTTGACTTATAATTTAACTGCATTACAAGTTGGAATAATGGTCGGAATGATATTTAGACTCTTGCAGTATATTTTATTTAATAATTAGTCTAAATAGGGGCCTAAGAGTTGGACTGATATTTAGATTCTTGCAATGTATTTATTAACAATCAGTCAGAATTAAGAGTTGGAATGGCATTTAGACTTTTGCAATATATTAAATAATCTGTCAAATTAAAATTTGGAATGATATTTAGTTTAGACTAATTGCAATATATTAAATAACTAGGCCTAGTCAAAATAAGAGTTGGAATGATATTTAGACTCTTGAATGTATTTATTAATAATCAGTCAGTATTAAGAGTTGGAATGATATTTAGACTCTTGCAATGTATTCAATTATCAGTTGGAATAAGAGTTGGAATATTCCAACCATTATTCCAACTCATAATTTTACCATATTAGGCCTACAAGTTGGAATAACATTTAGAATATTCCAAGTTAGACAAAGTTTAAAAGTTAGGCCTAGTTAATAATATAAATAAATTTTTTGTAGCTAATAATAAATAGCTATTTTGCTTTTCAACCTATAGTGACTATAAAAAACCATTTTGCTACTTATTGTTATATGGTTATATCAAGCTTAAACCCTAAATCCAAATATGAGCATATTGTTTTATGTATTGACTATAAAAATAATAGTTTTGCTATTTATATAATCTTTATAATAATAGCAATGGCCCTATTTATATAGTTGAATCGAGTTAAAACTTTAATCCAAAGTGCAATGTGCGAATAAATATATTTGTTTTTTGCATTGGAAATAAGAATAACCACTTTATTATTTATATCGTCATTATAACAATAATATTATAATTGCTATAAAAACTAGAATTTTCATTCTAGCATAGGCCTAGGCCTATATATATATATCATAATTTATAGACTAGGCCTAGGGCTATGTAGTAAATAATGTAAGTAACTAGAAGCAAAAAGATAATTGGAGTAAAGTATTAGTTGTTGCCTTATGAAATGATATAAGAAAATATAATTGGCCTATCTAAAAACTTGAATACTCTATAATATTAATATATATTATAATATAATAGATAAGCCTAGGCTATTTCATCAATGTTAACCAATCAATAAAATTAGAAATGACAATGCATTGCTTTATAACATGGATAATATAAATAATTCTTAATATATATGATATAAACTAAATTAGAAATTTGGATATTTATTGGTATTCTCAATCAATTAGGCTTAGCTAATAAATAGATTTCAAGTTTTCTTGATAAGAATGATTAATGATTAGGCTTAGATAAATTATATAAATAATTTCAAATTGTCCTTTGGTAAATTGTTAGGATAATATTAGTTATTAAAAGGTAGTAATAAATACCTTATACTTTGTACTTTTATAATTGTTAAAATAATTAAAGTTGTTGTCAATATTTTAAGAGGTCTAGTTAAAGTGTTCTATTGTTTATTAGGGCTCTATATGTCAAAACTATGGCCATACATACATAACCTTGGGAATCACTTGGCCGTCGCCCATTTCTATTGGCAACACACACATAAGTTGCTATTGGCTGGGAGCAGTCATGTGACTATGTTCTATTCCATCCAATAGCGACTTACATGTGTGTGTTGCCAATAGAAATGGCCAGGTGAATCCCTAGGTTTGTGCCCAAGCATGACTATGGCTATTAGAGATTTATAAAATGGTTTTCAATAGGCAATACTTTTAGCTACCATAGGCATAATTTATTTAATAATAAATTAATAATGATGATAATAATAATTATTCATTACACATTCCCTAATTAAGCCAGATGTGCAACCAATAGCTCAGTCATAGCTATTGCACAGTGCATCTGAAGGCTGCATATGGCTGTTCAGTCCATGGACTAGGGGCTAGCACATACCCTCAATTACCCCAGCTAATGCTGGCATCCATTTTACAGCTGGGTGAACTGAAGCAATGCAGAGCTAAGTGCCTTGCTCAAGGACACAAATTGTTCTTGGGATCGGGAATTGAACCCCCGACCCTCAAGTTGCGAGTCTGACGCTCTAGCCACTAGGCTACAGCCCCCTAAATTGAAATAACTCAGTATAGTTATTTTAAACTAGAAGGTAGTATTGTATGAAACGCTGAAACTTAATGCATGAATTCGCTTAAGCTTCTCACTAATGCTGGCGCCAATGGTCGGCGCCTGGTGCTGTTGGCGCCGTCTGTCGGGCGCGGTCTCGCCTCCCGCGCCACCGGCCGCGCTAGATTCGCTGGCCGAGTGGCCGCCCAGCCGGCCGGCGCTTCGGCCAAGCAGCCGCTGGGCGAAAGAATCGCCGGCCTGTCGTTGAGCCTCGGCCAGGGCGCGGCTATGGGCGGCGCGGCGCTCGGCCTTGGCGCCCTGTGCTGGTACGGCGCCGGGCTGAATAGCCAGCCTAGCGCGCTGGACAAGAGCGTGGCCTGGCCGGCCTACGCCAGGCAGCGAATCCGGGACACCTACGCCTACCTGGGCCTGGGCGTGGCCAGCTCCGCCGCCGCCACCGTGGCCGCCTTTCGATCGCAAAAGTTGATGCGGCTGCTGCATAGCGGAGGCTGGATGTCCATCTTGCTGAGCTCGGCTGCCTGTATTGGCAGTTGCATTGCTGTACAGGTAAGAAAGAAATCAGGCTTGTTCAAGGATCTTGAATATAAGCTTTAAATCTGTGATGCTTGGGTAAACGGCTGGAGTAACTGGATTATATCATGATACGTAAATGCTTCGCCAGCTAATTAGTAATTAAAATTTTAACTTACCTAAATATTTTTCAACCTCACCAGATGCTGCCCTACCAGCCTGGCTTGGGCGCCAAGCAGCTGGCCTATATGGGCTTCTCCGGCCTCATGGGCTGCTTCATCGCTCCCGTCTGCGTCCTCGGCGGCCCTCTGGTGCTCCGGGCCGCCCTGTACACCGGCGGAATCTTCGGCGGCCTGACGGCAGTGGCCGCCTGCGCTCCCGACAAGAAATTCCTCACCTGGGGCGGCCCGCTGTCCATCGGTTTGGGCGTCGTGTTTGTCAGCAGTCTTGGCTCCGCTTTCCTCGGTCCAGCCTCCGCTGCCGGCCTCACCATGTACTCGGTGTCCACCTACGGCGGCCTGCTGCTGTTCAGCGGCTTCCTGCTGTACGACACCCAGCTGGTGGCCGACAGAGCCGTCAGCCTGCCGCACTACGACCCGGTCAATCAGGCGGTGCACGTCTACATGGACGTGCTGAACATCTTTGTCCGCATTGTCAGCATTATGGCCGGCGGTGGTAGGAAGAAATGATGAGGTTAGCAAATTAATATACGAGTATCATTGAGTTGGGACTCAAACTTTGTGATTATTAATAATGCTTCTGTGTCAGTCCGACTTTCGTCAGATGATCGTTTTTCAGTTTCGTCTGTTTCATACCATGCTACTATCGGTCAGTAGGATAGTTTGCGCATGTCTTGAATAATTCAATTCGAGACGCTTATTATTTATCCAGCAACTGAGCTGCTGCGCCTCGAAACTGAGGTGCTCGTGGGCGTTTTTTAATCATCTATAAAACCGCTACTTTTTCCATGAAATGTGTTAAATACACCTGTAAAGCTCCATCCGGAACCACCAGCTTTTGAATAATTGAAAAGTTTCTGGAATAGAAAACGCGGACTGACATTATTAAAATAAAATTTTTTGCTTCTGTCTTTTTGTTATTTTAACTTTCAAAACTTTGCCCGTCCGATTGGTACCTGCCCTGAGATTCACTCCTGATGTCTTCTCAGTGTTGTGATGGGGCTCAAGGGCTGGGTCCTTTCGTGCCCCATTCCCAGACCCGGGTTCGCGCACTGACCCTGGCTGCGGTCCTCCACTGACACGCGTACGACGCGGTGTCCGTCGGGACCAGGCTGCTCGAGCGTACGACGCAGAGCTGCTTGGGTTGGGATCGGCGTACGACGCACTTAACTTAATCCCTCTAAGGTGCCTAGTACAGATGCAGACCCAAATGACTTGCAAATTGGAAGGCTTACCAGCAGCGATTTCGGTCGTACAATTCGAGAACAGCGCCGACAGAGCAGTGGGAGTATCGATATTCTTTAATTGTATTTGTAGGACAATTCGGACACTTAATAGCAACCAACGCTGGCAAAATCACCGGAGAGCCACGAAGACGACAGGAATGGGGTCTCACGGGGGTCCGAATAAATAGGCAGCAAACTAGGGGTTGAGGGCGCGGGATAAAGGCAGAAAAGGGGGCTTAGACAACAGCATGGGACACACATAAGCCGTACCAGCCAATCACAGGGGCGCAGCACGGCAGACTGGGACTGGCAGCCAATCACGATCTACAGGGGCGGGGCAGCTAGGCTAACAAAATAATGGGGCGGTGTCGCACGCAAAGAATGGGGGGGGTCGCACGCAGAGAATGGGGGTTGAATAACAGACAAGGCCTAGGCAGAGAGGGGGGAGGGTACGCACGCGCAGAAGTGAAGGGGGGTGAGTCAGAAAATATCTGAGGAGGGGGGAGAGGCCGGCCAGACTGGCCTGGCGTAGAATAGTGCACTCAACTCAAGTTACAATAACACATTCATGACATGAGATTCACTCCTGATGTCTTCTGAGATTCACTCCTGATGTCTTCTGTGATTCATTCCTGATGTCTTCTGAGATTCACTCCTGGTGAATTCTGAGATTCACTCCTGACAACCGAGATTCACTCCTAAAGACTTCTTCTGAGATTCACTCCTGACGACTGAGATTGACTCCTGACGAATTCTGAGATTCACTTCTGACGAATTCTGAGATTCACTCCCGACGACTGAGATTGACTCCTGACGAATTCTGAGATTCACTTCTGACGACTTCTAAGATTCACTTCTGACGACTTCTAAGATTTACTCCTGACAACCGAGATTCACTCCTGACGATTTTTTTCTGAGATTCACTCCTGACGACTTCTCCATTCCTAAAGACTTCCTTCTAAGATTAACTTCTAAAGAATTACCTCTGAGAAGAGCTATAGTCTGAGAAATCAACCTCACACCAGTCCCCGGGGATTGGTGAGTCACTTGAAAATGCTGGTGAGATTAATTACTGAGATTCACTCCACTCAAATCCTGTTGTTGTCAGCGGTTTGAACTGAGGTTGAAATACCAAGCTGAATGTTTCTGCTTCCAGGCCAAGAAATTGTTTTCATTGTTCTGTCACGCTTTTGCAGTTTGCCTCACTGCTAGACAATTTATTGGGCTTTTTAAACAATCAAATTTTATTTGAAGAAAGATGAGATTTCCTATTAGCGATGTAAGCCTCATAAAGGATGCAGGAAGTGGAGGGCCACAGTGGTGCAGCAATTCATTTCTGCTGCAAGGATTTCTTTAATCAATTCCGTTTAAAAAAGCTTGTTGTTGCGGCACACGTGCTCGGCAAGCCATTGTAGAATTATTGAAGGCAGCTTAGGTTTTCACCGATTTGCCGCCAGAAGAGATTTCTTCATGGAGAGGTTGGGCTAAGCAGGCGCCTGTCTGCATGTGGTTACCTTGCTGTTTCACTTGATTAATTTTCTTGGCCACAGGGACTACTGACAGCTAATAAACACTTGGAATGGACGAAGGGTTTCAAGTGCGCTAGAGATCCATGGTATTGTAATATCTATCTGTCTTGGGTGGCGCTTGTCTCTTGGTGGGCGCCCCAACTGTCTCTTGGTAAGGTACCCCATGTTTATTGGCAAGGCACCCCATGTCTATTGGTAAGGCACTCTATGTCTATTGGGACTGGAAGTTGGGTCTGGAGGGTGAGAACTAAAGGGTGGGGTCTAGCTGGAGGGTGAGAACTAAAGGGTGGGGTCTAGCTGGAGGATGAGGACTGGAGGGTGGGGTCTAGCTGGAGGATGAGGACTGGAGGGTGGGGTCTAGCTGGAGGGTGAGAACTGGAGGGTGGGGACTGGAGGGTGAGAACTGGAGGGTGGGGACTGGAGGGTGAGAACTGGAGGGTGGGGACTGGAGGGTGAGAACTGGAGGGTGGGGACTGGAGGGTGGGGTCTAGCTGGAGGGTGAGAACTGGAGGGTGGGGTCTAGCTGGAGGGTGAGGACTGGAGGGTGGGGACTGGAGGGTGGGGACTGGAGGGTGAGAACTGGAGGGTGGGGTCTAGCTGGAGGATGAGGACTGGAGGGTGGGGACTGGAGGGTGGGGTCTAGCTGGAGTATGAGGACTGGAGGGTGGGGTCTAGCTGGAGGATGAGGACTGGAGGGTGGGGACTGGAGGGTGAGAACTGAAGGGTGGGGTCTAGGTGGAGGGTGAGAACTGGAGGGTGGAGACTGGAGGGTGGGTCTAGCTGGAGGATGAGGACTGGAGGGTGGGGACTGGAGGGTGAGAACTGGAGTGTGGGGTCTAGCTGGAGGGTGAGAACTGGAGGGTGGGGTCTAGCTGGAGGGTGAGGACTGGAGGGTGGGGACTGGAGAGTGGGGACGGGAATGTGACTTCCAGCCCTGCCGCGTGTTCGCATATGCGTGATGAATCATCGTGTAAAAAATTAGAATTAAAGGGAATGATTTACCTTATTAAACTTTCTCAAGAATTATGAGTAGCATGCATGCTGCGTAGCATTTCCACTAGAGAGAAATTGGCTCTATATTTTATAGTTAAACTTTGCTCGTAGTGTCCGGTGATGTAAGAAATTACCGATGTATTTCTGGCGCATGGATGCTCTTCAGTGTTTATTTATGCATTTAAAATGAGGCCGAAAATGGAGGTACGAGTGCACTTAGCTGCAAATTCTCTTTTTTGCCTGTAGTCTGTTGCTGCACCAGCAGAAGATCAAAGGGAATATTCTGGTTGAGGAAAATTATCCAGCAATAGGTCTCCTTTAGAAGCGTTTCAGTCGTTGCAGGTTCGTGTAATCTTTTTGTCTGACCACTGCAGCCAGAGAGCTGCCGCTACCCGCCTTCAGCTCCTGGAGTGAGCTGCCGCTACCCGCCCTCAGCTCCTTGAGTGAGCTGCCGCTACCCGCCCTCAGCTCCTTGAGTGAGCTTCCGCTACCCGCCCTCAGCTCCTTGAGTGAGCTTCCGCTACCCGCCCTCAGATCCTTGAGTGAGCTTCCGCTACCCGCCCTCAGATCCTGGAGTGAGCTGCCGCTACCCGCCCTCAGCTCCTTGAGTGAGCTTCCGCTACCCGCCCTCAGATCCTTGAGTGAGCTTCCGCTACCCGCCCTCAGATCCTGGAGTGAGCTGCCGCTACCCGCCCTCAGCTCCTGGAGTGAGCTTCCGCTACCCGCCCTCAGATCCTTGAGTGAGCTTCCGCTACCCGCCCTCAGATCCTGGAGTGAGTTGCCGCTACCCGCCCTCAGATCCTGGAGTGAGTTGCCGCTACCCGCCCTCAGATCCTAGAGTGAGCTGCCACTACCCGCTCTCAGATCCTGGAGTCAGCTGCCACTACCCGCCCTCAGATCCTAGAGTGAGCTGCCACTACCGGCCCTCAGATCCTGGAGTGAGCTGCCGCTACCCGCCCTCAGATCCTAGAGTGAGCTGCCGCTACCCGCTCTCAGATCCTGGAGTGAGCTGCCGCTACCCGCCCTCAGCTCCTAGAGTGAGCTGCCGCTACCCGCCCTCAGATCCTAGAGTGAGCTGCCGCTACCCGCTCTCAGATCCTGGAGTGAGCTGCCACTACCTGCCCCTCAGCTCCTTGAGTGAGCTGCCACTACCTGCCCCTCAGCTCCTTTAATGAGCTCTCCAAATCTAATAGTAAAAAAGTCTGGTCTTGCAGAATATTGCCTGGACAAAAAAGCTACTCGTATTTAATTTGTGAAATGGAGCCCGTCAGTGCCACAAACACAAGCCACGATTAACAATTCAGCTGGCGCATCTTGTCGGTCAAATCACCAACTAACAGCTGGGAGAGTTGCACTTGACTAAGCCCAAGATTAAAAAGTGCGCAATAAAAGTTCACCCCGTTGTAGCTCCGGTTGGCACTGCTCACAGACCAGACGATATGGTCGGATCGAACTCAGTTTATGGCAGTTCATCAAGTCAATCGATGCTAAGCAACTACAACTCAGACTCTATGATTGCGCTAGCTACGGACGGATGGCGTATAATTAATAATCAGATCGTGCCGCTGGGTTTTGGGCCGCTAAATATTGGTCTGCTAAACTTATCAGCTCAAGAATGTGAGACTGGGATTTCCTCTGTCGATATGGGCCCCCTGAATATCTACTAAGTAATTCCATGCCATTTGTTCGCGGAGTCTTGACCACAACCCGAGACTGGCCCCCCAACCCGAGACTTGCTCCCCCCCAACCCGAGACTTGCTCCCCCCAACCCGAGACTTGCTCCCCCCAACCCGAGACTTGCTCCCCCCCCCAACCCGAGACTTGCTCCCCCCCAACCCGAGACTTGCCCCCCAACCCGAGACTTGCCCCTACCCAACCAGAGATTTGCCCCCCTCAACCCGAGACTTGCCCCCCAACCCGAGACTTGCCCCCCAACCTGAGACTTGCTCCCCCCCAACCCGAGACTTGCCCCCCAACCCGAGACTTGCTCCCCCCCCCCAACCCGAGACTTGCTCCCCCCCCCAACCCGAGACTTGCTCCCCCCCCCCAACCCGAGACTTGCTCCCCCAACTCGAGACTTGCCCCCTACCCAACCAGAGATTTGCCCCCCTCAACCCGAGACTTGCCCCCCAACTCGAGACTTGCCCCCTACCCAACCAGAGATTTGCCCCCTCAACCCGAGACTTGCCCCCCAACTCGAGACTTGCCCCCTACCCAACCCGAGACTTGCCCCCCAACCCGAGACTTGCTCCCCCCCCAACCCGAGACTTGCCCCCCAACCCGAGACTTGCCCCCCCAACCCTAGACTTGCTCCCCCAACTCGAGACTTGCCCCCCCAACCCGAAACTTGCCTCCCCCCCAACCCGAGACTTGCCCCCCAACCCTAGACTTGCTCCCCCAACTCGAGACTTGCCCCCCCCAATCCGAAACTTGCCCCCCCCAACCCGAGACTTGCCTCCCCCCAACCCTAGACTTGCTCCCCCAACTCGAGACTTGCCCCCCCCCAACCCGAGACTTGCCCCCTCAACCTGGCCTGAATTTCCAAATCCCTGTCCAGTTATAATCGTTTTAGAAGTCCCTGAAAACGCTGCCTTAGATTTCTCATTGGCCGAAGTTCCTCGAAGGCTTCGAGATTGCGGATTGCCTGGCTGAACTCATTGGCTGCTCAGCTGAGACCGGATCATTTAGAGAGAGAGAGAGGCGGTATTTCCTGGCCCATCCGTTCTCAACACAGATTTGTTGTTTATTGTGGGCTCAGCTAAAGCCAAATCCTGCTGGCTATGGAATCGAACCTGCCCATCCTTGTGCAGTGGCTTCTCGGCTGCCTGTCGCTGCTGGGCCTGACTGGCAACTCTCTGGTGGCGGCCACCTTGCTCCGGCATCGCTACCCCCGGTCCAAGTTCGCGTCCAGCCTCATGTTGCATCAGACTCTGCTGGACCTGGCAGTCTCCGGCTTCACCCTGGCTCTGCTGCTGAAGCCGGAGCAGAACCCCACCGTGAGCAGGGCTCTGGGCTTCCTGCTCTGCCACGTTATCGACAGCCAGTTCTTCTTCTGGTGCACCGTGTTCTCCAGCGTGCAGAACCTGCTGCTGATCGCGGCGGACAGGTACTGGGCGGTGTGCCGGCCTGTGGAGTACAAACTGCTCGGGGCCAGGCAGGCGGCAATCTGCATCGCCCTGCTGCACGGCTACTCGCTGCTGGTGAACGCCGTGGACGTTTTCTCAGTCACGTACACACCGGCGACGAACAACTGCACTGGCGAGATCTCCGTGAAGACCGTGTTCAAGGTGAGAGCTTGGCGACTAACAGTCGGGTTAACAGGCTCTAATTAGGCACAGAGTGTGGCATGCTGCTGTACCTCCTGAGGCAACTGAAGTACAATGGCGCCACACACCCCTCAATTGCCACGCTAATGCTGGCACCCAATTCACAGCTGGGTGAACTGAAGCAATGCAGAGTTAAGTGCCTTACTCAAGGACACAACTTGTTCCAGTGGAATTGGGAATCGAACCCCATGCAGACCTTTAAGTCGTAAGACTGACGGTCTAATCAACCCCTTTAGAGATGCGGTGCCAAAATGAGTGCCTGAATGCGGCGCGCCAAAATGAGTGCTTGCGGTACCAAAATAAGTGCATGTGGCGCCAAAATAGTGCATGTGGCGCCAAAATAAGTGCATTTGGTGCCAAAATGAGTGCCTGTGGCGCCAAAATAAGTACCTGCGGCGCCAAAATAAGTACCTGCGGCGCCAAAATAGGTGTCTGCGGCGCTAAAATAAGTACCTGCGGTGCCAAAATGAGTGCCTTCGGCGCCAAAATTAGTGCCTGCGGCGCCAAAATGAGTGCCTGCGGCGCCAAAATGAGTGTCTGTGGCGCCAAAATGAGTGCATGTAGCGTTAAAATGAGTGCTTGCGGTACCAAAATAAGTGCATGTGGCGCCAATAAAGTGCATGTGGCGCCAAAATGGGTGTCTCCGGCGCCAAAATGAGTGCCTGCGGCGCCAAAATAAGTACCTGCGGTGCCAAAATGAGTGCCTGCGGCGCCAAAATGAGTGCCTGCGGCGCCAAAATAAGTACCTGCGGTGCCAAAATGAGTGCCTTCGGCGCCAAAATGAGTGCCTGCGGATCCAAAATGAGTGCCTGCGGATCCAAAATGAGTGCCTGCGGCGCCAAAATGAGTGCCTGCGGCGCCAAAATGAGTGTCTGTGGCGCCAAAATGAGTGCATGTAGCGTTAAAATGAGTGCTTGCGGTACCAAAATAAGTGCATGTGGCGCCAAAAAAGTGCATGTGGCGCCAAAATGGGTGTCTCCGGCGCCAAAATGAGTGCCTGCGGCGCCAAAATAAGTACCTGCGGTGCCAAAATGAGTGCCTTCGGCGCCAAAATAAGTACCTGCGGTGCCAAAATGAGTGCCTTCGGCGCCAAAATGAGTGCCTGCGGCGCCAAAATGAGTGCCTGCGGCGCCAAAATGAGTGCCTGCGGCGCCAAAATGAGTGCCTGCGGCGCCAAAATGAGTGCCTGCGGCGCCAAAATGAGTGCCTGCGGCGCTAAAATGAGTGCCTGCGACTGGATGGTGAACAGGAGCTCCAAATTCGCCCGCACGGTCGGCCTAAAAGTTTCAGAGAACCAGTTGACCAACCAGTTTAGATTGAATTGTGAAAACTGTGCTCTCTCTGATCCAATCATGCCAAAAATGGAAACCTTAAAGCCTAGATGTCGCGCAACTTTTTAATAAAAGCAAAAAACCTTCTGGTATCCTTCTGAATGCACATTAGCGCACTTTAATTGTATCGCATATTTTACTGAGTAAGTATCGAACTCTGAGCCTTACTAAATAGCAAACGTTGATGATTTCCGGCCTGAGGCTGTACCTGTACCTTAGTTTGTACTTAATTAGTTCCGCTAATCCATAACACGCAGGTGTCGGGTGTTAGTAACGGAGAGGCTGGGAAACCTCCCAGAGCTGTAATTGTGACTGGAAAGGAAATTAGCTTACTTAAAGCATCACAAAAGTTGCTCGAAGTCATATTTTGAATGCAAACAGGTCTAAATATTGAAGATCAAGAGACAATTCTCAAGTAATGACACCTGTAGCTCATGCCTTCATTATCTTAGGACATTTTGTTGTGAGCTGCGCCCCACAATGCCCTTGCCCCGACCCCGCGCTATCCGACTCACTGCCACTGGTTCCTTCTAGTCTGCCCCCTCCGTCTTAAGCTGCCGTTCTTCATTTTATTTTTCTCGTTTTCATTTTCATTGGCTGGCGTCTTTTCGTCTTTCTCTCTCGTTTGGGCCAGTACAATCGACCAATCATGTCTTTCGCCGCGGAGGCACCTGATTGGCTAGCCTTCCGCCTTCTTTCTCTCTCGTTTGGTCCAGTACAATCATGTCTCTTGCCGCGGAGGCACCTGATTGGCTAGCCTTCCGCCTTCTTTCTCTCTCGTTTGGGCCAGTACAATCATGTCTCTTGCCGCGGAGGCACCTGATTGGCTAGCCTTCCTCCTTCTTTCTCTCTCGTTTGGGCCAGTACAATCATGTCTCTCGCAAGCTCTGGGCAGTAGTCCCTTACCTGGAACCCCGAACACCCCATCCGTCTGTGGTCCGCTCGGATAGAAGCGGAAAATACAACAATTGAAAACCCAGACGCTAAAAATGCTCATCGTAAAAGTGCGCATGTCTGAGGTGAAAAGTGCAAAAATCTTAAAAAAAAATTTTTGTAGTTCTATCTTGCACCCAATGCTCCTCCATACATCACCTTCTGCACTTCGAAAGTACAAATGAAGCAAGTACATGTTTCGTTGGAGGTTCAGTCACACGTTTATCGAGCGAAAAAGCTGGAATGATTTGTGTTTTCTAGACAAATTTCACAAAGATTCAAGTTTTAAGAGTAAAATGGCTTCCATAGAATTGATTGGAGCTCATGGCTACCCCTACCCGCGCCGCCATGCACAGGTGTACGGCTTTCTCTGGCTGGCCCTGGTCTACCTGGCACCTGCGGTGGTGCTGGCCTGCCTCTACTCGCGCATCATCTGCCAGCTCAGCCGCCGGGTCAGCAGCTCCGGCACCAGAACCGTCACCAACGCCAGCGGCCGGCCGCGCCTCATCCAGCGGGCCGCCTCCGAGCTCACGAAGTCGGCCGCGGTGATCGCCTGCATCTTCGTGGCCAGCTTGAGCTACGACTGCCTGCACTACCTGCTGGGCCACCTGGGCGTGGTGCGCTACGAGTACAACTCGACCCTGCAGCTCATCGGAGTCTGCCTGGTCACCGTGAACTCCTGCGCCAACCCCATCGTCTACTGCGCCGTGATGCGCAGCTTTCGAGCCCGGCTGGTTGACTCGCTGCGCTGGCACCGCTGTCTCTGCCGCGAAGCTAACGACGGCGACGACCCAGGCGACGGCGAGAATGTCAACGGCGAGGATGACGACGGCGAGGAATTTGTCGAGACGGAGGAGGCCGCCGGGCCAGCGGCGAGGAGCAGCTGCAGTGGGAGAGACTGTCAATCACGTCTGCTGCAGGGTGCCACGGCGGTGGCCATGGTTGAGATTGACTGACGGGTCTGAGCAACTGCTAGCCAGCCCGTTCTCAAGCAGAATTTTGAAGTCAAGATTGCTGACGCGAACGCACTTGCCAGCTTTTCCACTTCGGGAACATTTCGAATTTGCAGTGGCATCGCAAATTAAATCTGTTTTTAGAGCATGCATAAACTTCAGCCCGATAAAATTGTAACCAGCTGACCAGCTAAAACTGATCTGACTGCAAGACTGCAGAAGGATGACCTCGCCCTGTGAAGAGTGTCCAGCGTTTGCTGGATTAAAATTTGAAAAATCAGCAAAATTTATTCATATTTTTATTCGAAGTGTTTTGTCAATATTTTGAATTGATTTAAAATAATTGAGTACAAAATTCGTTGAGTTCACCATTATTCAAACAGAGCTGTGAACTGATCAGCCAATGGGAAAGAGCTGCCGCGGGAACCAATCACGTGACCTGTGCCTCACAATGTACATGATAACAGTCCTGCCTGTACAGCGGCCCTCACTTTAGGCCATTGACCATTGCTTAGACCATTGGGCTACGGTCCCCCTTTTCAGTTCTTAGCGCTAAACTCACAGCTTATCACTTTGCTGGACTGACCCGACTTACTTAATTAGTTGTCCATGACTGGGGATTATACCGACATGTACATGTTTGGTATATGACATTTTTAATCTCTGGATTAGAGACATCAGCTGACGGCTGCATTGATTCTCTCTGACAATTTTTCTCTCCCGCCTACCGCCTGATCAAAATTCCCTTCAGCTGAAGCATTCGTACCTTTTTATCTTCATCATCATCATCATCATTCATCCGCAGCCTGCGCGCGTGGCAAAGCAAACCAATGCGAGGCATCAAGGCTGCTGGGAAGGCGGCGGTCTTATCCGGATTAAGCATTGATTCATCTCCTGCTCCTCCGCCCCGGGACCCTCCTCGCCTTTGCCTGCCATGGCCTCGTTAAGCCAGACTATGGAGGCATAATTGAGCATTCGAGCTTCGGGATTAGAAAGCTCGAGTCCTCGAATGGATCGAACAGAAATTGGCATTGTACGCGCTGCACTTGTTTTGACATTTATTGGATGATTTTTGGCCGTGTCTTCATTTTCTCGTGTAGCCTATCCGTAACCGTAGCTAAATAATTATCCATATCCATATCCATATCCATATCCATATCTATATCCATAACCATATCTATATCCATAACCATAACCATATCCATATCCATATCCATATCCATATCCATATTCATATCCATATCCATATCCATATCCATATCCATATCCATATCCATATCTATATCCATAACCATATCTATATCCATATCCATATCCATATCCATATCTATATCCATATCCATAACCATATCCATATCCATATCCATATCCATATCCATATCTATTTCCATAACCATATCTATATCCATAACCATAACCATATCCATATCCATATCCATATCCATATCCATATCTATATCCATAACCATATTTATATCCATATCCATATCCATATCCATATCCATATCTATATCCATAACCATATCCATATCCATATCCATAACCATATCTATATCCATATCTATATCCATACCCCTATCTATATCCATATCCATATCTATATCCATAACCATATCTATATCCATAACCATATCCATATCCATATCCATATCCATATCCATATCTATTTCCATAACCATATCTATATCCATAACCATATCCATATCCATGTCCATATCCATATCCATATCTATATCCATAACCATATTTATATCCATATCCATATCCATATCCATATCCATATCTATATCCATAACCATATCCATATCCATATCCATATCCATAACCATATCTATATCCATATCTATATCCATACCCCTATCTATATCCATATCCATATCTATATCCATAACCATATCCATATCCATATCCATATCCATAACCATATCCATACCCATATCCATACCCATATCCATATCCATATCCATATCCATACCCATATCCATATCAATATCCATATCTATATCCATATCCATATCCATATCCATACCCATATCCATACCCATATCCATATCCAAATCCATATCCATATCCATATCCATACCCATATCCATATCCATATCCATATCCATAACCATATCTATATCCATATCTCTATTAAGCGAGTCAAAGCACAGTTGCACTCTGTAAACTGATTTCTTAAGAAAGATCATCTTCAAATTTCTCTATAAAAACCTAAAAAGATGCTGTGAGCTTTTGTGCTAAAAAAACTGTATTGCGTTGCACTTTAGCAGTTTAAACTGTTTCTGTGAACTTGAGCAGGTCTTGCCTCATGCCTGACAGATTTTAAAATTGCTTGAATTTATATTGGTCGTAAGATAAATCAATTTTTTTTGCTAAACACCCACATAGTCACGATGAATGTCCGATAAATTGAAAAAAAAGAAATTTCTTGCTGTCAGATGTCTCTGTTGCGAGTGTCCATCAAATCCGCGTCATGAAGCAGCATCTGTCTGCTAATTTCTGGTCGATATAATTTATGGCATCTATGTCTTGGTTTGTACGAATTTGGAGAATAAAAATGTCTAAGATAAAGCAAAGTACAAGCTGCTCATTCTAAATTGCTGTTGTGTACTGCTTCTGGGGGGATTCTGCTGCTAAGGTCTAAAGCTGATTGATGGGGGTTCGATTCCTCCCAGCCCGACACTTACCCCCCCCCCCAACCTGAGACTTGCCTCCCCCAAACCCGAGACTTGCCCCCAAACCCGAGACTTGCCCCCAAACCCGAGACTTGCCCCCAAACCCGAGACTTGCCCCCAAACCCGAGACTTGCCCCCAAACCCGAGACTTGCCCCCAAACCCGAGACTTGCCCCCAAACCCGAGACTTGCCCCCAAACCCGAGACTTGCCTCCAAACCCGAGACTTGCCCCCAAACCCGAGACTTGCCCCCAAACCCGAGACTTGCACCCAAACCCGAGACTTGCCCCCAAACCCGAGACTTGCCTCCAAACCCGAGACTTGCCCCCAAACCCGAGACTTGCCCCCAAACCCGAGACTTGCCCCCAAACCCGAGACTTGCCCCCAAACCCGAGACTTGCCCCCAAACCCGAGACTTGCCTCCAAACCCGAGACTTGCCCCCAAACCCGAGACTTGCCCCCAAACCCGAGACTTGCCCCCAAACCCGAGACTTGCCCCAAACCCGAGACTTGCCCCCAAACCCGAGACTTGCCCCCAAACCCGAGACTTGCTCCCAAACCCGAGACTTGCCCCCAAACCCGAGACTTGCCCCCAAACCCGAGACTTGCCCCCCCCCCCAACCCGAGACTTGCCCCTAACCCGAGACTTGCCTCCCCCTCAACCCGAGACTTGTACAAAAGATTTATTGAACCTCATGAATGCTGTCTTGCTCACTGTAAAGTAGCCCAGCTCATCATGTCACAAGACATTATTTGCACTTTTTCCTACGGTTCGGCTGGATGCGACTCGAGAATTGAAGTGAGCCATCGAAATGATTGAGCCAAAATGGCTTTTATCCAAACTCTTATAAATAGACAGCTTGCCAATATTTTTTGAGCATTGAGCATAAGCATTGTATTAACTGGACTAAATATGGAGCAGCACATTGTTTCCAAGAAGCAACAGACAATAGCTGGCCCGCATAGCATGGTTTGAAATAAATTCACCTGACAAGGATAGTTTGATTAGTCATAAATGGAGGTCACACTCCATCAGAGATAAGATTCGCACAGCTACGAGCTACGGTTCCAAGCCAGTCTTTACCAATACAAGAACGATGATTTATACTACTTAGTAAGTAGCTTAACATCTTCTACATCTACAAAGGCAACAGCTGATTCAAGTTGACTTTGCATCTGTTAAAAGTACATTCATTGCTTTTAGGTTCCGTTGAGCTCATTAACCTGAGAGCTACTTCATGTGGCTGTTAGTGGCACAAAGCGCAATCGAGATGCTGCAGTTTGAAGTTGGAATATAAAGACACACAGGCCTATTCGGGATATGCCGAAGTCCGAGACAGCTGGACTCATTTCTGCCTGACTTTTGTCAGCAAGTTAAAGACATGCAGTGGTGGTATTCAGCCGTGCATCAGGCCTCAGTTGCTTCGGACCAGTTAGCCTTCAATAACATACGAGTATTCCGTCACGAAAAATAATAACAACTGATATAGACTTATGAATCAATCACGAAAATACGGATCCTGGATATAATGTCATGCTGGCCAGCACTATCTCTGGGTGCTCAGGTGCTTGCACTCTTGGCTAGTAACTGTAAAAAGGTGAAGTAATGAAAATTTCGCCAGCAGCAGTTAAACAGAGCCAGACATCATTACTTGTACAGACTCATCATAAATCACCTAATTATGCTCAAAGCCTGACACCCAGTGGCCAGGGTTATTTCCTTTTCTGTCGATGCAAAATATGATTGAATGCCGTAACGCGACCGGAGCCATTGCTACGAATAAGAGTTTGATGTCAGAGGTTGCAGACTTCATACATGTAGTCAACGACAGCGTATAGCTCAAAGGTAGATGCTTTCAGTTCCAGTTCCGACTAGAGAAAAATACTGCGTGTACATACAGCTGATGTACACCCTGAGTGAGCACATTGACAATCGAAGTAAAACGATGCTGCTCACGACTTTCTTAGAAATAAGCCGGAGGCCTGTCAGAAACGCATATTAGTATTAGTCTATCGCCAGTGCCTTTGGCATGCTCTCTGGAACTCGGACTATTCTTGACCGAATTTGTCTATGGCATAGAGCATATAGGCAACAGAGAGCATAGAGCATAGACAACAGAGAGCATAGAGCATATAGGCAACAGAGAGCATAGAGCTTATAGGCAACGAGAGCATAGAGCATAGACAACATAGAGCATAGAGCATAGGCAACAGAGAGCATAGAGCATAGACAACATAGAGCATAGAGCATAGACAACAGAGAGCATAGAGCATAGACAACATAGAGCATAGAGCATAGACAACAGAGAGCATAGAGCATAGACAACAGAGAGCATAGAGCATAGACAACAGAGAGCATAGAGCATAGACAACAGAGAGCATAGAGCATAGACAACAGAGAGCATAGAGCATAGACAACAGAGAGCATAGAGCATAGACAACAGAGAGCATAGAGCATAGACAACATAGAGCATAGAGCATAGGCAACAGAGAGCATAGAGCATAGACAACAGAGAGCATAGAGCATAGACAACAGAGAGCATAGAGCATAGACAACAGAGAGCATAGAGCATAGACAACATAGAGCATAGAGCATAGACAACAGAGAGCATAGAGCATAGACAACAGAGAGCATAGAGCATAGACAACAGAGAGCATAGAGCATAGACAACAGAGAGCATAGAGCATAGACAACAGAGAGCATAGAGCATAGACAACAGAGAGCATAGAGCATAGACAACAGAGAGCATAGAGCATAGACAACAGAGAGCATAGAGCATAGACAACAGAGAGCATAGAGCATAGACAACAGAGAGCATAGAGCATAGACAACAGAGAGCATAGAGCATAGACAACAGAGAGCATAGAGCATAGACAACAGAGAGCATAGAGCATAGACAACAGAGAGCATAGAGCATAGACAACAGAGAGCATAGAGCATAGAGCAGTTGCAGGCAGATTTAACAAATAAATCAGACATTTTTCTGACCCTCTCGCACTGATTATGCGTCATCAGTAGTGTGTTACGAGTAGTGCAATAATAATTGCATAAGGGCTGCGGGCGCCCTGACTTTCGGCGACATCGCCCCACAACTACTGGGGAGGCAGTTCTGCCCATACCGCTGACTCCTCAGCTGACATCAAGAGCCTCAATACAGTACGCGGGCACGCACTCAGCACACGCTCACTCAGGGTGTACACTGACCCTTTGACTTTCTAATCGTCAGGCGCGTACACTCTCTCTGTGCCTCTCGGGGGTGGCCCTCAAGCCGAGCACAAGGGTGGGAACTGCAAGCCAAGGCACCATAACTAGAAGAAGGAATTCCAAAACAAATTCTGAATTAAATGGTCAATGGAAGCAACGCTCCCGCTTCACTGATTCTATCGGCTTAATGCCCTCAGCAGGTCGCGACGCCGTGAACTGCAAGCATTTTTATACACGCTCGAAGCATTCTTTTCCAGACATTCCATCATACTGCCCCAGGGATATTACTGCACTGTATCATTTTGCATCTAATGCACAGAGCCACAGATATTGGTTTTGTCAGCCTAACTGAGAATAAAGCCATCCAATGTGAGAATCCTGCCTACGCTGAATACGAAGGGCCTAGCTGCGTCCAACCTAGTCTATGAGCCATAGACCATAAAGGACAAGTAAAGTTTTAAAAGACCAATCGATTCTCACATTGGATGGCTTTTTATCACTTTGCTTGTCCTTTATTGTCTATGGCCCATAGACTAAGGCTGCACACAGCCAGGCCCTTCGCAGTCAGCGTAGGCAGGACTTTGGATGGCTTTATTCTCAGTTAGGCTGACAAAACCAATACTATATAACTGTGATCTGATGCAGTAAAAGTAGCTGCTGTTACTACTACTACTACTACTATTACTACTACTATACTGCTGCTACTACTACTACTACTACTATTACTACTACTGCTGCTGCTACTACTACTGCTACTACTACTACCACCACTACTACTACTACTACTACTACCACCACTACTACTACTACACCACTACACTACTACTACTACTACTATGATGCAGTACAACTACAAAATAATAATTCAATTCGAGTAGGTCAGCACGCATCTATCCGGCATCTGAATCTCTTCCTTTATTTGCGGTCCGGCCACCGCTCATAAGCGCCATATATAGCAGTGCTCCAATCCCCGGGGATGGGGCATGAGAAGCGTAAGACAGCATCACTGCATGCCTCCCCACTGACGGGTGGGCAGCTCTTCTCAAATACTGAAACACATGAAATGCCTGCCCAGATGTTTTACTTTTTAGTCCGACAGGGCATGCAGCGTCTCAGCTCCCAGTGTCATACATATTTTAGCAGACGGAGATCACATTGGCTTGGGTTTGGGGACGGCGCTGGAGGCATTATAGTTCAACCAAAGGTGCAGGCCTGGGACCCACAGCCGGGAATAGCAAAGATCGGGCAAATGAAATTGAGACCTCTATGATTTTATAGCTGAATAACTCATATATTTTCAGTAAAATGTAAAATCAGTATATGATGTCATTCTGAGCACTACGCGTGAGCAGAGTTCATTACTCCAGTTTCTAGTTCCGACTCTCTTTGGCTGAGCTGAGCAGGTCGGGGGGTGGGGTTGGCTGCAGATGAAGATACATATAGAGCTGCTGTAGGCATGCAATCTGGAGTCGGCCGCACACCCCACAAGGCGCCGCTGGAGAATCGATAACCCGCGCGATGGCGATGCTGCTGAGCAAACAGGAGACTGGCGTGGTTAGCGAAGGCTGGCATGCCGCAATGGCCAACAAGGAGGAGCTCGGAGAGAAGATCTTTATTAAGTGAGTCTAACGCTGTATCTCACTGCATCTCAGTCGACTTTGAGTAGATTGAGTAGGTTTTAAGTAGATTGAGTAGGTTTTAAGTAGATTCTGAGTATTTTAGTAGATAGTTGGTTACGAGTAGATTAAGTAGGTTTTGAGTAGTTGAAGTAGGTTTGGGTATATAGAGAACGTTTTTGGTACGAGTAGATAGATTAGGTTTTGAGTAGGTGAAGTAGATTTTGATTACATGGAGTAGGTTTTGGGTAGGTGGGGTAGCATTCGAGTAGATAGAGTAGGTTTTGGGTAGATGGAGTAGGTATTAAGTGTCAGTGGAGTAGGTTTTGGGTAGATGAAGTATGTTTTGAGTACAATTGGAGTAGGCTTTTAGCAGATGGAGTCACTTAGCAGATTTTCTATAGATCCTAAGATAGCTTCCCAGAGGTTTACTGAGAAGTCAAGAAGCAGACCCAATTACTGAGAAGTCATCAGTAGTTCTGTAGCTGATAGAGCAGTTATCTACCGAAAACGAATCTCAAAAAAATTAACAAACAAACAATTAAACAAATTTTCCGGGTTGAGACTCATGATCAATTCAAATTCAAAACTGCCCCAGCGATAGTCCATTTTTTAAACTAATGATTCCAGGTTGATAGACTTTTACCATCTGCATACCATCTAAAAGTTCAAATCATTTATCATCGAACTTCGGGAACTTCGCAACCTTTGGGACTTTCTATCAAGACCTTCGGAATCTTTTCGACCTTCGACATGCACATGCATGGAGAGGCAGTTCGGGGAACATCCATTTTGTACTCCGTGACCCCGCCCATGCAGCCTATCCACTCCCCTTACTCGATAATAATAAGTGATTACACCTGCCCCAATTGGGCCAGATGTGCAACCAACCACTCAGCCGCAGCTATTGCGCGGCGTATCGGACGGTTGCGACTACGGCTGTTCAGTCCAAGGACTGGGGGGGGGGGGGGTCACCACACATCCTCAATTACCCCAGCTAATGCTGGCACCCATTTTACAGCTGGGTGAACTGAAGCAATGCAGAGTTCAGTGTCTTACTCAAGGACACAAATTGTTCCTAGTGGGATCGTGAATCGAACCCCCGACCTTTCAATCGTGATTCCGACGCTCTAACCATTAGGCTACCACCCCAAGAACAAAAGCCTCAGTATGTCCAGCACCTACGGGACCTTCAGGACTTTCGAGACCTTCTGGATCTTCAGCACCTTAGGGACCCTCAAAGCGATGACTAATTTACTCGTAATCAGAGCTAAACGATTACAATTTATTCCTAATTTGACACTGTCGCCGGCGCTGTCTCCAAACCCGATCCTCCCAGACTGTTCGAGCTGTACCCCGAAGAGCAGGAGCTGTTCTCGAAGTTTCGCCAGAGGCCACTCGACCAGCTGCGCGGCGACCCGGCGTTGAGGACACACGGCCGTAGGGTGGTGAACATGCTGGACTCGGTCATCGCCGACTTGCGCGACCGTCAGTCCTCTGAGGAGCTGCTGACCGAGATTGGCCGCTCGCATGGGCGACGGGGCATCCGGCCGGACCATTTTGCTGTGAGTAGGTTGGTAGACAGAGTAGGTTGGAAGACAGAGTAGGTTGGTAGACAGAGTAGGTTGGTAGACAGAGTAGGTTGGTAAACAGAGTAGGTTGGAAGACAGAGTAGGTTGGTAGACAGAGTAGGTTGGTAGACAGAGTAGGTTGGTAGACAGAGTAGGTTGGTAGACAGAGTAGGTTGGTAGACAGAGTAGGTTGGTAGAGTAGGCTGCTAGACAAAAGGTTGGTGGAGAGTAGGTTGGTAGACAGTGGGTTGATAGATAGATAGAGTAGGTTGATAGACAGAGTAGGTTGGTACATAAAGTAGGTTGGTAGACAGAGTAGGTTGATGGATAAAGTAGATTGATAGAAAGAGCAGGTTGGTAGATAGAGTAGGTTGATAGACAGAGTAGGTTGGTAGACAGAGTAGGTTGGTAGAGTAGGCTGCTAGACAAAAGGTTGGTGGAGAGTAGGTTGGTAGACAGTGGGTTGATAGATAGATAGATTAGGTTGATAGACAGAGTAGGTTGGTACATAAAGTAGGTTGGTAGACAGAGTAGGTTGATGGATAAAGTAGATTGATAGAAAGAGTAGGTTGGTAGATAGAGTAGGTTGATAGACAGAGTAGGTTGGTAAATAGCAGGTTGATAGAAAGAAAAGCCTGGTAGAGTAGGTTAATAGATAGAGTAAGTTGGTAGACAAAATAGGTAGGTAGATAGAGTACGTTGATAGACAGAAAAGCTTGGTATAGTATGTTGGTAGATAGAGTTGGTTGGTAGACAGAGCAGGTTGATAGACAGTAGGTTGATAGACAGAGTATGTTTTGTAGATAAAGAAGGTTGGTAGAAAAAGTAGGGGTTGAAAGAGTAGGTGCAGGTAGAGTAGGTTGAGATAGTGAGTTGGTGGATAGATAGAGTAGGTTTTCAATGCCATTCTGTTTCGGCAGGAACCGTTGAAGTTCTTGACGTTCCTAGTTGCCGAGTATCAAGAGGCCCGATACGGTATGCCGTACTGTTACTAGATCGTCATGCACCAACTAGTTCAACCACCCAACAATGAACCGCAGACGCTGAACAAGGTGCTGATGTACGTACTTGAAGACCTGCTTGGCCAGCAGTTCAAAAGCAACAAGGCGGTGTGGAACAAGTTCCTGTCCGGCACCATTCCGACCATTACGGAGGGCATTCGGACTGCTCAGCAGGGCAATCTCTGACTTTTCCCGCTCTATGCGATGACATGAGTTCAGCGAAGTTTTATTTCAGCGTGAAAATCTTTCATTTCTTTTAAATCCATGCATAACATCGAACACATCGTCGAAATGTCACTCCCAGTCCCCCTCTCACTCAAAATGGCACTCCCAGTCCCCCTCTCACTCAAAATGTCACTCCCAGTCCCCCTCTCAATCAAAATGCCACTCCCAGTCCCCCTCACAATCAAAATGGCACTCCCAGTCCCCTCTCACTCAAAATGGCACTCCCAGTCCCCCTCTCACTCAAAATGGCACTCCCAGTCCCCCTCTCAATCAAAATGGCACTCCCAGTCCCCCTCTCAATCAAAATGCCACTCCCAGTCCCCCTCTCACTCAAAATGGCACTCCCAGTCCCCCTCTCAATCAAAATGGCACTCCCAGTCCCCCTCTCAATCAAAATGGCACTCCCAGTCCCCTTCTCAATCAAAATGTCACTCCCAGTCCCCCTCTCACTCAAAATGGCACTCCCAGTCCCCCTCTCAATCAAAATGCCACTCCCAGTCCCCCTCTCACTCAAAATGGCACTCCCAGTCCCCCTCTCAATCAAAATGCCACTCCCAGTCCCCCTCTCAATCAAAATGGCACTCCCAGTCCCCCTCTCACTCAAAATGGCACTCCCAGTCCCCCTCTCAATCAAAATGCCACTCCCAGTCCCCCTCTCAATCAAAATGGCACTCCCAGTCCCCCTCTCAATCAAAATGGCACTGTCCCAGTCCCCCTCTCAATCAAAATGGCACTCCCAGTCCCCCTCTCAATCAAAATGGCACTCCCAGTCCCCCTCTCAATCAAAATGTCACTCCCAGTCCCCCTCTCAATCAAAATGGCACTCCCAGTCCCCCTCTCAATCAAAATGGCACTGTCCCAGTCCCCCTCTCAATCAAAATGGCAATCCCAGTCCCCCTCTCAATCAAAATGGCACTGTCCCAGTCCCCCTCTCAATCAAAATGGCACTCCCAGTCCCCCTCTCAATCAAAATGGCACTCCTAAATCCCCTTTCAATTAAAGTGGCAAATCCCAACTTACATCTGATCAAAATGGAAACCATATCCTATCCTAAGTAGATCCAGTGTGTCAGTGTGACCAACTCTGAACTGTCACTAAATAACACCTCTTAATCCCTATCCATGGGCGCCCAGAACTTGCATTGTATAATTAGTACCCTAATAACACGCAGGAAAATTCTATAACGCAGACAAATTCGTCCAACCAAATAGCGAAGAAGACAGAATAATGTTATGAGTAGAAGATGCACAAGCAGGCACATCGACTGCTATCACATTGTGTTCACCTGTCTTACTAAACAGGTAAATTCCGCCCAACCGCACAGATAGACTTAATTTGCATTGCCATGCATGGATCACTATTATTACCATTGCCTATCAAAATATACACAAATATTCATCTAGAGTTTACCACCCTACCATTATTACAAATAACGATAATAATATAAAAAAATTTCGCTTACTTTTTGAAAATAATAATAGACAAATAATTGGAATTATGAATTCGCTGCGACATTAATAATATAAGCAACAATCGCCTCTGGCCTTGTACAAGCAGACAAGTTAAATTAGCATCTTCATCCTGTTTTGCAGACTCCAGACTGCTTCAGACTCGAAATTATTTAATAAGACTTCAATTTAAGACTGAAGACTGCAGGAAACCGTAAAAATCCTAATCTAGTGCGTCTGCATAGCGAGCAAGACAGAACGGGGTGGCGCCACAGCCCCCCCCCGCCAAGCCGATAAACAGTTGGGCTTCCTTACAGCTCTCTCATTGGCTGAGCTAGATTGGTCCTGCCCCCCTTTTGTCAGTCTGATTTCGACCTCTCTCCTTACTGCTCTCTCATTGGCTGAGCTAGATTGGTCCTGCCCCCTTTTGTCAGTCTGATTTCGACCTCTCTCCTTACTGCTCTCTCATTGGCTGAGCTAGATTGGGCCTGTCCTCTAGGCAGAGTTTCGTCCACTTTGCGTTCACTTGTGTACATCGAGTTTAATGCTTGTTGTTTATTCTTAACCCCATATGCTCTTGGGGCTGCAAACCCCCGAGGAATGAATTTTTTTCGATGGCACATTAAATTTAAGTGACACTGCTTTTTCACAAATTTCATTGCGAGTGACACATCTAGTTCATCTTGTATCCGTGTCACACACTGAGGAGACTGTATGAGCCGAAAGAACATAAACAGAAAATCAGGAAGCTTTTTACTACTCGCTCTCGAGTAGGCAAGCAAAGATATGACTTTAAATATTGAAAGAATTCTGGTCTGCAATTTACAGTGAGGAAGTCATTTATAAGCATTAAATTGACATTCGCAAATTCAGTAACTCGCGAACTTCGGCCTTAAATTAGCATGTTACGTATTTAATTTAAAGATTGAATCTTCTAGTTACCAATTACACACTACGAGCTCGTATGCTCTTGATGTGGACTAGGATTACAAAAAACATACACGACATATACCATCTGAGTAATTACAAAGGCCAAAAATTATGAGCGTTATTTTGGCACATCTGAGCATCATTTTATTTTGCATATCTATAAATCGAAAAAACGACCAATGTGTTACTACCTAGAATACGAGGTCATCGCTCAGAATGCACATATAGCCTAGATGTACATCGATAATCAATGCACTATTGAGAATGTACATCACCGCCAATGTACATCTACAATCAATATACTGTTGAGAATGTACATCACCACCAATGTACATCTACAATCAATATACTGTTGAGAATGTACATCACCGCCAATGTACATCTACAATCAATATACTGTTGAGAATGTACATCACCGCCAATGTACATCTACAATCAATATACTGTTGAGAATGTACATCACCACCAATGTACATCTACAATCAATATACTGTTGAGAATGTACATCACCGCCAATGTACATCTACAATCAATATACTGTTGAGAATGTACATCACCACCAATGTACATCTACAATCAATATACTGTTGAGAATGTACATCACCACCAATGTACATCTACAATCAATATACTGTTGAGAATGTACATCACCGCCAATGTACATCTACAATCAATATACTGTTGAGAATGTACATCACCGCCAATGTACATCTACAATCAATATACTGTTGAGAATGTACATCACCGCCAATGTACATCTACAATCAATATACTGTTGAGAATGTACATCACCGCCAATGTACATCTACAATCAATATACTGTTGAGAATGTACATCACCGCCAATGTACATCTACAATCAATATACTGTTGAGAATGTACATCACCGCCAATGTACATCTACAATCAATATACTGTTGAGAATGTACATCACCGCCAATGTACATCTACAATCAATATACTGTTGAGAATGTACATCACCGCCAATGTACATCTACAATCAATATACTGTTGAGAATGTACATCACCGCCAATGTACATCTACAATCAATATACTGTTGAGAATGTACATCACCACCAATGTACATCTACAATCAATGCACTATTGAGAATTTGCACCACTGCCAATGTAAACACAATCAAAATACTATCGGGAATGTACATCAGTGCCAATGTACATACAATCAATGCACTATTGAGAATGTACATCAGTGCCAATGTACATCTACAATCAATCACTATTGCAAATGTACATCACCGCCAATGTACATCTACAATCAATCACTATTACAAATGTACATCACCGCCAATGTACATCTACAATCAATCACTATTGCAAATTTATATCACCGCCAATGTACATCTACAATCAATGCACTATTGAGAATGTACACATAGCCTCGGGATGTACAGAGTTATATCAATGCAGTATTGAGAAAAACAACATTATTGTTCAATATTTTTGGCAATCTATGCACAATATAGATGTTGCGAATGTACACCTTGCCAATGCACACCGCAGCTGACGTAAATATAATGTTAAGAATGCACACAGCCAAATATTTCTATTTAAAAGTTAATCCAGTGCGCGTCCTTAGCGAATAGAAAGTACTAACAAAGGTCAAAGGTCAAAGCGCCGGCGTCACCTCAGCAGCAAGGATTCGTGCTCCGATTTGCCAACTGTCTGCTTATGCGCCACCCAGATGAAGGCGATAGACGAGGAGGCGCTCAGCAGGAAGATGACATCAAACCAGCGGTGATAGAAGTGAAACTGCAGGTCGCCAAGCACCTGGGTGATGATGTGCCGGTACTCGGCGGGCATGTTCATTCGCATCAGCAGAACGGAGCTGAGAAAGTACATGCCCATGACCTGGGCCAGCAGCAGCACCATGATGTTCGAGCTATGGGTTGACGCCAAGGCGAAGAAGAACTTGGTTAGAGTCAGCAGCAGGCCCCGGATTGACGTCACGGCCATGATGCCCACGAGCCAGAAGCTCACCTGAATATGGGAATTTGGGATTTTAGAGAATGAAATATGGGGATTGCAGTGAATGAAATATGGGAATTGCAGTGAATGAAATATGGGGATTGCAGTGAATGAAATATGGGGATTGCAGTGAATGAAATATGGGGATTGCAGTGAATGAAATATGGGGATTGCAGTGAATGAAATATGGGGAGTTCAGTGAATGAAATATAGGATTTTAGTGAATGAAATATTGGATTTCAGTGAATGAAATATGGGGAGTTCAGTGAATGAAATACGGGAGTTCAGTGAATGTGACACACAGCTAAGAAGTTAGAGTCGACTCAGTCGACCCTAAATTACACTTAAGCTTCAAACAAAGATAAATAAAAAACGATGACGCCCAGCCTCCCTCACCTGCTGAGACCAAAACTGTACATCCAGACGAAACCCGAGCAGCTGGACACAAATGTGCAGCGCCCTGGTCACCGGGTCCACTTTGCCAACCCTGTTAAACACGATGTTGATGGTGCATGAGCACAGCTTCCACAGGCAGTAGGCGCAGAACACCCAGCCGAGTAGGTTGAAGTATCGGCCCTGCGTTTTGATGGAATCAATCAGGATCTACTCTCTAACTCTACACTGACCTGCCTACCTCTCACTCTACACTGACCTGCCTACCTCTCACTCTACACTGACCTGCCTACCTCGCACTCTACACTGACCTGCCTACCTCTCACTCTACACTGACCTGCCTACCTCTCACTCTACACTGACCTGCCTACCTCTCACTCTACACTGACCTGCCTACCTCTCACTCTACACTGACCTGCCTACCTCTAACTCTACACTGACCTGCCTACCTCTAACTCTACACTGACCTGTCTACCTCTCACTCTACACTGACCTGCCTACCACCCACTCTACACTCTCCTGTTTACCTCTACCTCTACACTCTACTTTTTACCGCTTACTCTACAATTTACTTTCTACCTCTTATTCTACTCTCTCCTGTCTACCTCTCACTCTACACTCTCCTGTCTGCCTCTCACTTGTTGAGTTGAAGCCTGCTTTACCTTCTAACTTTCTGTTACCCTCACTCTACTCTAATATTTAGCTCCAACTCAACAATCTCACCCTGTCTACTTCTCACTTGACCCTATCTGGTTACCTCTCACTCTATCCTCTCTAGCCTTCCTGCTGCGAGCTACCGTCTTACTCTTAGTCTCATTGGCCATCTTTAGTCTTCACCTTCCCCTCAGTCCGTACCTGCAGAGTCCGGCTATGCGCTGCCCTCTCCTGTGCGGTTTTCAACTCGTGCAACTCCAAGAACAGCTGCCTGCCCAGCTCCTCGTGATCGGCCGCCTCGGACTCGACGCTGGCCGCTGTCGGGCCAGACCGTCTGGCCGCGGCCGCGGCAGCCGTCCAGGGCAGGCTCCAGCCGGATGCCTGCCGACTCTGCGCCTCGTCCCGACGAAGCAGGGCGGCCCGACGCCGTTTGGCTGCCACCAAGTCCAGCGTCTGCAACAGGCGGCGCTCGATGCCCAGCACGGCGGACTGGGTGACGGGCCGGACAAAGACGTGCATGCAGCTGTAGGGGTAGTTGACGGCGCCGAAGCCGGACAGCAGCGCCATGATGGTCACGCCGATGACGCCGACCCGGCCGATGCACTGCTCCAGAGAGAAGATGCCATGGTTGGGCGACAGGATCGGGAAGGGGTCGCCGAGACGCCAGAACAGCCAGACGAAGCCGAGCCAGCAGGCCAGCGCCAGGGCGGACCGGACAGACCGGCGGCGCGGCAGGAAGCTGGCCGATGAGATGGCGAAGTAGCAGGTGTAGTAGGGCAGCACCACCATGACCAAGATCAGCATAGCGAAAATGCACAGCCGCCACCAAAGCCGGCGGGACAGCGGGTCGAGCAGGCCGACAATCTCGAAGATGATCAATTCGAACATGCCGCAGGACAAGGCGAAAGTGACAGAGAAGGACACCAGCACAATCCAATGCCGGACCTCGTAGTCGCGGAACAAATGCTTGAGAAAGAACACCCAGCCAAGGGCGAAGAAGGCGCACATGGAGGCCAGCATGACTACAGAATCGGAGCCAACCGTCATGACTGAATCTTGTTGCTAGGCAACTAGCTGCAAACCAACTGGCTTAGTTTATGTTGCTAGGCAACTAGCTGCAAACCAATATAACTGGCTTAGTTTATGTTGCTAGGCAACTAGCTGCAAACCAATATAACTGGCTTAGTTTATGTTGCTAGGCAACTAGCTGCAAACCAATATAACTGGCTTAGTTATGTTGCTAGGCAACTAGCTACAAACCAATATAACTGGCTTAGTTTATGCAAACAGCTACAATTTCATTCCTTAGTTTTTTATTCACAAAAATCGATTCATTTAAATTAATTAAAAATGTCTAATTTCAGTTAGATTTGCTTTCACTTTATGCTTTGCTTAACTTCTTATATGCTACTTACAGTAGTCATATTTATATCAAGTAAATATCCAGCCCTTGGGTTCTTTGAAACTTCACAATAGCAATTCTGCCTGTGCAATGTTTATACCTAAATTCAAGTTTTCTCTCATCTCTTTTCTCTGCCTCACTCTTCCCTTTCCTCTCTCCTCTCCCCTCATCTCATCTCTCGTCTCCTATTCCCTCCCTTTTCCAATCTCATCTGGCCCATAGCCATGAGATGGATTCTTTATCTGGCCCTTGAGGTAAAAAAGTTTGCTGACTGCTGACTTATACCAAAGTCCAGTGGTAGATCTAGAATTTTATTTTGTGTGTGGGGGTGGTCCAAGTTTTGGGCACAAATTTTAAAACTGGAGGGTGCAAAATGTATAGTGGGAGAAAAATCAAGCTTAGGGGGTGCAAAAATGCATTTTAAGGGCACAAAATTAGGTTTTTGGGGGTGCAATATGTTCTATCAAGCTATTTTTAGGGAGGGGGCAAGCTGCCCTCAAATCTGCCCTTGCCAAAATCTATACATAAGTCTAGATATTAGTAGACATAAATCTATACCTAAGTCTATACAAGTATACCCTGACTTACACATACATATGTATATATAAGCCTGAATATTTTAAATGTCCATATTTATAGGATTACTTGACTTTGATAATTGATAGAAGTCTTAAAATCACAAGAATCCCAAAAAGTAATAAATATGATATCAATCACATGACTATCACATGACTGATGTGACTATCCAGCTCATAGAAATTAAGATGTTACTTTGGCATCGTAGCCAAGGTCTAAATTTAGGATGCCAAAATTAAATTTGATAAGACATGGCATAAGCTTATGACAAAAATGAAACCTAGACTACAAGTCTCATGAGTCATGATTACTTCTTTGACTAATAATTGGTGTTAATCCAATAACATGACAGCACAATCCATTCAATCATAATTAGCTAAACTATCTAATAGTTGCAATGATTGAAATGGGACAAAAAGCTATAGAATTGCTTTTGTAAGTGTCAGTTTTGATAGTTACTTGTCTCTCCCTAACTATAAAAGAGGTACCATCAGGGGGCCTGGCGCGAGGGCCACTGGGTCCTGGGTATGGTCAAGCGTGGCTCCAACAAGTGCATGATGACAGTCGTTCCGGATCGCTCTGCCGCCACCTTGGTACCAATCATCCAATAGTTTGTACTACCGGGTACGCGCATCATCACCGATGGATGGTTGGCGTACGCTGGTCTACCCAACCACGTCTCGGTGAACCATCGGCTGCACTTCGTAGATCCAGCGGACCCAACAGTCCACACCAACACCGTGGAGGGCACATGGGCCCACGCAAAGCGCAAGATCTGCAACATGCATGGCATGAGCGACGCTCTCTTCGACGCACACATTGAGGAATTTCTCTGGCGTCATCTGTATCCCCAATGTCCACTTGGGGCTATCCTGTACTGGATTGGACATTACTATCCATTGTAGACACCTTAATGACCTGCAGACACACTCTAAGTGACTATGCGCTCTAACAGACTGCTATCATGTTCCACTGTTTCAGTTTTGTTTGGTTACATTGTTATTTAACACACCTGTTCAAAATTCAAATGTCAAAATAATTTACCGAACGGAAGTGTAGGATTGCCAGGTTAGCAAATTAGAGATCTTGTAAATCTTGCATAACATATATATATATTTGCCATTTATTTAGTCCCTTTAATAAAATGTTCATATCAAAAGACTGGCATCTTTTACTACAGCTATACTATAAATATAGCTATGGAAAGTTAAATAGAATATGAATTTAGTCAGTAGTTATAGATATTTTTATACCTAGGCCTAGCCTACTCTATAACTAGATAAAACTAATGTTAAGAGGATTTTACTTTAAATGCAAGGAAGCTCTTAAGTTGAAGACTTGAACACTAGATAGGGGCCTATTTCATATTATATATATAAGGATTAAGATTGTAGTAGGGCCTAGCTAGATTTTTTAAAGTCTGCCTAAAAAGATCAAGGGCCAACAGTCTATTATCCAAGTTTTATCATTTTTTTTTATTATACATCACACTACAGATCATCTCTACATATAAAAATCAAAACTCTGTCTGTCTGTCTTATAATATATGCCAAAAATTGGGTATGTATTGGCCTTGCACCCCTAAAGTTTGGCATGCAAAGTTGGCATGAATTACTCCTAAAAGTAGTGTGTGTGCATACCTAGAGTGCAATTTTCTAAAATCATGCAAAAAAGTTGGTATTAAAGTTAATACTAAAGTAAAGTATTAAAGTAAAAAATTTCGGCGTTGCGCGTTGCTCCTGAACTGCAGGAGAACAGTTTTTGTTAAATTTCGGTGGTGAATGACTGCCGCTAAACTCCGCGGTGAACGAAATAAGTGCGTTCTCCGAGTCAAAAATAGTAAATTTTCCTATTAAAAAGTTATCAAAGTAAAATTTTATCACTTTCATCAGCATTTTTGCATTCCCTTTTGTGTTGATTGTTAAGCTATTTATTTTAATGCGAAGCGAAAACTTTAAAAAAATATTTTGAACTACGAGGACCTTTTTTGCGCAAAGTGGCAGGCAGTTATGTAGCGCACATGCGCACAAAAAATACATTATATTTATACGTCGTGTGGTATTTTTGTGCCCATACTTAAAAATGAAGCCTTTTATGCTGTTTTACTTCCTTTATGTTTAGATATATTTTTCATTTACGTCTTGAAACACACAGTCAAAGTGTTAATATCAGTATAGGCAATAAAATGGGCATTTCTTGGCTTGATGCTTTTTACAACTGGCTAGAAGCCTCTGTTTTGATATTTCTTCGCTTCTATTAAGTCAAAAATCTAGGCGCATCTCTAGTTTTACTTGCGCTATCGACTATATATGATTTAAGCCTTAAAAATAAAGTAAAAAATCCGGTGAACCCAAGTGGCGGTGAAATCAGTAGTTAGTTGCATGCATGCCCACCCAACCCGACCCGACCCGACCAACAAATTGACCATCTGTGAAGAAAAAAATCGTTTGGCGGACAAAGTTCCTCCATTGTCGGACAATATTTCTCTGCTGTCGGACAAAGTTTTTCCTTTGGCGGACAGTATTTGTCTCAAGCAGGGCACCCGGAAGTACCGCGCCGGATCTTCCAAACACGCCAGATCTTTTCAAACAAACGACAACGGTGGTGTTGTCGGTGTAGAAGGTCACCTCCGAGTTTGCCAGCCGGTCGGGAAAACGGACAATGAAGATGAGAGGAACAACCGCTTCCAAATGGTTTATGGGAAGGCTCTTGAAGGCGCCACCGCATTCGAGTTCTCAATTGATGTAGAGCCAATCATGCTGGACACCATCGCTGAAGATCGCCGCTCCACCTTGAAGACAAGCGTCAGTCTCAACAACGATGCGAGAGTCGGGCTGCGGCCACAGCTCGAGGCCTGCGGGCCTGTCAGTAGCGCTACGCCAGAACATCAGTTCAAAGCGAGCAGTGGCAACGATTTTCAGCTTGTGGTGCGGATTGGCAAGGGAGCTGCACAAGTCGATGAGGTCCCGAAGAAAGCACCTACCGGAGCAGGCAACCTCACAAAACCAGCCAAGTTTGCGACAAAGCCGTTGGAGCTGTCTCTTAGAAACACAAGAGTGAGACAGGCGAGTGTCCAGAATATCCTGAAGCTCCTAAAGCTCCTGACGCTTCTCCTGCGGGAGACTAAGTGTGCCGAGAGCAGTGTCGATTTTGATTCCGAGAAAAATTAGGGATTGGCACGGTTCGACGACTTTCTTCCAGGGAATGGTTAGGCCCAGGTCGCGCAGCAGCGCCAAAAGGGCAGAGAAGGCTTCTGCCCTTCTTCTTTTGCCCTTTGCCCAGAGAGTGGCCGACTGCTGGTAGGAGATCTCGGTAGGAGCAAAATCGAAAGTGTCAGTGACGTCAAATCCATTAGCAATTCCGTTAAGCAAAATCACGGTCTGGGTCTGATTTACGCTCGAGACGCCAGGTGCTGAGGTTGCGGTGAATAGGGAAAAGATCCAAGGAAAGATCGGCTAGCTCGTCGGGATTTAAAAGACTGTAAAAATGATTGGCAGCCGGAGGAGCTTCGCGCGGGTGCTCGAAGTGCCGAAGGCGGGTGCCGGGCGCTTCAGTTTTTTGACTTGGCAACATCCTCCGGGTGTGCTGAGGCTATAGGTGGTTCCCTCGACAGATACGGCAGACGTAAAGGAAGGAGCACTGGCGACGGAAGCACCTGTTAGCGTTAAAGTTGTTGCAGAGCTAGCGTCGATCAGCCGCACCGTGAAGAGGCTGCTTAGATGCGGCTTTCTTATCCTGAGATTCCGTCTCTCCTGGGGCGAGAATATGCTTTGCGACTGGAACGACTCGGTACCCCAGTGAAATCCGTATTTGTGCTGGTAAGCCTCATCAAATCTCATCTGCACCTTGGTAGTCGCGAAGCCCATGCACCTCGGCCAACTCTGCGAGCTGGATGTTGAAGGTCAGGTACTGCCGCAGCTGCGTGACATCGATGGAGCCATCTGGCCTCACAGAGAGCAGCTTTCCCCGTGGGACCATATGGTCCATGATCCTGGCAATACCGATGACCCACCGAGGAAAAGTGAGGGTGTCAGTGCTAGGTGCTTTACTTGCTGAAGCGCTTGAGTGGAATCTTGGGCGGCTTGGTTGTCCATGCCGTGTTTCGTTTGGAGTTGCCGCTCCTCCCGCTGCAGCTTGAGAAGGTGATCCGTCTTTCGGCCTCTAATTAGACAATAGCGTAAGAAGCCCTCCAGTTCATTTATTGGCTGAGAGGTGCTTGTAGTGACGCTCCATAAAGATAAAAGATTAATATCTACGAAGCAGAAAAAATTACTCGCTTATTAGGAAAGTGGACACTATCTTCTGATGGTAGACAGACAGCATTATGCATCTTTCGTTTGCCACGGCTACTGTGTATAGTACAACGGCTGTACCGGCTACATCGTCAGGCGCGTCAGTGAAGACACTGGCAGGCGGTTCAGACAGTCGTAATGCTCTGGTTGCAGATATTGCACCGAAGTCTGACTCGTTTTCTAGAAAAGTCATGACTGCGGACAAAATGCGAGCTACACTGCTATTGGCAGGCCTTCACACCGAAAATTCTTGCACGCCAAACTCCACGCGTTGTCATTTCAGTTAGGTCTGTACCGACTTGATTTGATTGGATCTTTAGTTTGGCAAGCGTTCCTCTAACGCTAGTGTGCAATTTTTTACGGCGATGGATGCGTTGGATGCGTTTTCGGCTATTTTGTGGTTTGATGCCCACCAGATGCCCACTGGCCGTTTGGTCATCTCGTCGGCAATCGCACGAGTCTCCGCATTTTCGGATTCAGTGCGCGATTCACCAGGCTCACTGACGCTGTTGTTTGAACCGTCTGAGCCCATGCCGGTTTTGTCGCGATCGTCGGCGCTTGTATTGTTTGACGATGATCAGCCGCCACACCTAATCGACTATCTGTTGTTGTGTCGGACAAAATTCCTCCGTTAGCGGACAAAATTTCTTCGTTGTCGGACAAAACTTCTCCGTTGTCGGACATAATTTCTCCGTTGGCGGACAAAACTTCTCCGTTGTCGGACATAATTTCTCCGTTGGCGGACAAAACTTCTCCGTTGTCGGACATAATTTTTCCGTTGGTGGACAAAACGGAGTCCTGTCCACCGTTGGCGGAAAATATTTCTCCACTGGAGTTGTGCAATCTTCATTGTGCACGCATTTAGAAATTTTGTCTTCCAACAAAGACATTTTGTCCACCAACGGAGGAATTTTGTCCGCCAACGGAAAAATTATGTCCGACAACGGAGAAGTTTTGTCTAACAATGGAGAAGATTTGTCCGCCAACAGAGAAATTTTGTCCGCTAACGGAGAAATTTATTCCGCCAACGGAGAAATGTTGTCCACTAACGGAGGAATTTGTCCGCGCATCTAGAAATTTTGTTCTCCAACGGTGAAATATTTTCCGCCAACGGAGAAGTTTTGTCTGCCAACGGAGAAGTTTTGTCTGCCAACGGAGAAGTTTTGTCTGCCAACGGAGAAGTTTTGTCTGCCAACGGAGAAGTTTTGTCTGCCAACGGAGAAGTTTTGTCTGACAACGAAGAAATTTTGTCCGCTAACGGAGAAATATTTTGCGCCAAAGCAGACATTTTGTCCGCCAACGGAGAAATTATGTCCGACAACCGAGAAGTTTTGTCCGCTAACGGATAATCTTGTCCGCAAATGGACTAACAGACATTTTTTGCAAGTGAATCTTCCTGTGCGGATAAAATTATCTGTAGGTGGAATAATTATTCTTTTGCGCCAAAAATTGTCCACCTGCTGAAAAAATTTCCGTTAGTAGAAAATATTGTCTTTTAAGGCAGAAAATCTTTCGTTGCGGATAAAATTAAAGAAGAAAATTGTCCGTTGTCGTTTGGCTTTGTCCGTTGTTCCTGTTCAGCAGTTTCGCAACTTGCGCTGCTCTCTGTATCGCTCATAATAGCACTGGCTTCGGATGAAATCTGTCTATGGCAGTCTGAGGCTTGCTTGAGCAAAATTGAAAAATGCCATAATTATATTGCAGCAACAAAACAAGTAGTCGTATAAAATGGACGACACCAAGTGGACCAGTGAGTTCGATGATCTCTTTGTTTCAATTGGTGGCGTTATGCACAAAACCCGTAGTGAATTGGAGTGGAGTCCGAGAGCGCTTTATCAACCAGCTAGGAAGCCACTGGGCAAGCGTTCCTTCATGAAACGCGTGCCGCCAATATCGATTCATTATTTTCAAATGGCTTTCTCGCTGGTTCAAAAGGGTCTTTTGGATCAGCAATTTACTTTACTCCAACAATTCAGAAAGCTCTGGCCTATTGTGATGGCGGTCCTACGAAATTGGTTATTGGCTCTTACGTAAATCTAACAAAAGCTTGGCCAAAGACTTCGGAAGAGAGGCACATGAATGCAAAGTCTGTGCTGGAAGCTGGCTATGACTCTGTGTTCGGCAAGATGGCGAGTCTTAATAACACAGGGTTTCTGTACCGCGAGTTTGTGGTATGATTCTGCCCAATCTTTGCCAGCGTTTCTGATCGAGTTGGAATCGCATTGGCCTTTAATAAATTCATTTGCAATTTACAACTATAACAAAGCATGCTATGTTTATGAGTTGAACATTCTTCTATAAAAAACTTGGCTCAAATTATTTTTGGTGAGCAAACTCTAATGATCGTCATTTTGATGCGCCTGCTATGAAGTGTCTTTTATGCTTTTTTCTTTTAAAGTCTTCACACATTAAATATAAAATGATCGACCATTGCACAAATGGACTATTTAATTTGCTGACCGGACAAATGACATTTTGTCCGCAAACGGACTATTTTATCGACCAGACAATCTTTTTCCACCAAAGGACAATTTTGTTAAAAAAACACGGACAGCTCAATCTGCTGACGGAAGTTTTATCCGTAAACGGAACTTTGTTGTTTCAGTTGTCTACTTTGCTTACATACATACTCTTACGAACTACATACGTGCATATAGAAGCGTACATGTACGCTATGTAACTGTGTGGGCAGAACTTGTGCGTAGCTTATCAAGCATGTCATATAACGGCGGTGAGCATATGCAAGTAACACTTAACCACTAGAAGTTACATAATTACCCCACAAGAACGCAATACACTGTTTACTCGTATGTGCATGCGTTCGTGTGTGTCAGTCGAGAATTTTAACAAAATACACATCATTCAAGCTTTCCGCGACAGAATTCGCAGTTTTATTGGCTCTTTGACAGCCGAAATTGTTGTCGCCTTGTAGTCGAGCTGGTCGTACGGTTTCGTGTCCGGTGCGGTGCGAAATTCCACAGCCAGCAGCAGCTCCGCCATGGCCTTGCGGATTTCCATCTGGGCCAGGCGCATCCCGATGCAGCTGCGCGGCCCCATGCCGAACGGCAGGAAGTGAGCCAGCCCGGCGCCATCGGTCGAGCCGCGCGCAAATCGGTCGGGATTAAAAACTTCGGGATTTTCCCACGCTTCTGGGTCGTGCGCAATGCTCACTATGGGAATTCGCACGTTTACGCCTTTCTCGACTTCGTAGCCGTTGATAACGGTGGTCTCCGTGCAGACACGGTCAGTGAACAGAGCCGGAGGGCACAGCCGCAGAGTCTCGTCCAGACACTGGTTCAGAAAGGTCAGTCCCTGCATAGGGTTGTGATGGAGGAAGAGAAAAAATCTTCTGTAATCCCAGAAATCTCTGCGAGCTCTTCTAAGCATTCCCCTGGACACAAAACACTCTCTTGGATATGCAGAACGCTGTGCCTCTGGACATTGAGCAATCTGACCTCCTGGATATTGAGCAATCTGATCTCCTGGACATTGAGCAATCTGACCTCCTGGATATTGAGCAATCTGATCTCCTGGATATTGAGCAATCTGATCTCCTGGATATTGAGCAATCTGATCTCCTGGACATAGCAATCTGACCTCCTGGATATTGAGCAATCTGATCTCCTGGACATTGAGCAATCTGACCTCCTGGATATTGAGCAATCTGATCTCCTGGATATTGAGCAATCTGATCTCCTGGATATTGAGCAATCTGATCTCCTGGACATTGAGCAATCTGACCTCCTGGATATTGAGCAATCTGATCTCCTGGACATTGAGCAATCTGACCTCCTGGATATTGAGCAATCTGATCTCCTGGAAATTGAGCAATCTGACCTCCTGGATATTAAGCAATCTGATCTCCTGGATATTGAGCAATCTGATCTCCTGGATATTAGGCAATCTGACCTCCTGGACATTGAGCAATCTGACCTCCTGGAAATTGAGCAATCTGACCTCCTGGATATTAAGCAATCTGACCTCCTGGATATTGAGCAATCTGATCTCCTGGATATTAGGCAATCTGACCTCCTGGATATTGAGCAATCTGATCTCCTGGATATTGAGCAATCTGACCTCCTGGATATTAGGCAATTTGACCTCCTGGATATTGAGCAATCTGACCTCCTGGACATTGAGCAATCTGACCTCCTGGATATTGAGCAATCTGATCTCCTGGATATTGAGCAACCTGATCTCCTGGATATTGAGCAATCTGACCTCCTGGATATTGAGCAATCTGACCTCCTGGACATTGAGCAATCTGACCTCCTGGATATTGAGCAATCTGACCTCCTGGACATGCAAGACACTGCCCCTGGAGATGAAGCAATTTGATCTCCTGGACATGCAGAACTTAAAGTACCTTAGTTACCGCTAAACTGCTCTTAACTACCTGCTTATTCTCAGCTGCACTTTTTATAAAGTTTAAAGTAATTTGAAACTTCGTACACTTAAGCTTTGATTGTGATTGCATCGAAAAAAATTGGTTAAAAAACTAAAAAACGAAGAGTGTCGATAAGACAATTAGAAGGGGTGGAGTGCGCGACGAAAGAAAGAGAGGCTATATTGAAGAACCAATCAGAAGGCAGCGAGGGAGATAGAAAAAATAGCAAGACTGGCCATCTAAACAGAGAGGGACGCGAAAGAAAGAGGCGAAATCGAAGAGCCAATCAGAAGGCAGCGAGGGAGGGAGAGAGAGAGAGAGAGAGAAAATAACAAGACTGATCTAGACAGAAATTAAGGAAGAGAAAACAGAGAAAACAGAGCTAAAAGTAAAGACGAACTAAAAAATAAATACGCTCGTAAGACAGTCACGAAAAGTCCTGCTTAGCTATAGACGTGCATAATAATTTCATTTACATCGGATTTAACTAACCTGCAGGCACTCATACGTGATTGAGCCTCTATTCTGAGCCTTAGCTTCGGCCACCTCTTTGTAAGCCCGGTCTTGGCAGTCTGTGTTCCAGGCTAGAAAGTAGGCCATGAACTGCAGCGCACTGGATGTGGTCTCAAAACCGGCCAAAAACAGTGTTAGCGACTGAGCCAGCACCTCGTGCTCCGACAGACCCTTGGCGCCCTGCTGTTCCGCCTCGCGTCTAGCTGTCACCATGGCAGCGAGGAAGTCTCTGTACTCGTCACAGTTGACTGAGGCCTCGCGTTCAACCAGGGCGCGGCTGATCACGTCCTGAAAGAAGTTCAGATTTGCTTGCTTGAACAGGCTGATGCCGAAGCGCTTGAAAAGCGGCACGCTGATGCCCGGCAGCAGAAACAGCAGCCAGATCTTCCAGTTGCGGAAGTCAAAGTTGAATATTTCGCTCCCGTTCCGGTTGAACTCGTTCTCGGGATTCTCCTGGGTGTTGATCTGTAAGCCGAACAGCGTGCAGGCCACCGCGTCCATTGTGAAGTTTGTAAAGTAGGCTTTCACATCCACAACGCTGCCCTCTGCTTTCAGCAGGCTGTCGCAGAGCTGCCGCGCGCTCTGCTCAACCAGCGGGAACATGACCTTCATCTTGCCGGAACTGAACGCTGGAGTCATCAGACTTCTAACCCGCTTCCATTCCTGACCCTTGAGAGTGAGTATACCCTTGTCCATCGGATAGGTCTCGTTGCCTAAAGTGCCCCTGTCTGTGAAGTTCTCCGACCGCTTGATGCAGATCTGCTTCAGCATGTCCGGATCGGCCACCACCAGCACTGGCCGGCGCATAAAGTAGGTGCCGTAGACCCGGCCGAACTCCTGCAGGTCGCCCAGCATCATCTGGCGGAAGCCGCCAAACTTCACAAACCGGAGCATGTCGCCAAGAATCGGCACCATGGTCGGGCCTTTCACACCGCGCTTCTTCCAGTACCTGTAGGGCCACGAGCCGTAGATGTACACAACGGCTGCGCCAAGAGCAGCACACACCATCCACCTGGGCACATGCAGTGGCAGTGCTGAAGTCGAAATTCGGCTCAATATTTGCATCGCTTTTGTTTTTTTGAATCAATAGAATCTTGCGCTGGACTTTGTAGTAAGTATGGAGAGTGTCTCTTTTGAACTCCTTGTAATTTTGTCTTAAGGCAAAGGGTCCATGCAGGAAGCAATGTACATATGCTGATACATAGCTATAGAATCTCGGCACTCCACTCCGTTCCCGGCTTGCACACAGGAATGAGAGAGGCTGTACAGGTTGTTATCTGGAGAGTGTACTAAAACGTACGTCAACAGAAGGCCTGGGCATGCAGACCAGTTCGTGCTTTTGATAAAAGTCGGTACAAAGTCTACCCTGACGGTGCAGAGCTAAAGAAAAACAACTGGAAAGCACGTCAGGCTAATTCAAACTGAACTGTTGCTGTTAAGGTACATCAAAGTTTATATGATTTCGAATAAAAGTATCTGAATAAGTGTCATTTTAATTTCAATTAGTCACACTGAAACATCTGCTATTTAGTGTTTTTCAGTCAGCATCCATCAGTCATTTGTCTTTTTATTGATGGGTTTCGACCTTCGGGCTCCTTGTTAGGGAAGCCTTCGGGCCTCAGGCTCAGAAATAAATCAATTAGAGACCTGGCCCCCCACTCCTGTCAGATGGTCAGCCCCATGGTAGCTTGATCGTGTGGCGAGCAGTCTAGGTCCTATAGCTAAGAGAGGGACAGCGAGAGACGAGCAGGGAGAATTTTGAAAGTAGAAATTAGCTAATCCGCAGATCAACTAACTTGCTGCCACCAGCCCGTGCGCCCTGGCTCACCACACCGGGACTCTCGAAATCGGGCTTCCGACTAGAAGGGGCTTTGCACTTACCTGCCAACTAGTGTCTTTTTGCTGTCAATCTCGAAGTCATAGCCGATGATAAGGGACACTGCTGGGACTAGATCGCATTGGCCATGCAGGTACAGAGGGGACTTGTGCAGGGGATTCTTGCGGTGGCGAGTCTATGGGGTAGCTACATGTACTATTACATTGCTAAATACGAAGATATGTACTTTTGGCCTTCAACGCGCCGACTAGCCTCTCATAGCGCTGATGATAGACTAACTCGAACTTCAGAGACCGCATGATTCATTTACCCGAGCCGCTTGGCTACCCTAGAGTGCACAAAGTACATCTCTGGCGCCGATTCTGCACTCCTGGCAGTTTCGCTAACTGATTTGATAGATTGATCGACTGAGAACTGCCTTGCCATTGGTCCACTGTGACCGGCGCCTACGAGCTTAGCTACTCATCTGAGCCATCGGCGAACAAAGAAATAAAACCGATAAAAATAACTGTTAGATTTAACCTTCTCCTTAGTTCACTTCACACTTCAGACTGAATTGGAGTCTTAGACTACTAGCAGTATTATTGAATGATTTCTGCCTCAGCAACAGCACTACTGAACAAAAGAGCAAAAGTGTGCGCCTAATCCAGCTACTGAAACAGGGGAAAGATAAGGGATCACCCAATCAAGCAAGTCTAGGTAGCCTCTCACCCAACCAATCAGAAACTCAACAGCCGGAGGCCAGGTAATCCACAGTGACCGAATCGGCTCGATGCTCTGCAGCTGTAGACTCGGAATGATGCTGTCACAATCTTCTCTGTTAGCTAGCAGGTGATGATCTTTGCTTGATGTTCGCTGCTGTCGACCGGGGGACTCGTCCTTGATGATGATGGGGGAAGTCGCAATCCGGGGATCAAGAAACGACGGTCGTGCTCTGGGAACCAGAAGTTGCGCGCTGGGCCCGAGCCAAAGTTGAGTCCGAGCGGGCCAAAAACTCCGGTTTAAATAGCCGCCAACTGGACCGCAGTTTGTTATAATGAAACACGTCGATTCTGATTGGCTGAGCCGTTTTGTTAAAAATGAGCGCCGAATTTTCTGATTGGCTAAGCTTGTTGCTACCCAGAATCACGTGACCGAGAGATCCTATCAGTTCCCACATGGTCGTAAAAAGATGACAGGTGCGGCCATAAATCACTCAAAATCGCAACAAAATGATTTATGACCTTTCGCGTAGGATTGACAGACATTAATGAAAAAATATACATTAGAAAGCTCTTATTAAATAGAAAGTGAAGATAATGAAGAGAAATCGCTAATCGCTAATCCCAAAGTACTTTTAGGGGTAAAACGCATAGCTGTCAAAGCTGTCACACGCTTGAGTGAACACGAACAATAGGCTCTGACCTCATAAATCTTGATGGCCTGTCAAAATGATGAGAAAAAAGCTACCGCCCGCATCCTCTCAGACCATCTGGCGCCCGCTTCAACACTGAGTGAGGCGCAGGTGGCTGTCAGACCAACTTTGAAAGCGATGATTTATGACCCAAAAAGCTGCGCCTATGTTATTATGACTACTAGTATGACCAGACATTATATCTAGTATAGATTCTATGAAAATTCGCAGAAAAAGGATAAAAATGCCCATTGCCCACTGTTAGTAGGCAAGTAAGTTTAGAGCCCATGTGCTAGCGCGGGATTTGGGAAAAAGTGCGTCCTCATCATTATCCTTTATAAAACTAAATCTTGGTAGAGGTATTGATAGGTAGATAGGTAGATAGGCTGATAGGTTGATAGGTTGATAGGTAGATAGGTTGATAGGTAGATAGGTTGATAGGTTGATAGGTAGATAGGTTGATAGGTTGATAGGTAGATAGGTTGATAGGTAGATAGGTAGATAGGTATGTTGATAGGTAGATAGGTTGATAGGTAGATAGGCTGATAGGTAGATAGGTTGATACGTAGATATGTTGATAGGTAGATATGTTGATAGGTAGATAGGTAGATAGGTAGATAGGTAGATAGGCTGATAGGTAGATAGGCTGATAGGTAGATAGGTTGATAGGTAGATAGGCTGATAGGTAGATATGTTGATACGTAGATATGTTGATAGGTAGATATGTTAAGAGGTAGATAGGCTGATAGGTAGATATGTTGATAGGTAGATATGTTGATACGTAGATATGTTGATAGGTTGATAGGTTGATAGGTTGATAGGTTGATAGGTAGATAGGCTGATAGGTAGATAGGTTGATAGATAGATATGTTGATACGTAGATATGTTGATAGGTTGATAGGTTGATAGGTTGATAGGTAGATAGGTAGATAGGCTGATAGGTAGATAGGCTGATAGGTAGATAGGTTGATAGGTAGATAGGTTGATAGGTAGATAGGTAGATAGGTATGTTGATAGGTAGATAGGTTGATAGGTAGATACGTTGATAGGTAGATAGGTTGATAGGTAGATAAGTTGATAGGTAGATAGGTTGATAGGTTGATGGGTACATAGGTTGATAGGTGGATAGGTATGTTGATAGGTAGATAGGTTGATAGGTATTTAGGTAGGTAGGTAGGTAGGTAGGTAGGTAGGTAGGTAGGTAGGTAGGTAGGTGGATAGATAGGTAGGTAGATAGGTAAGGTAAGCACATCTGGATGCCAAACAGGTCATCAATCACTCATTATTGCTTTATACTTCTAGCTCGTACTCTCTTAATGAGAAGTCTTTTTTTCTTTAAATTTCTGCTTGTTTTCAGCTACTGCAAGTACTAAACGGTGCATAAATACTCGTAAATTTGCATGGAATTACATAAATGTGAAGTCATGGACAGCTGGAGTAGGAGGCGAATCCAGTTCATCTGGCCGAAGTCCTGATCTTCAAATTAATGTAACCCTGACTGAATTTTTTCTTAGAAGTACAACTTCACAGGCTCGAAATTTCAAATCATTGAAAAATTTAAATGTGAGTCCCTTTCACTCGCTCGAAAAGTCTATCTTGTATGCTAAGCTCATGAGACCCCAGCTGATGCTAGCGATGCTAGCATATCCAATGTGAACTTGCCGATGTGACCTAGCCGATGTGAACTAGCACATGTGAACTAGCCGATGTGACCTAGCCGATGTGAACTAGCCGATATGAACTAGCCGATGTGAACTAGCTGATGTGAACTAGCCGATGTGACCTAGCCGATGTGAACTAGCCGATATGAACTAGCCGATGTGAACTAGCTGATGTGAACTAGCCGATGTGAACTAGCCGATGTGAACTAGCCGATGTGAACTAGCCCATTTGAACTAGCCGATGTGAACTAGCCCATTTGAACTAGCCGATGTGAACTAGCCGATGTGAACTAGCCGATGTGAACTAGCCGATGTGAACTAGCCGATGTGAACTAGCCGATGTGAACTAGCCCATTTGAACTAGCCGATGTGAACTAGCCGATGTGAACTAGCCGATGTGAACTAGCCGATGTGAACTAGCCGATGTGAACTAGCCGATGTGAACTAGCCGATGTGAACTAGCCGATGTGAACTAGCCCATGTGAACTAGCCGATGTGAACTAGCCGATGTGAACTAGCCGATGTGAACTAGCCCATTTGAACTAGCCGATGTGAACTAGCCGATGTGAACTAGCCGATGTGAACTAGCCGATGTGAACTAGCCGATGTGAACTAGCCGATGTGAACTAGCCGATGTGAACTAGCCGATGTGAACTAGCCCATGTGAACTAGCCGATGTGAACTAGCCCATTTGAACTAGCCGATGTGAACTAGCCCATGTGAACTAGCCGATGTGAACAGAGTTGGTCAAATTTCACATCTGATAAGCAAAATTCCACCAATTTTCCTCTCATAAAAATAATATCCCAGACTTGAACCATAAGGTGCAACCTGAGCAAGAGGTGAAGCAACATTTAATTTGCAGTAGAAACTACCCCGTTTACCTCAAACTGCCAGTCAGAGGTAGATTGTACCTTGCCCGTTCACAGTCTTGGTCACTCACTTCCTCGCACTGAGCTCAATGGTTGCTACTTTGCAACTTTGTTGAGTAGAAAAGGAGCAATATACTGCTCCAGCTCACCCCACTGGAATTTCAAATAATTAGTCTGCAGTAGCCACATAAATACAACATTTGTACTTAATACAATTTTCAGAACTGTAACCCCATTTTTCCAAAGAATGTGGTCGGCCGTCCGAACTCCAGTCGGGTTTAATCGGTTCAGACGATAGCTTAAAAATTTTTTTGTTAAGAAAACAGTGCTAATACCCGCGCACGCACCCACACACTGTCGTCCAACCCCCGAGGCCCAGATTCATCTCTCAGTCTGTTCTTCACGCCATGCCCATTGTTGCTGAGCTCTTGCAAAGAAAATAGCTAACTAATACTCGGCATGCCTGCTCACGTTTTTTGTGAGACCTGCGCTAGTCTGAGGAGAGATGGGGCTGGGTTGATGCTGGGGTTGTATAGAAAACACCCCATCATCTGCTTATGTATAGGCAAGTAGACTCAAGCTATGCTATGGTCCGAGATTTGAGCCATTTTTCCAGGTTTTAGAATTTTCCACGCCAAACAGGTTTATGTCAAGAACTTTGAAAACTTTTCGTCCAATTTTGTTGGAATTTTTTCGAAAAGAAGGGAAAAATGAAAAAGTCAAATTCATGATTATTTAGCACTAGATTTTATTTAGTATTTATAGAGAATTAGCATACTAAAAAATAGTAAGGCTATAAGTGTACGTGCAAATTAGTTGAATAACCAAAAATGACACCTCACAACAGCCACCATTTACTGAATTGACAAATTCTGACAATGCCCCCTTTGATATATATTAATCACAATACTGAATTAAGGCTGCTGTTGAAATAGTTCGATAATTGTCTAAATTCGAGTAGAAAATCTAGTAATTGAAGTTAATTTTTAATGAAATGAGATTAAAGTAGGAATTTTCCTAGGGATAAGTAAATAGCGGAAGTGGAAAAGCCCTTGCGAAAAAGTTCTCCCAAATTCGAACTCAGTCAGCCCCCCTTCTCTTAAGGTGTTGTTCGTCCGCAAATTCTGCCGCATTTAGGTCTGGGGCGTCTTGAACACGATGAAGACCTGCTTGCCGATCTTGAAGATGTAGGAGAAGCCCGGCTGGAAGCCGAAGTAGCAGGAGAACTGGCCGTAGGCCACCATCACGTGCCACAGATTTCCGTACGCTCTGTCGAGGGCGATCTTGACTTGCTTGGACAGGTCCTGAAATTTTCAGCGGATCGACGCGTTGCAATGGTTGGGTTCTGAGGCGTGTCTGCATGGGGACCTAAACTGCTTGCAAACTTACGCTCAGCTTGAGATTCGGCGTAGCCAGCACATCCTTGGTGACCTTGACGACCTTCTCCTGCCAATCCATGGGCATGTCGCCGCTGACGTATTTCACGTCGTTCAACAACGATTTGGCGCTCTGCAGCTCTTCCGGCCGGATGTCAAGCACGTCACAGTAGGTCTCCATGGTGATCTCTCCAGCGTCCTCGGCGTCGAACACTTGGCGCCACTTGTCGATGAAGACATCATCGTGGCCCTTGGTCTGCAGATAGCGCACGAACTCGCTGGTCTCGATTTTTCCGCGCTGCTCGGAGTCGATGTCAACCCAGGCTTCCTTGAATGCCTCCATTTTGAGCTCAAGAGCGAAGTGACAGAATCGGGTAGTGCAAGAGCGGTGAGGAAACATCTTGGGCAGTGCCCGGGGGCATTTTTATCTTGATGAAGCTAAGAGCCGCTGGATCCAACTGGATTGGCTGGGGCATCTCTCTCTATCTCGGCCGCAACTGTTGCCGCCGTTCGGGTGCCTGCATAATAAAACGCTGCTGGGTAAAGAAATGCCAGCAAAAACTCGCATGAAAGAAGCAATAGAAATAAAATATGACAAAAGATTTGGGCGAGCCTTTCGCTGCATGACTGACCAAATCTTATCCGAAAAAAAAGCGCGGCGGAGGCTGGACAGCTGCATTATTCAACGGAGAATGCCATCTCGGGCCAGCCCCATTGCGGGGGCATTGTGTTCGGCACAATGGTAGAGGCCGCTCCTCGATCCAAGCCGACTGCTCTGCGCGGGTCGAGTGGAGAGCGGAGAGGCGCAGATGCGGCTAGATGGTCTAGACAAGTCTGGCCCATTCTGGTTGCAATTTCGCACTCGGTTGCTTTCTTTTGCCGAAGGAGTGGCCCGAGGCAAGCCGCGCCCTGGAAACACCACGCTTGAATGCGGGCGCCTGCTTTGGAGTAAATTTAAGATTTCTGTCCAACAAAATATGAAGCACGCCCTTTGAATCGTCTTGCAATTAAAATGAAAAAATGTGTATTTAAAAGTAATTAGTTAAGATTGAAAGCTTAGTGACCGATAGGACTGTTTTAGAGTATGAATAAGTGGGCTAGTTCACTTGGACGTACGGTATTACGAATTAAGATTATTTGGATCAAAGTTTTTGGAGAAATGAGCTTGAGCTTGAGCTTTAAAAAATCTGCAGGGCTCACATAGGCTGCTGGGTCACTGGGACGGATCAAGCTTGGATTTCTCTTGGGAGGTCAACTGTTTTATTGCTTCATCACTGATCATTTTATCAGTTAATTGACTCTATTGCGTCCCAGGCAAGCTTAATAGCACCGTATCATTATCGCCACAGTGGATATTTAATTGACTCCTTAGCGTCCCAGGCAAGCTTAATAGCACCATATCATTATCGCCACAGTGGATATTCCAGTGCTATTTAGTGCCTCAGGCGGGATTTAAGAACCATATTTGTTTGTATGCAGGTGAGATTTGAAGACCCCCTGTAGGCGGATCCAGAAATTAAGGGGGGGGGGGCGGGACGACGGCACAAACCCCTATACATGTACAATGTACTCTGCTAAAACTAAAATGTCACTGGCAGTCAAATGACGGTATTCCTCATCTCAATATCTTGTACCATTCTTTTCCCAGTAGTTTCAAGTTGAAAAACGCAGTTTTTTCTCCACTCTGGTGCACTGTGTCACCTTTTGCATGGTTCTGTGCTCTCGCATAGACAGAAAAATACAGACCTCGCTTTGCTCTCGGCTTCCCTTTCTCTCTGTGTATATGCCGCTCGCCCAGCACATAGCTATAGCCTATATGAAGCCGAACTTCATGCAAGGTCCCTCGCGAACATGCGTACTTATTTTGCAAAGACTGCATAGTTTTTAACAATGTTGTCAACCATTTATCTCACCGTCAGTCATTCATGGTAGGCTATTAGGGTACCCTTGTTTTGTGTAGCACCTTGCCTACCCCCGTGCTTGCTGCCGGTTTGGGCTTTACAATTGCAAGCAAAGCAAGGCATTCGCTGATGCTTCGGATGCGTGCACTGGCGCTGCTATTATAGTAGCAATGTCGCTGCATTAGAGTCGCTTGGCAGGTGAGATGAGTCTCAATAGTAGTATGCATGGGGCATCCTAATGTACAATTGTACCTTTCTATATACATTGATGCGATCAGGGAGAACTAAGACACTCCCTGGATACGGTGTTTTAATTTTATCAGCATTGTTCACCGAAATAATTGATGCATAACATCACCAGTCAAAATAAACCAGAAAAACTGCAGTTGTTGAAAACAAATATCTCATTAGTTAAAAGTTAACTCATAATGTCATCCAACGAGGCCGTCATACGGCTTTTAAATGTACATGTACATTACTTTTAGTACACATTAAGAATCAATAATTAATTGAGTCAAAAGATATAATAGTATACCTTGTGAAACGTTGCACACGTGAAACGTGAAATGTCGGCCTAACTACAGCAGAAAAAGAAAGTTGGTTCTGTAATTTTTTAAAAGTATCTGAGATGACGGTCTAGCTACCGATCTTGCATCGGCAGTCGGAAGTGGTATGGCTAAACACATATGTTACATGCATGCGTGTACACATGTAGGGTCCCGTACGCAAGACAGTTATGACCACCTAAAAATTAATGAGAATTCAAAATTAGCACTAAATATTTAAAAATTCTATCACTTACACAACTAAACACCAAACTAAAGTCGAAATTCTACTAAAATTGACTTGGCAGAGAATTGCGCACTACAGCAATTAATTAAGCTTCTTTCGGATTTATAACTGAAGACCCTTGGTTTCGGGGTCGGAAACTCATGTTGCTTTTGTTGCTTTGTTGTCCTGTCTTTGTGCACTGTAATATACCAAATGTAGAAAATACCTATTTGCTGGGTGCCGGCGACACCTCGGAGGAGCGCAAGAATGAATTGCGCGACTTCTTCGCTGGCATCGTGAACGCGCCCGCGTCGCCACTGCCTGCCAGCTTTGCGCTCCCACTGGACACGCCGCTCCCAGCTGAGGAGGACTTCTGCACCAGTCCAGTCACCACGGAGGACTTCTGCACCAGCCCAGTCACCACGGAGGGCTTCTGCACCAGCCCAGTCACCACGGAGGACTTCTGCACCAGCCCAGTCACCACGGAGGACTTCTGCACCAACCCAGTCACCACGGAGGACTTCTACACCAGCCCAGTCACCACGGAGGACTTCTGCACCAGCCCAGTCACCACGGAGGACTTCTGCACCAACCCAGTCACCACGGAGGACTTCTACACCAGCCCAGTCACCACGGAGGACGTTGTGCTGTTCGCTCGGAAAACATCAGGCGGCAAGGCGCTCGGCCCCGACGAAGTTCCGGTCGAAGCGCTGCGGCTGCGCTGTGTGGCCTCCCAGATCACAGGCGTCATGAACCGCGTGCTCGCCGGCGCCCCCGTGCCCACCGAGTGGACCGTCGCGCACATCGTTCCCATCCCGAAGAAGGCAGGGACAACGCGGATAGAAGACTACCACGGGATCTCACTGATGTCCTGCACCGCGAATCTCTTCAACTGGCTGCTGCTCGATCGTCTGCAGTCGGTGCTGGACCCGTACCTGCGGTAAGAGCAGAACGGATTCCGGCCGCAGCACGGTACAGTGACAGATCCTCGCACTCCGCCGTGTCATCGAGGAGGCGCGCATCCGCCAGTCTACGCTGATCATTGTCTTCGTTGACTTGCGGAAGGCGTTTGACTCGGTGTTGAGAGCCGCGCTTCCCTTTGTCCTTTGAGCCTACCGGGTACCCCAGCAGCTAATCGACGCTGTCATGGCGCTGTATTGCAACACTCGAGAGCTGCTTTGGTGACGGCGGACGGCCTGTCTGACCTGTTCGACACTTCATCAGGAGTTTTGCAGGGCGACACGCTGGCGCCGTTCCTCTTCGGCTGACGACGGCTTCCTGCTGCGCAGACGCATCGGTCGCCGCCACGGCGAAAAGCGCCTAAGCGTGCTTGGCTACGCTGACGACCTCGCCCTCCTGTCCTCGTCCGTTGAAGGCGCCCAGCGCCAGATCGACAGGCTGGTCGAGGTGGCATCGAGCGTCGGTCTGGTTGTCACAACGCTGAAGACCGAGGTGCTGACTGTGCCGGCCGACATCCCAGCGGACCTGACTTGCCGCGGCGCAGACGGGTAGACGACCAGGCTCGTACGCTGCCAGCAGTTGATCACCTACCTCGGCGGTCTGGTGCCTCACGTGGAGGAAAACCTAGCTCCGGCGGCGCAGAGGACTTGTTCGGGCGGCCTTCCGTTCGATCTAGGCCGTCATACAGTCCGAAGCGCTGCCCGACCGCCAGAGTGCTCGGCCTTGGCAGGCGTTGGTCGGAACCCTACTGCTCTATAACGCTGTGACATGACGCTAACGGCTACGCTAGAGCGGCAGCTGGACTCGGCGCACTCAGGGCTGCTCCATGCGGCCTTTCGAGCTGACGAGAGCGTCGGGACCGAGGCCCTGTAAATGTACGATCGGGCCAAGCTGCAGCGCCCGTCCATCATCCTGCGCCGGCGGCGACTTCAACTGGCGGGCCACGTGATCCGGGCCGAGGGCTACTGCCTCCAACCTGTTCAATACGTCCTGCTCACCTTGCAAGGGCCCGTTCAGGCGGGGTCAGACCCATCGATACATGTACGTAGATTTGTCTCCTATGCGACGCCGGGGCGCCCGACACTGCCAACGGGGCAGACTTCGTCCACTCTCAGGCTCTGCGGCGCGCCATCTTACGCACCCTGCTCTACTGTGACCTTGCACGCGGGGCTGCGTAATTTGTTGTTAACTAGCTGTGAATTGAAAGAATTTAGAAAAAATCTGGATTACTTATATGAAAGTTAATATATAAGAGTCCAACACAAACGATCGTGTATACTAACGAATCAGTCGACAAAATTATAATGGACAACTTTGATTTTCAAATTACATGTACATGTATGCATGACGTGCACTTAAGCGGGGCGTCGCCATGGATACTATTGGAGTGGGGGACAAAGCCAATAATTCAACATGTTTCATGTACATGCATAAACTCCCACTAAATTTCTATTATTTTGTGAATCGTGTTGTTAGCGCTCATTTTGTCGCCGCAGGTACTCATTTTAGCGCCGCAGGCACCTATTTTGGCGCCGAAGGTGCTATATTTTGTTGGCACCCTGAAGAAAAATTATTGATTACCACAACGGGTCACACAAGATGGGGTGCAAAGCATTGGCATGTCTCCCCCGGCCCATAGCTTTTACTGGGGGGGGGGGAGCATGTCCGTCCTGTCCCCCCCTTGCGAAGCGCCTGCACTCAAGCGTACATACAATTCCGCGCCATGTAACTACAATTGAAGTCACTACAGGTGTAAAAAGTTTCGGTACTGAATTTTCTGTTAGATTTTCTAGCTATTATTCATCTAATAAAATCATTGCTTTATTATAAAGAAGACAACAGCGCATAAGCAAGTGGTTTTCCGGGTTTTATATGATTTTTAAATACAGTACTTTCTTAGAACTACATTGTTTATAATAAAGTAAGCAGATTATTCTAGTCATGTTAAGCATAATTGTCCTTGACTCTAAAAATTTATCATTAATATTAATACAATATATATTAGAGTATTCCCTTAATAAAGGTCAAAACACTTTCTTCCCTAAATATTGACAGCCGGTAATTTAAAGTGAATGCTATGCTCAATTTTCATTCATGAGCGTTAAATAATTCTCTATTGCATACGAGTGTCGATTTATTATCAGTCACGAACGACAAAATGAATGCAATTTACAACCAAAATAAAATAAAAATATCTTAGACATTTGCTAGCCTTAGGTCAATTATATGTGCATTTGCCATTAAATTCATAAAAATTATAATACTATTCCCTTGTCTAGGCTAGGGCCTAGGCCTAGCCTAGCCTACCTAATATTGATTGCCAATTTGCCAGTATTAGTCTATGTATAAGTATAAGATATTATATAATATTGGGTCTTCTTTTATATTAGTAATATTTAGTTGACATCTCTCTAAAAAGGCAGTGCTTATCCCCACGGTACCGTAGGAATAATTTCTGTCTTATTCCAACGGTACCGTGGGGATAATTTTCTGCTTATCCGCACGGCACACTGACGAGATAGCTGCCTATCTACATATGCCGTGGGTTCATAATTTAGTTTAGTACTTACGGTTTGAGTGCAATATAACAACATAACTTTGCTTGGCTATTATTTTGATAGAAGTAAAGATTTAATGGCCTTTTTACGCAAAAAAACACTTTTTTGTATTTATGACGTATGATTTAAGATGAATTGCTCTAGTAATTGTTTACAATTTAGGAACTTTTAGCAACTAGTCTAATCCCGACATCCCCGAAAAGTCCATTGCCGCTGCTTCTGTAGACTTCTTACTAGACATGTAAATTCTCAATTTGTTTGTATAGATTATTGCATTGCTTCAACAATTCACCCGTGCGGATAAGCAGAAAATTATTCCCACGGCATATGTAGAAGATGGGGCAGCTATCTCGTCAATGTGCCGTGCGGATAAGCAGAAAATTATCCCCACGGTACCGTTGGAATAAGACAGAAATTATTCCTACGGTACCGTGGGGATAAGCACTGCCCTCTAAAAATATCACACTTGATTGTTGATAGATCTTTCTTAGAAAAAATAATATAAATTTCACATTAGAGTAATTAGTAGATTCATTTTAGTTTATAGTGATTTAGTCTAGACTAGACTTTAACCACCTTAAGGCCTACTAATGCTATTAATAATAGTAAAGCTATCTATAGGCCTATCCTATGACCTAAGCTAAGTTTTATATTATTATCTTCATTAGACTAATAATAAATACTAGGTACTAGGCCTAATCTAATTTAGAACTTTTATTAATACAAATTATTTTATCATTGAGAGGGGAAAGAGAGAAGAGAAGAAAGAAAAGGATAAAAAAATAAGGAGAAATAAGATCAAAGCAGAGGAGAGAAGAAAGAATAAAAGAAAAAGAAGAAAGTAAAGAAGAAAGAGATAAGATAAATGAGCAAAGATGAAAGACAAAAGAAGAGAAAAGGTAAGATGATATTTAAGATAAAAATTGAAACTAAGGATAAGAAAAAAAGTTGAGTTGCTTATCATTCCATGTAGCACCTTAGACAACAAGATCAATTCTTGCTTCAAGTCAAAACTTAATTTAACACATTTATCTTTACTCTAAAAAGATTTAGTTCAATATGACTTGTTGATATATTGAAGAATATATGCAAAAACATTTCCCAAGATAAGAATTCAGTGGGTTCAAAATCCATAGGTTTCAATAATGTGTTTTATTATATGCCTATTTAAGACCCTTTACCAAATTTTGATAGGCTTATAACTTTTATTTTGGGATACAAAGCCAAAGAAGTCTTATTTATGGTACATCTACCATTTCTTATTTTGCAACCTAAAATTTGAACCCCAGTGATATTTATCCTAGCATTCTGGTTTTAAAATGGCATAAAGACTTTGAAAGAAACTGGGTTGAAATAGCCAATAAAGAATCTGATTTGGAGAGATGCTATTGTTTGCCAGCTTTCTTACAATTAAGATTTTTAAATAAACACTTTATGTGCCTACTATAGAGTGAACTCAAAATCCTCAGACACTGCAGCATGCCAGGCAGCAGCTCAACTTCAAGCAGCGCCGCCAACCAACAGCAGCAGCAAGCTCTGCTCAGCGGCATCACGGATCTTCGCTCCCAGTTGGAGGCGAAAATTCGGGCAGCGAAAGATCAGCTGTCGGCTCGGCAGCAGGCCACCCGCTCTGAGCAAGCAGCTCCGCCCCCGCCCCCGCCTTCGCCGCCGCCGCCGCCTCAGCGAGTTGTCAGCGCCGGCCAAGCCGAGGTCAGGCGGCAGCTGCGCAGCAAGATCACTCGGGTTCGCTTAGACTTGGACCTGCTTCTGGCCAGGCAGAACTGCTTGCAGGAGCAGCAGAAATTGCGGCTTCTGCAACAGCAGCGGCGTCAGAAGCAGTTGCAGCAACAGCAGCAGCAGCAGCAAAAAAAGCAGCAGCCAAGGCGACAGCTGGTCAATCGAGCCAGGTCGAGTCAGGCGGCCTCCGGCAGGCTGCGCCGCGGCTCGTCCGGGAAATTCAGTCTTCACCGACGGTCGGCCGGCCAGCTGCTGAAGCGGCAGAGCAGCAGCGGCTCCGCCTCGCTGGATCCGATTCGAAGGTCCAGGTGAGGCTCAGAAATTTCAAATAACTGGCTAGTGACTCCTAGCGACTCAAACGACTGTACATAATGCTTGAATGTATATAGAGACGTCTTTTAAGTTGCGAGCGCATCACGTGACTCGCTCAAAAGTCTTTGCTTAACTTTCTACTGACTTAAGTAGACTAAACAGAGTTGTTATAAATGCGAAATGCGATTTTAATTCATCAAGTGACGCAGATGCGCTTCAGACGCAACTCAGCGATTCTACAGCGACTCCAGCATGCCTCAGATCTGACTCTACGGCCCCAGAGTCGTTATAGAAATGCAGACAATAAAACGCCTCAAATTGACTCAAGGCGACTCTTTGACGACTTTTTGGCAACTTGTTCTGAGTCAACTGCACATTATTTTTGTATTTTCAACTCTTTATCTCTCCTACCAGAACTCTGGTTGCCAGGGCGAAGCTCCGGCTGCGTAAGAAGCGCATCTACTGCGTGTTCTACTGCCGCTTCGGCCACTGCCGTCGGGCCAACAACTGCATTTACCTGCACGACCCCAATATGGTGGCCATCTGTAAACGGTGAGCTGTCTGTTAGTTAGTTTTGTCTGACAGGAGGATAAATTATGCTCTCTTGGTGAAACAGGGGACAAATCATGTCTAACAGGTGATTAATCATGTCTCACAGGTAATAAATCATGTCTCACAGGTAATAAATCATGTCTCACCCGGCCCCTGTCATTCGCAGTTTTCTAAAGCGCGGAGGCGCCTGTGACGCCGGTCCCAACTGCCGCCTGTCGCACTGCCTGGACCCGGCCAAGCTGCCCAGTTGCGAGTTTTACGACACCCCGGCCGGCTGCAACCGGCCAGCCTGCCCTTACCGGCATGTCCGCTACCCGGCCGGGACACCAGTCTGTCCGGATTTCCGCCTGCTCGGACACTGTCGCCGCGGAGTTCAGTGCCCGCTGAAGCACATCTGGACTAAAGAGGCCGGCCGTTTCGAGAAAGTCGACGAGGCGCCGTCGACAAAGCCTTCGGAATTGTCGAACAGCCAGCGCGGTGATAAAGCGGAGCTGGAAAAGGACGCGTCCTACATTCCAGTGCCGCGATACATTGAGGAGGACTCCGAGGGGGGCGAATTCGATGAGACTGTTGATGCCGAGTGATTTGGGCCTAGGGTAGATTTTGTCCAGGTGGGTAGATTGTAGTTTTGGTCCAGGTGGGTAGATTGTAGTTTCAGTCCAGGTGGGTAGATTGTAGTTTCAGTCCAGGTGGGTAGATTGTAGTTTTGGTCCAGGTGGGTAGATTGTAGTTTTGATCCAGGTGGGTAGATTGTAGTTTTGGTCCAGGTGGGTAGATTGTAGTTTCAGTCCAGGTGGGTAGATTGTAGTTTCAGTCCAGGTGGGTAGATTGTAGTTTTGGTCCAGGTGGGTAGATTGTAGTTTCAGTCCAGGTGGGTAGATTGTAGTTTTGATCCAGGTGGGTAGATTGTAGTTTTGGTCCAGGTGGGTAGATTAGTCGGTAGTTTCGGTGAAGATTGGTACGACTACAGTGGGTATTTTTACAATCAGTAAGTACTAATTAAAATGGGTTGGGTACATTTTGGCGAAAGCAGACTAACTGCTGAAAATTCTTCATCGTCACTGGTACGTGTACCGTCTTTTAATTTTAATGCCAGTTATAATTTTGTTGTAAAATAATTATAAATGATTATATAAGAGTGCAATGCAAAGTCTAGACTACAGTGCCCTCTAAAAGCTTTGATCTTGTAAAATGTATTGAGTAATTCTCAGATATTCCTGCTCTCTATATATAGCCTTGTCATCAGCTTTCCATATTGTAATTAATTAATTATTTGTTTTATTATTTCACTTGATATTTCATATTGCATTTCTGTCTTGTCGGTGTTGGCGCCCTCTGACACCCGATTAGGGCGCCCTCTGACACCCGATTAGGGCGCCCTCTGACACCCGATTAGGGCGCCCTCTGACACCCGATTAGGGCACCCTCTGACACCCGATGTTGGCGCCCTCTGACATCCGATTTTGGCGCCCTCTGACATCCGATGTTGGCGCCCTCTGACAGACTGACACCCGATGTTGGCGCCATCTGACACCCAAAGTTGGCGCCCTCTGATACCCGATTTTGGCGCCCTCTGACACCCAATGTGGGCGTCCTCTGACATCCAATGTTGGCGCCCTCTGACAGACTGACATCCGATGAGGGCGCCCTGCCCTCTGTGTCTAACAGCCCCTCAAATGCCAGTTTAAGTGATTCATCATATTTTAAGTTTTTTTACTTTTGAAAAAAATGAAATTGTGAGTATTTGTGTGGCATTATTCTGTGTACAGCTTAATGGTAGTTTATTGTAAAATAATTTGTTAGCAAACTAGAACTGCAAATAAATGTGAAGTTGGCGACCAAAAGATCTCTTGATAGTGGATATAGTTTTTTAATTTTTGTTTTTTACATCCGTAGCTTGCTAGACTTTAACTGCCGTCTACTCAATTAAAGCTCAAACTACAATCTGTTCAAACCAGACTCCAAACTACAATCTGCTCAAATCAGACTCCAAACTACAATCTGCTCAAATCAGACTCCAAACTACAATCTGCTCAAATCAGACTCCAAACTACATTCTGCTTAAGTCAGACTCCAAACTACAATCTGCTCAAATCAGACTCCAAACTACAATCTGCTCAAATCAGACTCCAAACTACAATCTGCTCAAATCAGACTCCAAACTACAATCTGCTCAAATCAGACTCCAAACTACAATCTGCTCAAATCAGACTCCAAACTACAATCTGCTCAAATCAGACTCCAAACTACTCGTACAATCTGCTCATGTCAGACTCCAAACTACATTCTGCTCAAGTCAGACTCCAAACTACATTCTGCTCAAATCACACTCCAAACTACAATCTGTTCAAATCACACTCCAAACTACATTCTGCTCAAATCAGACTCCAAACTACAATCTGCTCAAATCAGACTCCAAACTACAATCTGCTCAAATCAGACTCCAAACTACATTCTGCTTAAGTCAGACTCCAAACTACAATCTGCTCAAATCAGACTCCAAACTACAATCTGCTCAAATCAGACTCCAAACTACAATCTGCTCAAATCAGACTCCAAACTACAATCTGCTCAAATCAGACTCCAAACTACAATCTGCTCAAATCAGACTCCAAACTACAATCTGCTCAAATCAGACTCCAAACTACTCGTACAATCTGCTCATGTCAGACTCCAAACTACATTCTGCTCAAGTCAGACTCCAAACTACATTCTGCTCAAATCACACTCCAAACTACAATCTGTTCAAATCACACTCCAAACTACATTCTGCTCAAGTCAGACTCCAAACTACAATCTGCTCAAATCAGACTCCAAACTACAATCTGCTCAAATCAGACTCCAAACTACATTCTGCTCAAGTCAGACTCCAAACTACATTCTGCTCAAATCAGACTCCAAACTACAATCTGCTCAAGTCAGACTCCAAACTACAATCTGCTCAAATCAGACTCCAAACTACAATCTGCTCAAATCAGACTCCAAACTACAATCTGCTCAAATCAGACTCCAAACTACTCGTACAATCTGCTTAAGTCAGACTCCAAACTACAATCTGCTCAAATCCAAATTTTACAGCTAATCTAATATGAGTTCCATCACAGCAGTTTATCATCTGCTGCTTTGGTTGGCGTTGCTTCTGCCTCAGCTGCCCGAGACTCTGGCCGGAGTGACGGACGAGGACAACAGCAGCAAGGAGACTCCGCCAGTGTACTGCGCCTGGCTGTCCTGGACCAGCTGCGAAGGCTGCCAGCACCCGGCCAGTCGCAGCCGACGCTGCCACTGCGAGTCGGTGGAATTCTACCCGCCGCATGAAAGTCGGCAGTGCGGCGCTGACGAACGGCAGAGCGAGGACTGCTCGAAAGCCTACGCTAACAGCTCCTGCTTCTACACCTGGCCTAGCACTAGCATTGTGATGCTGGGCCTCGGCCTGCTGCTGCTCACTGCCGTGCTGCTGGCCTGCGCCAGGCTCAGGCAGTACTATGGCCGCTTCGTCTGCTGCTGCTGCAGCGGTGGCAGTAGGGATGCACGGCGCACCGCCGGCCGGACCGATGGGGGCGTGGACAGCCGGCGCAGGACTGCCGGGTGAGACTGACTGTCTGTCTGTCTCTGTCTGTCAGTCAGTCAGTCTGTCAATCGATCCATCCATCTATCTACAAGCAGCATTTTAGCGCATCAGTTCAATCCCAACCCCTCCCGCAGACCTGACGCAGAGTTCCGCGATCCCGCATTCGATTTTCCGCCTCCTTTCCACGTGGCCGTCGCTGACTGGCCGCCTGCCTACACTGTGGAGCCGCCGCCGCAGCCGATCGCAGCCTGCGCGTCTTCTGCCGAGGATTTCCCGCCGCCCTACGAGGAATCCGCGGCTCGATTCAAACTCGAAATTCGATTCGCTACGCAGCGCTGGTCGCCTGCAAGCGCGGCTTCCGCCGCCGCCGCTGCTGCCGAAGCCGCAAATGCCAGCTGCATCGACCAAATGGGGGTTGACAACGCTGTCAGCCAATCGGATTCGGTGCAGATCGATCCAGCCAGCCAATCAGCTTCTAGGGAGGAAAACTCCGAAATTCCATCAGATGTGAAGGAGGAAAATTGTGCCATCGAATCGGATTCGAGATGTGAAAATCCTGCTAGCCAATCGGATTTAAGTTGTGAAAATCCTGCCAGAAAATCGGATTCGAGATATGAAAATCCTGCCAGCCAATCGGAATCGAGATGTGATAATCCTGCTAGCCAATCGGATTCGAGATGTGAAAATCCTGCCAGCCAATCGGATTCGAGATGTGAAAATCCTGCCAGCCAATCGGATTCGAGATGTGAAAATCCTGCCAGCCAATCGGATTCGAGATGTAAAAATCCTGCCAGCCAATCGGATTCGAGATGTGAAAATAGTGCCAACCAATTGGATTTCAAGGAGGAAAATCTTGTCAGCCAATCCGAATTACGGGAGGAAACCCCTGCCAGCCAATTGGATCTGAGCAGACAATCAGCGCAAGCTGGAGTATCGGAGTGCGATGCCACACCGGAACAGTCTGGCGGAGTCGAAAATGCGGCGTTCTGCAGCAAACCGGAGATCTGAGATTCTTTTATAAACAGTGGCCTGTTGCTTTAATAACACGTGGTCAAAGCCGTTAATTTCAAAGCGTTAATTAACCTTTATTGCACCCTGACGCGATTATGTACGAACAGAACTTTTTAAGTCACCTTTTCTGTCACTGTTCTCAGAATCTTATTCTTAGTTTTGGTTTTCAGCATTAAAATTCGCGCCAGATTAAGTCCGGAAATTTACAACGATGAAATCGTTTTTTTGGCGCGAATTTGAATTGTTAAAATCAAATTCTTAAGCACAGGTTTTGCTGATGTTTTAGCTCGTATTTTGGCAGTTTTCGACACATTCCATCGCAATATGTATCTCGCCTAGTTATTTCTATGCGACTTGGTCTCTAAAAATTTTTCTGTTGTGGTCGTATGTTTAGCTCACTACTAGTCATAGTTTTTTATAACTGAAATTCGTATCAGCGCTGTGAGTTGGTAGAGAGATTTTTCCAGAAATATATACGCTGTCTATAATATAATTGTCTATAATTTACACGGAATGCGTTTTTTCAAAGCTAAAAATATTTAAATAAAATCATGCGTTAATTTGCTACTGTCAGTAGAAATATAGAAATATAGTACTTGTTATTTATTTAAAATTCGAGAATCCGGTACGAGTCTGTTGAGATTTTGATTTATGAAAACTCGTCAGGATGGCTAACCTAATGGGATTTTAGCTGGCCACGCACTGGTCAGTCTCAATGAGTCGAGCCCCAATGTACTAGTACATGTAGGTAGCAGGTTTTCTGTGGAAATTCTGAGTAGGCGACCTGTTCGTTCAAATGCACAGCGGAGGCCCCGCCGTTTGCCGGTTTGTCAGCGCAGACGGCCGCAGCCAGCACAGACACCAGAAGTACATGCAACAGCAGCAGCGATTTCTTCATCTGCAGGGTCCTACTCTTGCTCAACATGGCTTGCTTTTTGAGCTGTCTCGAATCGCTCTTAGAAGTTGTGATGGAAGTTGTTGAAGACATCGAAAGTCTCCCTGTCTGCGGGTTTCGACTTGCAATTACATGTAGTTCAGTTTAAGGTGCGGATAATAATGTCTTAATGTCTAAAGCTACTTAAGCATTAAATACATTTTCTTTTACCAGTTATATGTGCGAACATTATTACTGTATCTCATAGGAGCGTATTTAACTGTATTTATGAAATAAGGCAATTCAAGTAGAAATCTATAGGGATGTCCGGACGACAACGTTATTACCATGCTATTTAGCCAGATTCTCAGCTGCTGTGCCAGCCTCCCAGATCCTCAGTTGCTGGGCCAGCCTCCCAGATCCTCAGTTGCTGGGCCAGCCTCCCAGATCCTCAGTTGCTGGGCCAGCCTCCCAGATCCTCAGTTGCTGGGCCAGCCTCCCAGATCCTCAGTTGCTGGGCCAGCCTCCCAGATCCTCAGTTGCTGGGCCAGCCTCCCAGATCCTCAGTTGCTGGGCCAGCCTCCCAGATCCCTAGTTGCCTCAGTTGCTGGGCCAGACTCCCAGATCCTCATTTGCCTCAGTTGCTGGGTCACCCTGCCAGATATTGGTGCGTTGCATTAAAGGAACCAGATCAAACGAGATTATTCAAATAGATTTGACGTTTGTTAAAAAAAGGTCAGACGGACGCATATTCAAATATCGGTGCGAAATGTTTTAGCATGTTTGCGCATTTTCAGTCGGACATGCACTATTTTAAACGCATGATTAACAGTTGCATTTGACACGGTGGGAAATGAAGTTAGAAAGCAAAAGTACATATTCAGAGCCAGACTGAAGCTATTGATATAAATGCGGCTTGACAATTAAATATGGGTATATTTTAGACAGACAGTCAATTATTGTTAAGTACATTTACAAGTATAAATGCCAGATACTAAAATAATTTGTGAAGCCTCCAATTCATTGCAGAATTTTGACACGACACATGTATTATTACTACTGCCATGTCATTTTCTTTTTTCAGGAGTTCACTTACTACAACAGGAAGACATACACGAACATCCTAGCATTTCACCTCAACCAATCTAATCTCACATCTGATCTATCTCACCTCACCCTATCTAATCTCACATCCGATCATCTAATTTCACCCAATCTAATCTCAGATCCGATCATCTTATCTCACCCAATCTAATCTCACACTTGATCTATTTTACCTCAACCTATCTAATCTCACAGCTAATTTATTTCACCTAACAAAATCTAATCTCACATCTGATCTGATCTATCTCATCTCACCCAATCTAATCTCATCTGATCTATTTCATCTCACCCTATCTAATCTCACAGCTATTTAGTTCACCTAACAAAATCTAATCTCACATCTGATCTAATCTATCTCACCTCACACAATCTAATTTTCACATCCGATCATCTCATTCCACCCAATCTAATCTCAAATCTGAACTATCTCACCTCGCCTCATCCAATCTAATCTCATATCTAATCCATCTTAACTCACTCAATCTAATTTGACAACTGATCTATCTCATCTCACCCAATCTAATCTCACATCTGAACTATCTCACCTCGCCTCACCCAATCTAATCTCATATCTGATCCATCTAAACTCACTCAATCTAATTTGACAACTGATCTATCTCATCTCACCCAATCAAATCTCACATCTTGTCTCAAAGAATCTCACCCCTTTACATCTAATTATATATTTAATTATCTTACGTGACCTAACTTGAATGTGATTCATGGATACTTATGATTTAGATCTGAACTAACGACAATGACAAATTCTGATCAAAGGTAAAAAATTCGAGCAGATGTTTAGGTTACTAGTCGGATACTGTAAACGCGCTGATTCAACAGCCGTTCATGAGCCTGCAGCCCAGCTCCAGCAGGTAGCGCTTGGCCTCGCCACTCAGCAGCATGCCGATGCGGTCGGTGTACATCAGCGGCCCGGCTCCGGCCCGGGTGCGACTTCGGCTGCTCCTGGCCACAGGCGCCGCCAACGCGTCGGCATCGGCGACGGCCGCGTGCAGCCAGGCGGTGTAGCGCAAGAAGGCCTCGATGTCCAGCGTCTCGAAGCGGCCGCCGCGCCGGCCCAGATCGCGCCGGAGTTGAACCGCCGCGTCGGTCGAGTCTGCCGTCCCGGCCCTAGCCGGCTCGGTTGCCATGGTAACGCCCAGCCGGCGCCGAGCCGCGGCAACCGAATCCGTCAGCAAGCGCCTGCCCAAACGCTCGCCTAAATCGCCGACAAAATCCACAGCGGCCTCGGCGCCGCCGGTCGGCAATTCGTCGGCGACGCCATCGGCGAGGCAGTCTGGCTGCGGCAGGCGGCGACCCCGGCGGAGACGGTCGGCCAGGCGTCCGGCGTCGGCCGCGTCGGCGAGCGCCAACAGCGAGTCGAGTCGATTATCAGGTTGGCTGGGAGAATCGAGTAGGAGAGGCTCGGCCGACAGTCGAGCTAATGGAGACCGGTCGAGCTGCTCGCCAGTGGACACGGTAAAGTCGACGGCCTGGGACTCGCTGTCTATGCTCACGGCAGGGAACAGGCGATAGTGCAGCTCGTGCAGCAGCCGGCCCAGCCTGTGGCCACAGCTGTCCGCCAGTGCCGCCGCGCCGTCCGCTTCAAGCCGCCAGCCCAGAGCGGCGGCGGCCAGCCGGGCGAATCCGGACATGGCGGCCGGAGTGGCCGGACGCAAGCGGAACAGCGGAGCGGCAGCCAGATGGTGGCCGGACCCGGCCGAGGCAGCCTGGCGACGGAGCGAGGCGGCACTGCGGACGGTGACTAAGGCGGGCTTGCGGGCGACGGAGCAGACCAGTGCCAGCAGGCGGTGGAAGCCGGCCTCGTCCTCCAGCAGGGTGTCAGCGTCGTCAAACAGCAGCAGGCAGGCATTGGTTACCGTTACCTGGTGGCATTTTGAGTGCGTGTTTTTTACAGATAGATGGATTCTTATATAGCATGGTATTGATCTTTATAATATAGTACTGATAGCTCTGGAGATTTGGGATCTGATTTTGAGGATTTTGAGATCTGATTTTGAGAATCTGGGATCTGATTCAAATTGAGGATTAATATCTGATTTTGAGGACCTGAGATCTGATTTTGAGGATTTATATCTCATTTTAAGGATTCGGGTCCTGATTTTGACGATCTGGGATCTGGTTTTAAGGATTTGGAATCTGAATTTGAGGATTTGGGATCTGGGAGTCTCAAAGAGCTTAGTGAAGCTTAAAAGATAAGAACTCCAAAGCAAGCCAGAACGGTTTTACCAACTTACACGAGACAAGGCGGGTGTGTTGACTACCTTCGGCACTGATACTGGACCATCCCGACGCTGCCGCTTCGATTGTCGTCGATCACTTGTTGCTATGGCAACCGAACGCCGCTTCTTACCGGTGTTGCCGGCAGATGGCGAAGCGGTAGCTGGCGCGGCGTCAAGTCGCTGGCGTCCAACCTGGCTGCAGATGGCGGCCTCCTGCAGCCGGTCCAGCAGCTGCTTGCCCTGGCGACGCTCGTTGGTGTTCACTTCGAAGACCTGGGTAATAAAAATAGCTGTACTTGCACAGACTATGCTACTTGCAGTAGACAAGAACTTTTAGCAAAAAAATTCTGCAAAGCGATTGTTTTCATTAGGACTATATCAATGGGTCTTAGAATACATCAATCCTAAAATGAGTCAGTCCCAATGGGTCAACCCTAAAATGAGTCAGTCCCAATGGGTCAACCCTAAAATGAGTCAGTCCCAATGGGTCAACCCTAAAATGGGTCAGTCCCAATATGGGTCAACCCTAAAATGAGTCAGTCCCAATGGGTCAACCCTAAAATGAGTCAGTCCCAATGGGTCAACCCTAAAATGGGTCAGTCACAATATGGGTCAACCCTAAAATGAGTCAGTCCCAATTTGGGTCAACCCGAAAATGGGTCAGTTCTAATATGGGTCAGTCCTAATATGGGTCAATCCTAATATGCGTCATTCCTGATATGGGTCAATTCTAGGAAGGGATCAGTCCTAACCTAATATGGGTCAATCCTAATAAGTCAGTCCTGATATGGGTCAATCCTAATATGGGTCAGTTCTAATGGGTCAGTTCTAATATGGGTCAGTCCTAATATGGGTCAATCCTAATATAAGTCAATCCTAATATGCGTCATTCCTGATATGGGTCAATTCTAGGAAGGGATCAGTCCTAACCTAATATGGGTCAATCCTAATAAGTCAGTCCTGATATGGGTCAATCCTAATAAGTCAGTCCTGATATGGGTCAATCCTAATATGGGTCAGTTCTAATGGGTCAGTTCTAATATGGGTCAGTCCTAATATGGGTCAATCCTAATATAAGTCAATCCTAATATGCGTCATTCCTGATATGGGTCAATTCTAGGAAGGGATCAGTCCTAACCTAATATGGGTCAATCCTAATAAGTCAGTCCTGATATGGGTCAATCCTAATAAGTCAGTCCTGATATGGGTCAATCCTAATATGGGTCAGTTCTAATGGGTCAGTTCTAATATGGGTCAGTCCTAATATGCGTCATTCCTGATATGGGTCAATTCTAGGAAGGGATCAGTCCTAACCTAATATGGGTCAATCCTAATAATTCAGTCCTGATATGGGTCAGTCCTGATATGGGTCAATCCTAATATGGGTCAGTTCTAATGGGTCAGTTCTAATATGGGTCCATTATAATATGGGGACACTTTAAACGCTTATTGAGTTTCGGGCCAAAGATGCGCACAGACCTGCAGGCCCAGCTCGGCGGCCAGCGCATAGGCCAGGCAAGTCTTGCCCGGGCCCTCAATCAGCGCCGCTTTCGCCTCCGCCTCATCGTCGCCGCTGTCGCTGTCATCGTCGTCATAGTAACTGTCCTCGTCTGAGCCGGACTCGGCAAAGCCTCGCCTTCGCCGGCGCTTCCTGGCCCGCTCGCGCCGGAGCAGCCTCTGCCGCCGATCCCAGCCGTGCAGCCAGTCAGCCAGCCGGCGCGGATCTTCGCCACCGTCGACAATGTCGGCGACGCTTCTTGGCGCCAGCAGGTCGGCGAGTCCGCGCTGCCGAGTGTCGCCGCTACCGGTCGCGACTGTCAACGCCGATTTCAGCATCGAAAATCGACGATCGGCATCGGGCAAATCGGTGTCGACTTTGGCGACGGTGGCGGCGATTTCTGCGGCTCGAACGTCGGCGTCGGTTGACAGGCGAGCGAGACGGACCGTTGCTAGGCAACCGGATCCGAGTTCGTCATCGTTGCTGCCCAGCAGGAACAAGCTGCGATCCGAAGGTTCGAAATCCGACTGCAGACTCGGTGGCTGGGCGGCGTCTTCCGCATCGAGCAGGCGAAATGAATAATCAGCAGCGTCACCGTTGCTAGGCAACGGTTGCCAGCCAACGTGAACATTCCAGTTGGCTGGCCAAGGACAGGCGAGGCCTTTAGTTGGAGCCGATTGCTTATCGCCCAGATTTGCCGCTGGCGCTGCCGACTTCTTCATCGCCGCTGGCCGAAAATCCGACGCGAAAAAGCGCGCCCGATCGGCGGCGCTCGGCGCCGGCTTCTTCGGCGGTGACGGCTCGGCCGGCTTCGTTGGCACTGACGGCATCGCGGTTGGAGAGGCTTGGGGTCGCCGGTGCCGGCGAGTCTGCGGCTGCTGAGTCGCCGGAGACGTTGTCGAATTTGACGGCAAGTCGTCTTTCCGCCGCTGTCGCGCCCGCCAGGTGGCCGGGTCGAACAGGGCGGCCATTTTGGTTGCCGCCGCCGCCGTCTGGGCCGGTTTGTTCTGTTCTGCTTTTTCTTCTTTTGCTGGGGGAGAATTTTTTTGCCAGGTCGACTCGGCAACAGCCGACTGGAAAGTGTCGAATGTGATCTCTTCGATGTGGGCTGCGCGCGGCCGGTTGCATGTGGAATCCGCCGCTTGCCGCGGGGAGCAGCTGCTCTCATCGTCCGTGGAAGCGCCGCTGTCAGACTGGCAGCTCTCAGAAGCATCGCTGCTGCTGTTGCTGTCTGACGAGATTAGACAGGCTTCTGTTGGCTTTTAGCAAGAAGGTAAGAACGGGTGAAAGTAAATACCTCGTATCAGCAAGCAGTTTTTAGTACTTAAATAATAATTGCTCACGTAGTCAACAACTCAATGGGGAATTGCTCACTTAGTCAACAACTCAATGGGGAATTGCTCACGTAGTCAACAATTCAATGGGGAATTGCTCACTTAGTCAACAATTCAATGGGGAATTGCTCACTTAGTCAACAACTCAATGGGGAATTGCTCACTTAGTCAACAATTCAATGGGGAATTGCTCACTTAGTCAACAACTCAATGGGGAATTGCTCACTTAGTCAACAACTCAATGGGGAATTGCTCACTTAGTCAACAATTCAATGGGGAATTGCTCACTTAGTCAACAACTCAATGGGGAATTGCTCACTTAGTCAACAACTCAATGGGGAATTGCTCACTTAGTCAACAACTCAATGGGGAATTGCTCAATTAGTCAACAACTCAATGGGGAATTGCTCAATGGGGAATTGCTCACTTAGTCAACAACTCAATGGGGAATTGCTCACTTAGTCAACAACTCAATGGGGAATTGCTCACTTAGTCAACAACTCAATGGGGAATTGCTCAATTAGTCAACAACTCAATGGGGAATTGCTCAATGGGGAATTGCTCACTTAGTCAACAACTCAATGGGGAATTGCTCACTTAGTCAACAACTCAATGGGGAATTGCTCACTTAGTCAACAACTCAATGGGGAATTGCTCAATTAGTCAACAACTCAATGGGGAATTGCTCAATGGGGAATTGCTCAATTAGTCAACATCTCAATGGGGAATGGCTCACTTAGTCAACAACTCAATGGGGAATTGCTCACTTAGTCAACAACTCAATGGGGAATTGCTCACTTAGTCAACAACTCAATGGGGAATTGCTCAATTAGTCAACAACTCAATGGGGAATTGCTCAATGGGGAATTGCTCACTTAGTCAACAACTCAATGGGGAATTGCTCACTTAGTCAAAAATTCAATGGGGAATTGCTCACTTAGTCAACAACTCAATGGGGAATTGCTCACTTAGTCAACAACTCAATGGGGAATTGCTCACTTGCACAAAAAACGAGTAAGCAATGGGGGACTCACCAAATTGTCTTGCACCCTACTAGTTTGAGAGCCAAGCAGATCAAATGCAGCAACACTGGCGGCGGCTGTTGACTCTTGCCTGACAGAATCTACATTGAGATGATCAGCTTTTGCATCAGGACTATGCAATGGACTCTGACTCTGAGTCATCAGAGAAGCTGGGACAGTATCTTCTTCATCCTCAATTATCACTATACATTCATTTGTCTTCTCTGGCTCTTGAGAAACTGAATGCACTGGAGCAGCACTGTTGGCCTTGTTGTTAGTGCGATTAAAGAAGTCTGTTATGCTACGCATTGGTAGCTTAGCTGTAAATTAAATTATTGTTTGCTATCAAATAAACGATAATCATCTCTCTACCTATAAAAATCAAAACTCTGTCTGTCTGTCTGTCTGTGTGTGGACAATTTTGATCGCTATGGACTCCCAAACCGCTCAACCAAATTACACCAAACTTTACACCCACCCTAAACTTACTACGGAGAATGTCTTAGGCTACCTTTTAATTTCCTAAATTTGAGTCTTCCTACCTAAAAGTACAAAAAACTGCTCAAAATGCGCGATTTTTTCACTTAATCCTCCATAGCGCCGCTCCACTTCTACCGATTCTCTTCAAATTTGACACAGATAATCTTTAACTATTTTGGCACAATTGTGTAAAATTTCGAGTCTCAAAGTCAATCCTGAGCGGTGCTGTGCACTTTTAAAGTTAGGCTGTTTTTTTCAGCGTAGCAACCACCCCAACCTCCGCCCGCCTGCCTCTCTTTCCCGATCCCGATCTGGGCCCAGATGTGTAAAAGGGTTTCAAAATTGACTAACTTTCAGCTGCTATAAGTTTGCTCCACGTAAAGCGATTGACTCCCAACTTGACACAATTCTTCATTGACTCATTCTCTATCTAAATGTAAAGTTTCAACTCTGTAACTCAACCGAAAAAGAAACTGTAAGCATGTGAAGTTTGTCTGCTTTTTCTGTTGTTTGTGCCACTCACTCACTCATTCCCCCAGAGCCAGACGAAGGGTCAGGCGATAGGACTGAATGTACATAGCAAATGTACAGTGTTTTGGAATAACTTTTTTTATAGCCTTCTCGCACCCCAAGAGTGGAGAGGCTACGTTTAGCCATAACAGTTTAGTGAGAAATTCTAACCACTGCCCTCCTCTCTGTATTGGCAAACTCTGCAGCAGTTTAACAGTGGATGGCAATTGGCAAATCGAGGGAATCCAGCATGGTTTGTAAAAGCGAAAGATTTATGAAAAGGCGATGCGATGCAATGAAATACAACCCTAATAAATTAGGCACACCATGGACATTTTAAGTTTCTCTTAAAAGTACTTTAAAATTTAAATGGCCTCCTAAGAAATGCGTATTTCCTTGGTTGTTAGACTGATGCAAACTGCAGTAGAGCTGAAGATACACAAATTCCTTTCAGGGCTGCGAATTGGCAAGAAATATGACGTGATCAAAGCATGAGAACAACCATGTCAGTGGCCAGATAAAGAATCCAGCTTATGGCTGAGGGGCAGATGAGAGTGGAAAGAAGGAATAGACGATTCGAAGAGAGGAGAAGCGAAAGAGGGGATAAAAGAAAATATAAAAGATAATAGGAGAGATGAGGGGGTGAGGACGATGAGAGAGAGGGGGAGAAGAGGGGAGAGAGGAAAAGCGAGAGAGAGTAGAGATGAGAGCAGAGAGCTGCAGATGAGAGGAGACAGCAGAGAGGAGAGCAGAGAGTTGACACAAAAGATTGACACAAAAAAGCTTGCGGCGCGAAAAAAAATCGTAGGCGCGAAAAAAATGGGCACTCCTCACTCCCACCACTGGGGAAGAGAGAAGAGATAAAGATACATCTCTACATCTCCAAGGTTGTAGAGATGAGAGAGGTGGAAGGAGAGATGAGAAATGAGAGATGAGAGATAAAGGAGAGAGGAGACTCGAGAGAGAGAAGAAAGGGAGAGAGAGTATAGAAAAGGGAAGAGAAGAGAAAAAAGTAAGGAGAAAGGAAAGTGAGGAGTCAAAAGAGGGGAAAGAAAAGAGTACAGAGGAGAGAGGTGAGAGAACATATAAGACTGAGATGCCAGATTAAAGAGGGGGATGAGAGAGCAGAGACGAGAGTGAACAGATGAAAGATGGGAGAGTAGAGAGAACAGAGAAGAGATAAGAGATTACGGAGACGAGAGGAGAGAAGAGAGACAAATGTAGAGAAGTGAGTGAGGAGAGAGGAGAGGAAAGAGGAGAATGGAGAGGGGAGAGAGTAGAGAGAGGAGGAGAGATAAGAGAGAAAGACAGAGAAGAGAGAGAGAGAGAGAGAGAGAGAGAGAGAGAGAGAGAGAGAGAGAGAGGAGCAGAGAGAAATGAGAAGAGATAAGAGAGAAAAGATAAAAGAAAAGAAAGGAAAGATGAAAGACCAAAGGCGAGAGAGAAAAAAGAGGTGAGGGAAGAGACGAGAGAAGAGGGGAGAGAGGAGAGAGGAAAGAAGAGATGAGAGGAGAGAGAGAGAGGAACGAGTAGAGAGGAGAGATGAGAGAGTAGAGGAGACAGTTAAGAGAAGAGAGAAAAGAATAGAGAGGAGAAGGAAGAGACGAGAGAAGAGGGGGAGAGGAGAGAGGAGAGGAGAGAGAAAAGAAGAGGGAAGAGATGAGATAAGAGAAATGAAAGAAAAGAGAGATGAGGGAAGATACGAGAAAAGATGGGAGAGGAGAGAGGAGAGGAGAGAGAAAACGAAAGAGTAGAGAGGAGAGAGGAGAGGAGAGAGAAAACGAAAAAGTAGAGAGGAGAGAGGAGAGGAGAGAGAAAAGAAGAGACATGAGATGAGATAAGAGAGATGAAAGAGAAGAGAGATGAAAGAGAAGAGAGATGAGGAAAGATACGAGAGAAGAGGGGAGAGATGAGAGAGGAGAGACGAGGGACGAGAGAGAAGAGAGGAAACAGAAGAGACGATAGAAATTTTAAAGGATCCAAGGGACGTAGGGAGAGGCAGGGAGAGGCCAGAGTTTGCCCATACATGTTTTAGAGTCAGACAGACATTGCCTGACATTCTGCGCAGTACCCCAGACAACAATATCAATGTTTGCCTCAAATCCTAATTTTACACGAATGTGCTCCATTTTATGTCTACCTCTATCCTACTAACTATTAACAAGTTTTTGTTTGTGTATGGCCTTAGATTTCAGAATACATGCAAAAGTAGTTCCGGGTATTGGAATTCCCCGGGTTCAAAATCCGCGGGTTTCAACAGCTTGTTTAATATAAGTACTAATAATAAGCTCTTGGACATAGAAAAAAGTATAAAGCATTTCCCTTCATTCTAGTTAAACCTATTATAAAAAACAGCTGTATTATAATATACAGTTAAAATTTATTATATTAGGCCTAATATTGCTTTTATTATTAGCTTTTCATTTTTTATTATTAGTAGGTCAAATGAGTATCAATATAAAAAATATAGTGCTTTGCTATTTTTATTATATAACAAGTATTAGGCCTACAAATTAAGAAAATGCTGAGTAAGGAAAATAGTAAATAATATTATAAACCTTAATATGTAGATTAGTAACTTTTAGGCTATTATTTTATAACTGTAACCTAGTGGCTAATGGTTAAAGCATTAAACTTATAACTAAAAGGCTAGAAGTTCAATTTTTAACCTATTTAGAAAATAAATATAAATTTAAAGCCAATAAAAAGGGAGAGAAAGCTACCCTTCTTCTTTGTAGCTAGCAATAATGGAACTTTGGCCTCAAAAAGGTCTTCAATGCATTCAGTTTGCTAAGTACAGCTCCTTTTTTGTCTATATTATGGTGTCTGTCTTGTCTATACATATTAGACTATACACTATGGTAATGGTAAGCCTACCTTTCTTGTGTATATTATGGTAATCCCTCTTGTCTATACTATAGTACCCCTCTTATATTTTCATGTATACTATGGTACTCCCACTTTTATGGTTAAAACTCACCTAGGGAATACAATCCGGGATCTAAGAATCCCAGGATTAGGCGTAAATCCTAGGATCACACTTGTCTGGGATTTGAAAATCTTAGGATTGACCATTTAGATTCTGATCCTAGTTTGCAGTAGTAATATCTATAGTTAAGCCCCTTGTTAGATGAAAATCCTAACCCAGTTATTGTGCTTTAATTTATTAATATTTTAAACATGTAGGCTAGCAAGAAGACTAGCACTATAAGGATACAAAACTGAAGCTATTGGCAGATCATAAGGAGATTTGTTATTTTAAAACCTTTATATAGAACCATACATGCCCAACCTCAAAATTTCACCTGTCCAGTGCAACTTAGTTCCTCTTGATTGCGACTTAGTTCCTATCGATTGCAACTTAGTTCCTCTCGATTGCAACTTAGTTCCTCCCAATTGCAACTTAGTTTCTCCTAATTGAGACTTAGTTACTCCCAATTGCAACTTAGTTCCTCTCGATTGCAACTTAGTTTCTCTCAATTGCAACTTAGTTCCTCCTGATTGCAACTTAGTTCTCCTGATTGCGACTTAGTTCTACCTGATTGCGACTTAGTGCCTCCCAATTGCGACTTAATTTTGACTTTGTATGACTTTTCTTGCCTTTTTCTCTTTTCTTTTCTTTCTCTTTCTTTCTCCTCTTTCCCCTCTCTCTCTCTCTTCTCCCTCCTTTCTTTTCCTTTTCTCTTCCTCTCCTTTCTTTCTTCTCCCAATTTTTTGTTTTTGTGTTTTTGATTTTGCGACTTACCTTGGCCAATGGCCATTTCACCTGTCCAGTTTGGACAGGTTGGATGGGTGTTGGGCATGTATGTATAGAACCTAAAGCAATAGAAGCCAATTCTTTAGTGTTTTTAATCACAATGCTATGGCTTTCCAGATGGGAATTAAATCATTGTTTATTTGAGCTTTTTCTATCTCAAACCTAGATAAAATCAGAGGTCTGAATCTTGTGCAGATTAAAAGCCCCCTATGCAAAAGACCTTATTCTTAGTAATTTTAGGACACCTTTTAGATGCCCAGCATAGGGATGATAGCAGAAATTTAAATATTGAAGCATATATTATAATAAAGCAAAACTTTTGAAGGTAGGGACTTTAAATAGTCCCTATTTTCAAAACTACTTAACCACAGTTAGGATTAAAATAGTGGGACATTGCTATCAGAGCATAACCTAAGCTATCAATTCTTTATCTAAAGCAGGGCATGTGGGTGCCCTTGAAAGAGTGATGTATATTCTAATCTCTTTCTATCGTAGTATTAGTACCTTGGGCTATAGCTCTAGGCCTATAAGTTATCATTTCCTTGGTTATATTACAATCAAGTGTGATTTTCTTAAGCTAATATTAACATGTAAAAAAGCATGTCTATTATACTGGCCTATACATAACACTCTAATTCATGGTCAGTTTGGTCAGTTTTTTGTTAGCAAAATGTTATTTTGTTCTACTTTTATTATTGTTATTGAAGATGAAAGCAATTTAAAATTAGGTTGGATAGCTTTGTATATCAAAATTATTAGGCCTAGAACAAAGGGCATTCCTTTGGTTCCATCACCCCAAACAGTGACTGACGATCACCTTAAACATTGACGATCACTACAAAAAACAGTTGTAAGACATAAAATCCATAGTTTCCAATGAAATGAAATCAAATATTGGCAAACCAACTTTGTTTATTTCAAAAGATAGTAAGATTGTTATAGCACCTTATATTTTACCTTTGGTTTATAATTACCCAAATGTATGTTGCCCATTAAAATGATTGATTGTGATCCAAAGCTGGATATAAAAAAGTGTACTAAGGGTTGACATCCTACAGCCAACTTTGGTCCACAATCATTTTAATAGGAAATGTACATTTGGATGATTGTAAACCAAAGGTGATATACATGTATAAGCTATTTAGCTCTAAGTTGCTACTTGAGTGGGACTTTTTAACACACTTTCCTATAGCCAGCTTTGATTTATGCTCATGATCATTTTAATGGGAAATGTATGTTTTGATGATTGTAAACCAAAGGTGATATATAAGCTACTAGTGAACCCATGTACAATCCTTTCAATTTCAAATAAACAAAGTTAGTTGATCAGCCAACTTTTGCTTTCTTTTCATTTGAAACTACTGTTGGTTTTTATGTCTTAGTTTTGAACACGCCATTTTTGCACTGCAGTAGGGCCTAAGCAAAATATTTTTTAAGGCTCATTCTAGATAAGATGGGCATATTTGGAAAATAGAAAGTCAATATTTTTGCTTGCCATTGCCTTATCAGCCAATTTTTTGCCAAACGTTTTAAATTTGTAATATATAAAATATAAGAATAAATGAACTGGAAAATGTTGGAATAGTATATTTATATGAATCAGTAAAATGTCATTTTTGTAAAAAATTGGACATTTTTATAAGCAAAAGATATCATTAAGTTTGTGTACCTTTTAAAAACAAATGAAAAGCTTTGGAAGGTTAAAACAAACTATAGATAAAATTATAGTACTTGCATAATCAGATAAAAACATTAGTGACTATATAATCTATTATATTTTTAATACATTGGTACCTCAAGTCAAAGTTACTGAATTGATAGTAAAAAATGTTATGGCCATAAGGCTGCCTTTTCTTTTATATCTTTTCTGCCTTTGTGAGTTTATATATTTTAATAAAAGATTATGATTTCTGATGATGTTTTTGGTCAAATTTAAAAAAAAAATTATTGCAAAATATCATAAAAGAAAAATGTTATAAGACTTTACCTTTTAGTTTCTCATATTTCAAAAATAAAAAATCAGCTTAAAATGGCTTAAAATGTTTTTAAGCACTATTTTAACATCCTCAGTAAAACAAAACAATAGACAAGATTTTATTTCAAAATGGGTGAAGTGAAATAGGCGAATAGGTTTATGGGCAAAACAACCAGTTACCTATACCCTAATTAATTGCCTAGGCCCTACCCATTATTATATTATTGATATAAAAAGAAAAAGCAACAGGGCTAGTAAGCCTAGGTATAGGAGAGTTGAGAGACTAAGTGCAAACTTCGAAGGACAAGGAGCTTAGAACTAGGCCCTAGCCCCAGCCCCCTAGCCCCTAGGCCCTAGTGCAAAGAGAATTGTGTGCATTGCTTAGTTAGCATTTGTACATAACATGAGTCTTGGTATCTTGAGGCATCATTAATGGCGATGGTTCAAAATATGTAATATAATGAGAACCCTTGCAGATAACAGTGAGTGCCAGTGTTCATGGTTCATAGCAGTGAAGTCAATATACAATATACAATACAATATGGTCTGTGGTTATGGTCATTGTCAAGACTGTCCAGCAAGATTTTGCTCAGCCAGAAAATTATTTACTGGATTTAAACATGCTTAAAATACTTTAGGTTACCTAGTAGTACTAGTAGGGTCTAGCAGTAGTAGTAAGTTTGGCTCAGACAAAGAGCCTGTTTTGCCAATATGATTCGATGTATTTAATAGTTGTTCAAATAGTTGATTATTTTTACATGATCGATGAATATGATTTTAATGAGTATATGCGTATAAGTAAGGTATTTAAAAAGAGTCTGGAATTTTTATGGTTTTTTCAAATGACTAACAACAGAACGACAAGATTTTAAGTTGAAATAAAAAAACAGATACCGTTGATACATTGATGGGTAAAGTGTAAAAAGCTACCCAGTTACCCAAAAACGTTACCTTCAAATTGCATTCAAAGAGCGCAATGAAATTGAAAATAACTTGCTATCACCTATGCAGCATAAATCATAGAATAATTATTCATAAAATATAGATGATGAGGCCAATAAATGAGTGTTTAATTGCTGGGTAAGACATTACCCCAAAAACTTACCTCAATTACCCAGGGGGTTTACCGGTTTACACACGCTTACACAATGAAAAAATAAAAATGCTCTTGTGATTTATTTTACCCATTCTATAAGCTTCTAACTTGCAATTGTAATTTGCACTAGACAAACGAAATCGAAATACAATATTATTTTCAATTTCATTGCGCTCTTTGAACGCAATTTGAAGGTAACGTTTTCCCCAAAAAACTGGGTAACTTTTTACACTTTACCAATTGAATGTGCAGCAATAACGATTCTTTTAAAATGCGATTCAAATTTAAAATACGATTAAAAAAAGGTAGTTAAAAATAATTCTGTCAATATAACAAATATTGGGTATAAGGATTGCTTTCAATAATAGGCGATTTTTGTAAAAATTTGTTTTGTACCTAAACATGTCCAAACATGCTTCAAAATCAAACAAACTACAACAAACTCAGTTAAGGCTTGCTCACACGTCGTCACACTCACAATTCAGCTACTCACAGTAAAAAACTCAGCTACTCACAGTAAACAAAAGACCAAATAACAAATTTTGGACTATCGCACAACTTGTATATTAAATTTGATTCCTCTGTACATTGGTCGTATAATTTAGTGGCTCATTTGACGGCAATAAAAAAATAGGTATTTAAAATGTGTTATAAAGCTTCAGCCAGCAGTCTATTTCCAGTTTGGCGCAATTTTAAATTCGATTTCTTACAAAAGTTCTAGCTATACTCTAGATAGTCTAGTATAAGTAAGGTCGGAAGTGCAAGGAGCTCTCGTCAACCACCAGCTCTCGTTTGTCAATCCTCAAGACCTCATCAAGGGGACATGGGTGCATTGTAAGGCAAAGTTCCAAGCTATGCATGGTACAAGCCAGGCCCTCTTTGAGTCACATCTTGAGGAATTCATGTGGCAGATTTGCAGAAGATATACCCACAAAACACCTTTGAAGATAGGACACTTTGTTATCCAATAGTGTTTTGCTGTAAGGAGGGTCCATGTGCCATAGGGCCTAGCCATAGCTGTAAGCAAAACTATGGCTTATAAGATGGCTTATAAGAGAATTCCAATTCTCCATATTCCATAGCCATAGGCCTAGAGACCCCAATATTATTATATTCCTGTAGTTCTCATACCTGTAGCCATAGTTTTAACAAAAAGTCTAGAAAACAAAATATTTTTAATCAAGAAAATAACCTAGTGCTTATGCAACTGCAAATTAAGTTAGAAAATAAAAAAAACACTCAATTGTTTTTATAAGATTATATTTTGTCTTTTTATAGAGCAATAATACTTAATTGCTACTGAAAGTACTAATGCTGAACTTTTTTACATTAATAAAAATTAGTTTGCTAGACTGCTAGTGTTTTATTATACTTTATTAGGTATATTCTAAATTTGTATAAGTTTATAAGTTGATAATTTAGTTTACTAAAGTATCTTTGATTTACTCTACCTGTTTTTAATATTTTTTCAATTTTTTATATCAATAACTATAGCTATGGGAATCTACAGAATGTGACAGCAACTAGGGCCTACCATATTTCTGTAGTTGTAGCCATAAGATCAGCTAGCTACCATAGACATATCTATAGCTGCCATAGGTACCTATTTTACCATATATACCGTAGGATCCAATATCTGTAGCTATGGCTACAGCAAAACACTATTATCTAGTTAATTGGCATTGGCTTTTTTTCAAGTTTGGTTAGTTTATTATCTACTAATAAAAAAGTTTTGTAGACTCAATTTACAGAAACGGTTGCATACAAGTATATTTAAAAACTGAAGCAAACTGTAAGATTTCAAGGCTTTGAAACATAATTTTCCTTCCTTTTTTCTCATTCTAAACTTGGGAGCAGCTGAGGATAGAGTTATGACTATAATCACAAAGATTGTTATTTTATAAGATAAAAAATGCAGTTTTGAAGGAAAATTTAAGGATAAATTAAAAGGTACCAAGACCCAAAAACACAAAGGCACAAATATGCAAAAGATTTAAAAAGGAGATAGAAAGAAAAGAAGAATACAAGAAAACTATTTTTGTTTTTTTTAATAATCAATAATTGGTTACACATAAGTCATAAGTATAAACAAAGAGAAATGTATAAAAAGAATAGTGATTAAATAAGTTCCTTACCTTATTTACCTTGCTTGCCTATTAAAATAGGAGATATAGCTTAGTTGGCTGCAACTGAATAGAAAGCTATGCACAGAGAGCTCATTGGCTTAATATCTAATCTAGTTGCATTCCATCAACTCTTCAAGCTACTAATAATGCAATTTGTATTATTGCTCTTAAGATTTTGTAGTATTTTTTACCTTTGAGCAGCTTGCTTATATACTAAAGGCAGTATAGACTAAAACTAGCTGAGGCTCCCTTGTGCAAGAGGTCTAACAATAAGTAGAGTTCTAGTGAGATAGAGTTCTAGATTCTTCTACAAGACAAGAAAGATAAGACATCAAAAGATAAACATTAGGTCTGCCTCCTATTGTCCCAAAATGAAAGCTTTCTATTTATAGTATATTTTTGGTAAAAACCTACCTTCTAGAGTTTTCTAAGAACTGAGGTTTCCCATCTTTCTATTTGAGAAGCTATAAATTATAGAGATAATAAAGTGTTCACAAGTTCTGGTCACTTTGTCAACCCTCTGAGGCCCTAGACAATAGTTTTTCATATGAATGACAAATCTGTAAGTTGACAAAATATCTAGGAATGAGCCAATGTAGCCCATAGCCCATAGTCAGGAAGGTGGCCATGTGGTAAAGTGTCTACTGGAATATTTTTGGGATGATCTATATGCCACTTTTGTGCCAACAAAACTTTAATAAATAAATAACAAGAAATTATAATATGAGTAAAATAGGAAAAAATCAGGCTATGGCATAGAAAAGTGTCTATCTTGATCTAATGAACCATTTCTCTCTAAACAAAACTGCTAGTTACATAACTAGCCTCCCATGTGAGAAATAGTATTATTCAAATGCACACTGATTGGTCTACATTTTAGTTCCTATAAATGTGCAATTGAATAATACCATTCTCCACATAGAAGGCCAGTTTCTGTTTGGATAACTAATAGAGGTTGGATGGGATCCTAATCCCGATCCTGAAATCTTGGAATCCCAAGGAAAATTGGATTCCCGCGGGACTAGAATCCCAACCCTAAAAAACAGGAGAATCGGGAACAGGTCTTTTGATTAAAAATTTATAGAATTAATGATTACTTGAATGTATTTTGTTTTACCTTGTACTCATTACATTATTAATTTGTTGGTTATAAAACTTTGCTTCAATTTTGTTGTTTTCTTTTTGATATTGACATTTTTAGCTCAATTTTGTTTAACTTTATATGGAACTACAAGCTACAATACACTAAGACTGATCCCAATTCCCCAATCCTGATCCCAAGAAAAAAATTATTCCCAATCCCAATCCCGCCCAAAGATTTCAATCCCATCCAACCTCTAATAACTAAATAATAAATATTAATATTGGATAGATAAATAACTATACTAGTACATATGCAACTATTAGCTTACCTAGCCAATCTAGCCAATCTAAATTGTTATAGACCAAGGGTATACTGCAAAACAGATAACTTTTTTTTAATAATTTGATGTTTAGAAAAAATGGCAATTTGTTTTTTTACTTTGTTTTGGGTCACAACTGAGTTTAATTTTAGTCTTAAAGGCTGTTTCAATTAAACTAATTATGTAATAGAAATTTGGTTTTTTATTTAGGACCTGCAAGTTAAGATATTTATAAACCAAGGCATATGTTTTTGCTTATCTAAAAATCTACTCTTTAATCATGTATCATTTTAGCTTGATATATAAATTCAACTTGAAGAAACAAAATGCCTAAAAAGTATGTGCTTAATACTGACAGTAGTAATAACAACAAATTTCCTAATTCCCATGCAACAGCAGAGCCAGGTAAGCATTTTTGTCGATTTGTTAACAGTCGTAAAATAATTTTTAAGCTATAAATAAGCACAGTTAATGCAAATTATTCAAATGAATTATTTTAGAACCACCTGCATCTGTGTTTACCATTTCTGATGGCGAAGTAGCAGGGTATCACATCAATCAAGACCCATTCCCTCTTGCCTCTATTGAGCTTCAGACTGGTGAGCGCTTGAAAGATTTTGTATCTACATCATGAGTGCCAACCACCAAGACAAAGAGTGTACATGCCTAACGATTAGAAAGTCAGAGCCGCTGCCGCTGTACCCAGGGTGCCCGCCTGCCTGCCTAGCAGTAAACATTTAGCCAGCTAGTTAACGGCCTTGAAAACATTGGGGTTAGGGCCACAGACACTTGCTGCTAAGTGCTAATGCTAGTGCTTGAGATCAGCACAAGCTACAGTCTATGGTCTTAACCTCGGGGGTTTTCGCGCTTGCGTCCAGGCGGCTAGAGTGGCTCATCTAGGAGTATATAGAATCTGTGGTTAGCACAGCACAAGTGAGGATTTACCATAGGCATGCTTGGGCGCAACCTCGGGATTCACTCGGCCGTTACTATTGGCAACAGACACACACATGTAAGTCGCTATTGAACGGAATAGTAGTCACGTGACTGCTCTCAGCCAATAGCGACTTACATGTATGTGTTGCCAATAGAAACGGCCGGGTGATTCCCAAGGTTGCGCATGTATGAGTCCATAGTGCACCGACATCAGTCTTGGCCGGCTTGAAATGCGTAAAGCGGAATTGCAATGAACCAATGGTATTTTGGCCATAAACATTCTCAGTGGGCTGGCTGACTGTCACAAAATCCCTGCAAGGCTGCAATGTCCCTAATCCTTCCATTCTCTATTCGGCAGCGAATTCCTCCGAAGGAGCCGACGATGACGACGACAGCGAAGACGACGAAGAAGAAGAGGAAGAGGAAGAGAAGTCCACGTGGAACGGCCGATTCGAATTCGTGCTTTCAGTGCTTGGCTATAACATTGGGCTGGGCAATCTGCTGCGGTTTCCCTACCTGTGCATAAAGAATGGCGGCGGTGAGCTTTGAATTCTATCAGTTTACATGACTGATTATTGAACAGCAGAGCTGCTCTGGGGCAAACGATTCGATTCTGTGCTCAGCCATTCAGGGCCAGCCCCCAAGGCACAGTGTACAACTGTACATGTCTGAAAATTAGAAAGTCAGGTTCGCTGTACACCCTGTGTGAGCGTAATATCCCCTATATTCTTGAATTCACGGTGTATCCCTCTTCGAAATTCCGCAGGTGCATTTCTGCTTCCGTACTTTCTGTTTCTCATCCTGCTAGCCGTGCCGCTGTACGTTCTGGAGATGTCGGTAGCCCAGTACAGCGGTATGACGCCTATCAGACTGTTCGGCAATATTGCCCCGATATTCAAAGGCATCGGCTGGTCCAATGTTATTACCTGCTTCGTTCTCAATATCTACTACAGCGTTGTGATTGGCTGGATCCTGTTCTACCTGGTTAATAGCTTCTACGTACCGCTGCTTTGGTCCAGCTGTAAAAATCAATGGAAAGATGCCAACTGTTTTGAGGTGAACCGCACCGCACCTAGGCCTGAATATGTGACCAACTGTTCCGAGTACCAGCTGTTCGATAGGGCCAGGAAAACTGTCACTGAGACTTTCTACGAGTGAGACTGGCTGGGGGACCGCTTTAATGGCTGCTTGATGCACTTGAATTTGTGTAGTGTACATACCTCTGATCTGATCTGATCTCTATGTGATGTATTGTCTCTTATCTCATCTCTATGTGATCTATTGTCTCTGGTCTCATCTCTATGTGATCTATTGTCTCTTATCTCATCTCTATTTGATCAATTGTCTCTTATCTCATCTCTATGTGATCTATTGTCTCTGGTCTTATCTCTGTGATCTATTGTCTTTGGTCTCATCTCTGTGATCTGTTGTCTCTGATCCCATCTCTATGTGATCTATTGTCTCTGATCTCATCTCTATGTGATCTATTGTCTCTTATCTCATCTCTATGTGATCTATTGTCTCTGGTCTCATCTCTATGTGATCTATTGTCTCTTATCTCATCTCTATGTGATCTATTGTCTCTTATCTCATCTCTATGTGATGTATTGTCTCTGGTCTCATCTCTGTGATCTGTTGTCTCTGGTCTCATCTCTATGTGATCTATTGTCTCTGGTCTCATCTCTGTGATCTGTTGTCCCTGATCTCATCTCTGTGATGTATTGTCTCTGGTCTCATCTCTATGTGATCTATTGTCTCTTATCTCATCTCTATGTGATCTATTGTCTCTTATCTCATCTCTATGTGATGTATTGTCTCTGATCTCATCTCTATGTGATGTATTGTCTCTGATCTCATCTCTATGTGATGTATTGTCTCTGATCTCATCTCTATGTGATGTATTGTCTCTGGTCTCATCTCTGTGATCTGTTGTCTCTGGTCTCATCTCTATGTGATCTATTGTCTCTGGTCTCATCTCTGTGATCTGTTGTCCCTGATCTCATCTCTGTGATGTATTGTCTCTGATCTCATCTCTATGTGATCTATTGTCTCTGATCTCACCTCTATGTGATCTATTGTCTCTGATCTCATCTCTATGTGATGTATTGTCTCTGATCTCATCTCTGTGTGATGTATTGTCTCTGATCTCATCTCCATGTGATGTATTGTCTCTGGTCTCATCTCTGTGATCTGTTGTCTCTTATCTCATCTCTCTGTGATCTATTGTCTCTGATCTCATCTCCATGGGATTTATTGTCTCTGATCTCATCTCTGTGTGATGTATTGTCTCTGATCTCATCTCTATGTGATGTATTGTCTCTGGTCTCATCTCTGTGATCTGTTGTCTCTGGTCTCATCTCTATGTGATCTATTGTCTCTGGTCTCATCTCTGTGATCTGTTGTCCCTGATCTCATCTCTGTGATGTATTGTCTCTGATCTCATCTCTATGTGATCTATTGTCTCTGATCTCATCTCTATGTGATCTATTGTCTCTGATCTCATCTCTATGTGATGTATTGTCTCTGATCTCATCTCTGTGTGATGTATTGTCTCTGATCTCATCTCCATGTGATGTATTGTCTCTGGTCTCATCTCTGTGATCTGTTGTCTCTTATCTCATCTCTCTGTGATCTATTGTCTCTGATCTCATCTCCATGGGATTTATTGTCTCTGATCTCATCTCTGTGTGATGTATTGTCTCTGATCTCATCTCCATGTGATGTATTGTCTCTGATCTCATCTCTATGTGATGTATTGTCTCTGATCTCATCTCTATGTGATGTATTGTCTCTGATCTCATCTCTATGTGATGTATTGTCTCTGATCTCATCTCCATGTGATGTATTGTCTCTGATCTCACCTACACTTTCTAGACCTACTACAATGCAGGTATGCACTCTTCGAAACTCGCCCGCAGAAAGTACATGCTGGACATATCTAGCGGCGTGGAACAATGGGGCGGCATACGCTGGCAAATCTTTGTCACCCTGTTGGCCGCTTGGATCATTATCTACCTGTGCGTGTTCCGCGGAATTCACTCATTTGGAAAAGTAAGTTTCAATTTTTTCTGAGGTTAATCTCGACTATCTTCTCCCAAACTATAGATTTTGCAATGCTCTAAATGTTAGACTACGGACGTCAGAGGTGAAAGCCTAGGCTGTATTACAGGGGTAGGCAACCTCCGGCCCGCGGACCACATGCGGCCCTCAGTCTCTATCCCACCTATCGTGTCCTTTGAAACTCCACAATGGCAATCCGGCCCGCTCAAGATTTGTGTCTCTTCTCTCAGCTCTCTTCGATCTCTAATCTCCTCTCTCCTCTCTTTTTCTCTTCCCTTCTCTTCTCTCTTCTTGCTTCTCTTCCCTTCTCTCCTTTCCTTTCCTCTCTTCTTGTCTCCTCTTCTCTTCTCTTTTCTCCTTTATTTCCTCACCTATGCTTGTCCTATTTCTCTTCTCTATTCCCTCTCCCTTTTCTCCCCATCCTCTGACCCGCAGTCTGCGCTAGGCTCTTTCTATCAGACCCTTAACCTTTTCGCGCCGGAGCTAGAAATACAAAAGCTCCGTTCCTGCCGACATGGTCAGCTGGGCTGGCCATAGACCAGGGGTCGGCAACCTCCGGAAACAATGTGAATTGTTTCATCCACAAAAGTTTTGTGCACTAAAAATGGGGAATTTCTTTCCTCAATTGCCAACTTTATTGACAAAAATTAATGAGACACGAACTGAGTATAAGTGGCTGTTAACGAAGTCTAGACTAGACAACACATCAGTTAAAACTTGAATAAAATAGAAATAGGGGAACTGGCGGCGAAGGAAAGTGAGATGGTGACGGGCTAAGAACGGGTGGGGTACAAATGTAGTAATGTACTATAATGTACTAAAGACCCAGGGGGCAGATTCTGGAGGGTAAAGACCCAGCAGCGCGAATTCTGGAGGGTAAAGACCCAAGGGGCGAATTCTGGAGGGTAAAGACCCAGGGAGGGCAGATTCTGGAGGGTAAAGACCCAAGGGGCGGATTCTGGAGGGTAAAGACCCAATGAGGGGGGGCGGAGTAATCGAGGGGGGCAACCTGTGGACCGTGGTCTTGAACTGAAAACCTCATCTGGCCCTCAAGTGGAAAAAGGTTGCCGACTGCATTTTATACTTAGCTTGTCAAATCTTTGGTCGAAAAAATTCAGTTTCAAAGTGCATTTCACTTAATGCTCTCTGAATAGATTATGCAGTGTGTACACTCGATGTCTAGCAATAGCCACTGCAGTTCACTTTAAAATCTGCAAACAGGCTTTTTTGAAAGAGAAAGCACTGCACCTACTTAATACGAGTAGTGCATCATTTTATTGAAAAGTAAATCAGCTACAACCATGGATGGACATTTTGCATACATCAGATTCTGAGACGATAAATAGGACTTTTTCACCATTTTTCGCTGACCATGCTCGGTAGGAACGAATAGACAAAAAATTACCAGCAGTAAAGGTTTTTGGTCCTTACCTTAGCTTAAAGTTCAGGTAAACAGTTTGCCGATCCCTGCTGTGTAGCCTCGTAGGTTGGGCCATAGACAACGCGCAGTAACATGCAATACTATATACGAGCATATTTACTACATTACTTCATTTATCTCCGTTGCTACGGGTAAAGTTAGTTTTCTAAAACATCACGAATCTTGCATTAAAAAATGAATCGTTAATGAATTGTTTGAATTGGCCAAGTCGAGTCCGGCTGATACCGGCGGTAACAATGTCCATTCTCAGCGACAGCAGTCCTATTCTTCGTTCTCTCCGTACATACCAGTGAGTTCTCTGAGCAGCGGGTCTGTGGCGACCAGTGCTTCAATACTAAGTTACCTTAGTGCAGCATGGACAATCCCATATTTGAGCCGAATGTTCACCTTTCTTGAAATTCGTGTAGTTTTATAATGTGTCTGTTTTTTGTCCTACCCAGTTTACAGTTTCTCAGCTATTACGTAGTTCCTCGTTAATAACCAATAATCAGCGAACACCCCGGCTTCCATCTTATCAATAATCAGCGGACACCCCGGCTTACCATCTTATCAATAATCAGCGGACACCCCGGCTTACCATCTTATCAATAATCAGCGGACACCCCGCCTTCCATCTTATCAATAATCAGCGGACACCCCGGCTTCCATCTTATCAATAATCAGTGGACACCCCGCCTTCCATCTTATCAATAATCAGCGGACACCCCGCCTTCCATCTTATCAATAATCAGCGAACACCCCGGCTTCCATCTTATCAATAATCAGCGGACACCCCGGCTTCCATCTTATCAATAATCAGTGGACACCCCGGCTTCCATCTTATCAATAATCAGTGGACACCCCGCCTTCCATCTTATCAATAATCAGTGGACACCCCGGCTTCCATCTTATCAATAATCAGTGGACACCCCGGCTTCCATCTTATCAATAATCAGCGAACACCCCGGCTTCCATCTTATCAATAATCAGCGGACACCCCGCCTTCCATCTTATCAATAATCAGCGGACACCCCGGCTTCCATCTTATCAATAATCAGTGGACACCCTGCCTTCCATCTTATCAATAATCAGTGGACACCCCGGCTTCCATCTTATCAATAATCAACGGACACCCCCCCGGCTTCCATCTTATCAATAATCAGCGGACACCCCACCTTCCATCTTATCAATAATCAGCGGACACCCCGCCTTCCATCTTATCAATAATCAGCGGACACCCCGCCTTCCATCTTATCAATAAAAATCGGACACCCCGCCTTCCATCTTATCAATAATCAGTGGACACCCCGGCTTCCATCTTATCAATAATCAGCGGACACCCCACCTTCCATCTTATCAATAATCAGCGGACACCCCGCCTTCCATCTTATCAATAATCAGTGGACACCCCGGCTTCCATCTTATCAATAATCAGTGGACACCCCGGCTTCCATCTTATCAATAATCAGCGAACACCCCGGCTTCCATCTTATCAATAATCAGCGGACACCCCGCCTTCCATCTTATCAATAATCAGTGGACACCCCGCCTTCCATCTTATCAATAATCGGCGGACACCCCGGCTTCCATCTTATCAATAATCAGTGGACACCCCGCCTTCCATCTTTTCAATAATCAGCGGACACCCCGGCTTCCATCTTATCAATAATCAACGGACGCCCCGCTTACCATCTTATCAATAATCAGCAGACACCCTGCCTTCCATCTTATCAATAACCAGCGGACACCCTGCCTTCCATCTTATCAATAATCAGCGGACACCCCCCCGCCTTCCATCTTATCAATAATCAGCGGACACCCCGGCTTCCATCTTATCAATAATCAACGGACACCCCCCCGCCTTCCATCTTATCAATAATCAGCGGACACCCCGGCTTCCATCTTATCAATAACCAGTGGACACCCTGCCTTCCATCTTATCAATAATCAGCGGACACCCTGCCTTCCATCTTATCAATAATCAGCGGACACCCTGCCTTCATCTTATCAATAATCAGCGGACACCCCGCCTTCCATCTTATCAATAATCAGCGGACACCCCGCCTTCCATCTTATCAATAATCAACGGACGCCCCGCTTACCATCTTATCAATAATCAGCGGACACCCCGCCTTCCATCTTATCAATAACCAGCGGACACCCTGCCTTCCATCTTATCAATAATCAGCGGACACCCCGCCTTCCATCTTATCAATAATCAGCGGACACCCTGCCTTCCATCTTATCAATAATCAGCGCATACCGCAACCCTTAGTGGACACTACTCTAACCATCAGCGGCAACCCCATTGCTCTTAGTCAGATCAATCTAATAGAACTAAGCACTAACAATACTTACTCCCCACTAAACACAATGGCCAGGTTGTGTACCTCACCGTGCTGTTTCCCTACGTGGCGCTCACCACCCTGCTGATCCGAGGCGTGCTTTTGCCGGGCAGCCGGGAGGGCATTCTGTACTATCTCACGCCCGACTGGCCAAGGCTGGCCACCCTGACGCCTTGGATTGACGCGGCCCAGCAGATCTTCTGGAGCCTCGGGCCAACCTGGGGCGCGCTGATCATGCTGGCCAGTCACAATCGGTTTTCTAACAATATTTATCGGGACGCTATTGTCACGCCCATTGTCTGCTCCATGACGGCATTCCTTGGCGGCTTCGCCATATTCGCCTATTTAGGCAACATGGCCTGGAAACTGAACACTGGCATTGACTGCATCTTCAAGTCCGGGCCAACTATGGCTTTTATTGTCTATCCGGATGCTGTGCTGAACCTGCCGTTTCCGCAGATCTGGTCTGTGATTTTCTTCATCCTACTGCTCACGCTTGCCGTTGACAGTGAGGTGAGTGAGAAAAAAGACTTGCTTGGAAAGCGGGATCATACAGAACAAAGACTTGCTTGGAAAGCGGGATCATACAGAACAAAGACCTGCTTGGAAAGCGGGATCATACAGAACAAAGACTTGCTTGGAAAGCGGGATCATACAGAACAAAGACCTGCTTGGAAAGCGGGATCCTACAGAACAAAGAGTTGCTTGGAAAGCGGGATCATACAGAACAAAGAGTTGCTTGGAAAGCGGGATCCTACAGAACAAAGACTTGCTTGGAAAGCGGGATCATACAGAACAAAGACTTGCTTGGAAAGCGGGATCATACAGAACAAAGACTTGCTTGGAAAGCGGGATCCTACAGAACAAAGACTTGCTTGGGAAGCGGGATCTTGCAAAATAAAGAGTTGCTTGGGAAGCGGGATTATACGTAACAAAGACTTGCTTGGAAACCGGCTAATTTTAAACAAAGACTACATGTACTTCAAGAATCAGCTAAGATTGAGTTGAAAAATTTAAATAACAAAGACTTTTCTTGAGGATATTATGAATAAAGAACAAAGGCTAACTTATTAGGATTAAGATAAAGATTGTGAAAGAAAGACTAGCTCACGGTAACTAGTCTATCATAAACGTAGACCCATCGAACTGTTTCGAACTTAACAACGCCCTTCCTTGGCCAGTTCTGCACATTCGAAACCATGTACCAGTGCCTGGCCGACGAATTTCGCATATTGAAACGACGCCAATGGCTATCCAAGCTAATTATGACTATTGTATCACTACTGCTAGGCCTGCCTATGACTACTAATGTAAGTAGCGTGCTGCAGTTTTGAATTGGCAAAATAAGTAATTGCTTTAGTTTGATTCTCATTGACCGCACTCGATATGCTTTCATGCTCGCAGGCGGCGCACTATATCTATCAGCTGATGGACTGGTACCACGTGACCCTGCTGTCCTTTGTGGCTCTGGTAGAGGTCATCTGCTTTGCCTACGTTTATGGTAATTTAAATTCCAGCTTTGTTTAACTTGAATTCATCAGCTTAAATTAAAATTTATTACTGTTTGTTTTGTACAGGTAGTCAAAGGATTCGCAAAGACGTTGAAGTGATGACTGGCATTAAAATGACAAAGGCGTGGGACTTTTACTGGCGCATACCGCTGCTGGCTATTCTGGCTGTGAGATTTTTAGAATTCTATTTTTCATGGCTTTTCTTATTTGCCTACCTATAGTAGAAATATTGTATTCAACACTTTATCTTTACTTTGTGCTGCTCATTTTTTGTCAAGAATCAGTAGTATCATCAGGGAAATTTGTTTTAAAAATGTAAAAAATGCATTCCATTGTTAATCCAGGGCCTGTTGATTATGACTTTGGTCAGTCATAAGGCACCAACTTACGGCAATTACCAATATCCGCCCGGCGCCATTGTGTTCGGCTGGGTCCTGGCTGCCACCGTGGTCATTCCGCTGCCTGTCTTTGCTATTCATAGCCTGTTACAGCAGGCCTATTGTCCGCCTGTCAAGTACAACAGCAAAACCGAGGTTTGTGACCGTTTGTGTTATACTTGTTGTCATTGTTCCGGAAAGGGGGGGGCAATTGATGAGGCTTGATTTCTTGTTTCTGTCATCACCTTCGCAGATCCTCAGTTGCTGGGCCAGCCTCTCAGATCCCCAGTTGCTGGGCCAGCCTCCCAGAGCCTCAGTTGCTGGGCCAGCCTCCCAGATCCCCAGTTGCTTGGCCAGCCTCCAAGAGTGTTAGCTGCTGGGCCAGCCTCCAAGATCCCCAGTTGCTGGGCCAGCCTCCAAGATCCCCAGTTGCTGGGCCAGCCTCCCAGATCCTCAGTTGCTGGGCCAGCTTCCCAGAGCCTCAGTTCCTGTACCAGCCTCCCAGATCCTCAGTTGCTGGGCCAGCTTCCCAGAGCCTCAGTTGCTGGGCCAGCCTCCCAGATCCTCAGTTGCTGGGCCAGCCTCCCAGAGCCTCAGTTTCTAGGCCAGCCTCCCAGAGCCTCAGTTGCTGGGCCAGCCTCCCAGAGCCTCAGTTTCTAGGCCAGCCTCCCAGAGCCTCAGTTTCTAGGCCAGCCTTCAAGAGCCTCAGTTTCTAGGCCAGCCTCCCAGAGCCTCAGTTTCTAGGCCAGCCTCCAAGAGTGTCAGTTGCTGGGTCAGCCTCCCAGATCCCCAGTTGCTGGGCCAGCCTCCCAGATCCTCAGTTGCTGGGCCAGCTTCCCAGAGCCTCAGTTCCTGTACCAGCCTCCCAGATCCTCAGTTGCTGGGCCAGCTTCCCAGAGCCTCAGTTGCTGGGCCAGCCTCCCAGAGCCTCAGTTCCTGTACCAGCCTCCCAGATCCTCAGTTGCTGGGCCACCCTCCCAGATCCTCAGTTTCTAGGCCAAGAACAGACAGCAGCCAAACCGCACCTGAATTGCAGGCGATGCGGACGCTGGTGACGCAGACAGAAGAATGGCACATCAGAATCCGCATCAACTCGGACGGACTTGTGAAATAGTCCGGGAGGAAATGGACTGTGCTGACTAATTTGCTCTGCCACTGTATCGGATTGCTCTCCACAGGTAGAAGAAATTCAACAGTTTGTTAATCTCATTTTTATGCGCTTTAATTCGAACAATTTTCTTTGCTAACTACCTTTCGGCTTGCCATAAGTGGCTTTATGCTGCTAGAGTAACATTTTACCGTTTTTTAAAACCAAATATTTGTAGTTATTTTGTTGCAAACTGTTTTAAGGTATACTTACTTCTGTGACTACTCATAATAATCAGCAGTTTGTGCTGCACAATTTTTAGACTAATTTTTGTAAAGTGACTTATTCGTAAGCTGTCTGCAGCTAAGTTTGGTTATTCTATTCTCAAATTGTTTGGGTTCTTATTGAATTTGTACCACTATTTACATTAGTAACCTTTGAGTCGCACTTTTGCATTGTTTTAAGATAATTCCTCATTCCAGGGTTGGGACATTATATCTTCATTATTTGTTTACTTCTACTTTACACTTTTTTGCGAACCATAGAAACTATTAATATGGCTTGATTTTTGTCTTTTCTCTTAACGATCCATTTTTGTGGTAAATTTCCATGTAAATTCCTGCGACTGGCTGCTCACGCAATCAGATATCTGTGTTAGATATTTGCTATTTTGAATTTTCATCTATAGTTTAACCTGACTGATGAAACTGGCTTTTCTATCAACTGTAATTACTCTTCTGACCAGCCCCCACCATCCAGTCCCAATGTACACTGGCTCTCAACCAGCCCCCCACCATCCAGTCCCAATGTACACTGGCTCTCAACCAGCCCCCCACCATCCAGTCCCAATGTACACTGGCTCTCAACCAGCCCCCCACCATCCAGTCCCAATGTACACTGGCTCTCAACCAGCCCCCCACCATCCAGTCCCAATGTACACTGGCTCTCAACCAGCCCCCACCATCCAGTCCCAATGTACACTGGCTCTCAACCAGCCCCCACCATCCAGTCCCAATGTACACTGGCTCTCAACCAGCCCCCACCATCCAGTCCCAATGTACACTGGCTCTCAACCAGCCCCCCACCATCCAGTCCCAATGTACACTGGCTCTCAACCAGCCCCCACCATCCAGTCCCAATGTACACTGGCTCTCAACCAGCCCCCACCATCCAGTCCCAATGTACACCGGCTCTCAACCAGCCCCCCACCATCCAGTCCCAATGTACACTGGCTCTCAACCAGCCCCCACCATCCAGTCCCAATGTACACTGGCTCTCAACCAGCCCCCCACCATCCAGTCCCAATGTACACCGGCTCTCAACCAGCCCCCCCACCATCCAGTCCCAATGTACACTGGCTCTCAACCAGCCCCCCCCCACCATCCAGTCCCAATGTACACCGGCTCTCAACCAGCCCCCCACCATCCAGTCCCAATGTACACTGGCTCTCAACCAGCCCCCCACCATCCAGTCCCAATGTACACCGGCTCTCAACCAGCCCCCCCACCATCCAGTCCCAATGTACACTGGCTCTCAACCAGCCCCCCCCCACCATCCAGTCCCAATGTACACCGGCTCTCAACCAGCCCCCCACCATCCAGTCCCAATGTACACTGGCTCTCAACCAGCCCCAACCATCCAGTCCCAATGTACACCGGCTCTCAACCAGCCCCCCACCATCCAGTCCCAATGTACACTGGCTCTCAACCAGCCCCTACCATCCAGTCCCAATGTACACCGGCTCTCAACCAGCCCCCACTCTGATGTACGCTAATTGAAAGCGCTTTTCAATCAGCCTTCAATATATCAGGTTAAAACAAGTTTAACAGCTGAATTCTGTATAAAAAGGTATGAATTTCAAAGTTTTTAAACTTGTCCTCACTGCAGGGTTATAGTTGCTCAATCGGTCGTTAAAGAACTCATTTAACCTTAAATTACTTTTTTTTAATTAAAACGAACTCTAATTAGTGTATTACTTCCGACAGTTGTATGTGCATTCGTTTGTAACAATTGAAACAGCTGTTTACGGTGTTGAACAACCTGAAGCTGTTTTATTTATAAACAAATCACTTCTCTGATTTTATTGAAGCATTGCACTACTAGCAGTAGCAGGCGCTTGATAATTCGATGAAGCTACGGCCTTCTTTTGTTACTGTGATTTTTTTGAGCGATAAAAATGTTTAAAAACTGTTTACTGTCTAAATATACACAATTTTATGACTAAATTCCGTGGTTTTACGTTCCTCACCCAGTTGCGCGAGGGTAAATTACTTGTTTTTCTACTAATTATGGCTACTGTGTCTTTATCTGTGCTTCATTTTCACTCAGTTTTCTCAATTCTGACTGGATACTGCCATTGATGAGGTAGCGCCATTCCTGATGAGGTAGCGCCATTCCTGATGGGGTAGCGCCATTCCTGATGAGGTAGCGCCATTCCTGATGGGGTAGCGCCATTCCTCATGAGGTAGCGCCATTTCAGATTATTTAGAGCCATTCCTAATGAACGTAGCGCCATTCCTGATGTGGTAGCGCCATTTTTTATGAGGTAGTGCCATTCCTATAGGGTAGCGCCATTTCTGATGGGGTAGCGCCATTCCTGATGAGGTAGCGCCATTTCAGATTATTTAAAGCCATTCCTAATGAACGTAGCGCCATTCCTGATGTGGTAGCGCCATTTTTTATGAGGTAGTGCCATTCCTATAGGGTAGCGCCATTCCTCAAGTAGGTAGCGCCATTCCTGATGGGGTAGCGCCATTCCTGATGAGGTAGCGCCATTCCTGATCGGGTAGCGCCATTCCTCATGAGGTAGCGCCATTTCAGATTATTTAGAGCCATTCCTAATGAACGTAGCGCCATTCCTGATGTGGTAGCGCCATTTTTTTATGAGGTAGCGCCATTCCTCAAGTAGGTAGCGCCATTCCTGATGGGGTAGCGCCATTCCTCATGAGGTAGCGCCATTCCTGATCGGGTAGCGCCATTCCTCATGAGGTAGCGCCATTCCTGATCGGGTAGCGCCATTCCTCATGAGGTAGCGCCATTCCAATTCAGTATTTCTCGTAGCCGGTTATATTTTTAGTTTCAAGCTACAAAACAGTTCAGCACTATCGACATCTACCCACGCATTTCTATGCTCCAATACATGCAGTTCCTGGTCTTACATAGGTCTCTAGAAAGCATCTTTGCTCTTTAGAAGACTCCCTGATCCTCTCACGCACAGTCCCTGCCCTGAGGGCTCGCTGCCTCAAAATGCGCAAGCAGGGGGCGGATCAAGTTTTGGATTTTCCCGCTCTCGCCTCAGCTTTCGAAGCTTTCTGCATGTCTTTGCCTTCCGTGTCTCGGAGTTGCCATCGCTTCTCTTCATCTGCGCGTCTGTCTTTTCTTTCTATATGCCTTTTCAGGGTCAATTTCAATTAGGTCCCGGACTGCAACTGTAGATGCTGTTTATAGGGAGCTTGTTTGACTCTTTTTAACCCGGATTGACCCAGCTTGCTTCAGCAGCGGTGTGGTCGACCAACCATTCGCCATTGACATTGGATAGCCTTTGACAGGTGACAGGTGACAGCACTACAGCTGGTACTACTGTAAATTTTTACGAATTCGAAACAGCAACTGGGATTAAATAGGAGGCTTGCATCTACTTAAATTAATATTCGAAAGGATTTCTGAAATCGATCGCATACATGCCTAGATAGATACTGACGAACTCTTTAGTAGGATTAGAGCAACTGGGATTAAATAACAGAAGGATTACAGCAACTGGGATTAAATAACAGAATGATTACAGCAACTGGGATTAAATAACAGAAGGATTACAGCAACTGGGATTAAATAACAGAAGGATTACAGCAACTGGGATTAAATAACAGAAGGATTAGAGCAACTGGGATTAAATAACAGAAGGATTACAGCAACTGGGATTAAATAACAGAATGATTACAGCAACTGGGATTAAATAACAGAAGGATTAGAGCAACTGGGATTAAATAAAAGAAGGATTAGAGCAACTGGGATTAAATAACAGAAGGATTACAGCAACTGGGATTAAATAACAGAAGCATTACAGCAACTGGGATTAAATAACAGAAGGATTACAGCAACTGGGATTGAATAACAGAAGGATTACAGCAACTGGGATTAAATAACAGAAGGATTACAGCAACTGGGATTAAATAACAGAAGGATTACAGTTACTGGGATTAAATAACAGAAGGATTACAGCAACTGGGATTAAATAACAGAAGGATTACAGCAACTGGGATTAAATAACAGAAGGATTACAGCAACTGGGATTAAATAACAGAAGGATTACAGCAACTGGGATTAAATAACAGAAGGATTACAGCAACTGGGATTAAATAACAGAAGGATTACAGCAACTGGGATTAAATAACTGGGATTACAGCAACTGGGATTAAATAACAGAAGGATTACAGCAACTGGGATTAAATAACAGAAGGATTACAGCAACTGGGATTAAATAACAGAAGGATTACAGCAACTGGAATTAAATAACAGAAGGATTACAGCAACTGGGATTAAATAACTGGGATTACAGCAACTGGGATTAAATAACAGAAGGATTACAGCAACTGGGATTAAATAACAGAAGGATTACAGCAACTGGGATTAAATAACAGAAGGATTACAGCAACTGGAATTAAATAACAGAAGGATTACAGCAACTGGGATTAAATAACTGGGATTACAGCAACTGGGATTAAATAACAGAAGGATTACAGTTACTGGGATTAAATAACAGAAGGATTACAGTTACTGGGATTAAATAACAGAAGGATTACAGCAACATCGATTGAAGAAACTGTGGTTGAAGCAACTGGGATTAAAGCAACAGGAATTAAAGCAACCGAGATTAAACCAACTGGGATTAAAACAACAAGGATTAAAGCAACTGAGGTTAAAGCAACTGAGATTAAAGAAACAGGGATTAAAGCAACCGGGATTAAAGCTGCAGGGATCACCATCACTTGGATTCATGCAACTACGATCAGAGTATCGCTGTTACTTCTAAACGTGCATGTACCAGTGGGTTGTACATTTACTACCCAAAGCTTCCTCTTTAGCTTTCGCTTTTACAAGCTTCATGAAATCTCTGCTAGTTGAAATTCAGACCTCACAGAATTTCTATTGGCAGGCAAGTTCAGCGCATCAGATCGAAGAACTGGATGATCTGGGCCTCGGTCATTGTGCCATTCGTGATGGCCACCATCTGCACTGTGCCCTCGAGCACTCCAGGGTCGCCAGGCCGAAATCCCATGGACAAGCAGAGGCAAACCGGTACGCTTGGTGCAGTACGGGAACTGGCCTCAGTCACCTTCTCTGTCGGCAGGATGCCTCTGTTGAAGAATAAGGCTCGGCTACCAGGAAAGGCGGACGTCAGGCCGACTTCCACAAACGAGTTCGGGTCAAACCAGTTCGTTTCCGGTGCACTTTTGAATTCGTAATAACTCAATGCAGCCCTGAAGCACTGCAGGCCTCTTGTAGATGGCGTGCCGTCCCAGAAGGAGGTCCCAAATGTGTTGGTGCCGCAGTCGTAGCTTTCTAGCAAAAGTGCTTCCTTCAGCTCCCGCTTGAGCCTGATCAGCCACGTGAGTCTCTGCGGCAGGTTCTCGAGTTCCACGTTCTCCAGCCACATCTTGGAGGACACTCCGTTGAACTTGGCTCCCTCGCTGCTCCACTCGATATTCTCCGACATCTACTGCTGCGTCTGGCCGCACACCAAGTTGCTCCTGCTGGCGTTTGTACCGCCGCTCAACACCCAGGCGGCCCGCAGATTGGCGTCCAGCTGCCTGCTCAAAGTGATGAGGCCGGCGGCTTTGGCATTGGCGAACGCGACGCAGCAGGGCTGCGAGCTGTCTGCAGCGCCGAGCCCATCGATGAGGTGGAACACGGCGGTGTATTGGAAGAGCGAGCACTGGCCAGTGTCCGAGTCGAACTCGGCCACCTGCAGGCCGCTGGCAATCCTGGAGCTTTCCACGTTGCATTCGATGTCGCTTCGAGCAGTGGCTGAGTGCACAGCCAGACTCTCGGGCAGGCACTGCCGGCTGATCAGACGGTGCCAGGAGCTGTGGACCAGCTGGGCCAGGCAGGCCGCTACGAGCAGAAGGGAGACTGGAGTAGCGATGAAGCTGGTTGCCATGCTGGCTGCTGTGCGATTCTGGATGAGAGAGCTTAGCAAGGAAGCAGGTGGCAGAAATCCTGAATGCAATAGAGTTTATGCTGCTCCCAGGGCAGGGCGAAATCGCCCCCTAGCAACCAGCTGTCTCAGCCATCAGCTCAGAATTCAGCCACCTCAGCGCCACCCATGCTCTGCGTATTCATTGGCATCACAACATTCTGCAACAATTTTACCTGCTCATCTCTCCGCATGCAAACAGTTTGGCTGATAACTCCGGGTCCGGGGAGGGGGGGGGGGCGCACCAGTGCCAGGAAAAGCAAGAGCAGAAACTTTTTGCGGAAATCTGCGTCCCTGACGTAGGTGGTAATCTCAATGGCCCTGGGGGTAGTGAGAAAATATTTTATATTGCTTTTATGATGCAGCAAATTTTCGAAACCCGATGAAGGCGACCATGCATTGACGGGTCTGTCTGTCTGTCTTATTGTCTGTCTGTCTGTCTGTCTGTCTGTCTGTCTGTCTGTCTGTCTGTCTGTCTGTCTGTCTGTCTGTCTGTCTGTCTGTCTGTCTGTCTGTCTGTCTGTCTGTCTGTCTGTCTGTCTGTCTCTCTGTCTGTCTGTCTGTCTGTCTGTCTGTCTGTCTGTCTGTCTGTCTGTCTGTCTGTCTGTCTGTCTGTCTGTCTGTCTGTCTGTCTGTCTGTCTGTCTGTCTGTCTGTCTGTCTGTCTGTCTATCTATCTGTCTGTCTGTCTTAGTGTCTGTCTGTCTGTCTGTCTGTCTGTCTGTCTGTCTGTCTGTCTGCATGTCTGTCTGTCTGTCTGTCTGTCTGTCTCCCCAGCTCCCCTCTGCTTTAGCTGGGCATGTCAGCTAGCGGCCATAACTGCCGGTGGACTAACTGGTATATTTTTCATACTGAACATGGAGTTCAGCGACTTTCAGAATGCTTTTATTTTAATCCGGTGTTGGTAGAGTTCAGCCAAATGGTTCACAGTGTATTTTATACCCGTGTGCACTGCTCTGATTTATTGCCTAATATTAAAGAGCCTAATGGTAAAGATGTCCCCCCAGTTTCCACCCCAGTCATGCCTCTGCCTGTGCACTTTACCGTTTGATTTTTTACGCAGTTCGAAGCCCCCCATCCGTACTTGAGCACGAGTTGGGAGCAGATCTCAGTATAGCAGCTTGTTTTTGCGTTGTTAATTGCTTTTAGTCTGAGAGCTTCCTTCCCGCTGTGAGGGTTTCTGCTGATAATTTATTCAGTGACCAACGCAGCCGCTAATTTCTTAGAATTTTGTTATACTTTTTCGGTTGTTAATTAAAATGTACTTTTAACAGTTTAGGCAGGAATGAACTGGAGATTGGGTCAGCTGCAGCATGCAGCGATTCTGTACTTTAATATCGTGTTGTACTCTTTTACATTGAACAAAACATTTGAATATGCATAATAGCAGGTACTATGGGGAATTCGCTATAGCTGGGTGATAATCATGTGTGGAATACTCAGAATTAGGTGAAAAAATATTTATACAGATGAGGTATAGAAGTAAACAGCAAATATCAGCTGAGCTTCAATACACGGCATGATCTGTGATTTGCTAAGTGAATTCTCGTGTGATTTGCATCCTGGCTATTTTACGTATTCGAGATTTTTACTCATTTTTTGGCTTCAGTGTTGCCTAATTAAAGGTGTTTATTCTATGGGTTTACTTTCAAATTAGAAATAACACTGTTGTAAAACGCGTTTGTACATGAGATATATGTGATATTAACAACATTTTATAAGTTCAATTACACGAAATTCTACAGTCACTCGCTCAGACAATGCAGTCACTCGCTCAGACAATACAGCCACTCGCTCAGACCACAGTCACTCGCTCAGACCACAGTCACTCGCTCAGACCACAGTCACTCGCTCAGACCACAGTCACTCGCTCAGACCACAGTCACTCGCTCAAACCACAGTCACTCGCTCAGACCACAGTCACTCGCTCAGAACACAGTCACTCGCTCAGACCACAGTCACTCGCTCAGACCACAGTCACTCGCTCAGACCACAGTCACTCGCTCAGACCACAGGCACTCGCTCAGAACACAGTCACTCGCTCAGACAACACAGTCACTCGCTCAGACCACAGTCACTCGCTCAGAACACAGTCACTCGCTCAGACAACACAGTCACTCGCTCAGACCACAGTCACTCGCTCAGAACACAGTCACTCGCTCAGACAACACAGTCACTCGCTCAGACCACAGTCACTCGCTCAGACCACAGTCACTCGCTCAGACCACAGTCACTCGCTCAGACCACAGTCACTCGCTCCGTCCGCTCCATTGGCTGGCGAAGTCGCTGCCGCTCCGGTACCTCCAGCAGCTCCGCCGCCACCGCCGCTGCCTGTCGCTTCCGTCTGGCCGCGGACCCGGTCGCCATCGCCGGCTGCTGCAGCAGCTGCTCCGCTTGGTGCCGCCTCTGCCCGCCGCCGCCACCTCGGCCGCAGCTGAGCAGCTGGCGCAGACCGGCCCGGAATCGCTCCCCGATCACGCAGTAGAGCAGGAAGTTCAGGCAGGAGTTGATCAGCACCAAGAAGTTCGTAGCCGCGATGGTCAGCTGCATTGCGTTCCTCTCGCCGTAGCGCGACTTTCCTAGAACGTCCAGAGCGGTCAGAGTGACATTGGGCAGCATGAGCAGGTAGTAGCACAGCACAATGGCCAGTGACACGTAGGTCAGCTGCGCCTCCTTCTCGTAACGGCGCCCGACGCTGCGTCGCCAGGCTTTGACGCTGCGTCTGAGCGATGCCGCGATGCGAAGGTTCATCACCGTGATGGCCGAGACCGGAACTACGAAGTAGAACACCGTGTACATCACGCCGTTGTAGGCGATCTCGTACAGGCTGGCGCTGGCGGCGGCGTCCGACGTTTCGTTGCTGGTCTGGTGATCGGCGCCGGTCGAGCCCTCAGCCCCGGTGACCAGCCAGGGCGCCGGCTCGTAGGTGTACTTTAGCGGGGCGCAGTCTGGGCTGGCCTGCGGGGGCGGCGGCGGGACTGACTTGTCGTGACCCCCCGAATGACTTGGTGTGACCCCCCGGCTGACTTGGTGTGACCCCCTCGACTGACTTGGTGTGACCCCCCGATTGACTTGGTGTGACCCCCTCGACTGACTTGTTGTGACCCCCGACTGACTTGGTGTGACCCCCCGGCTGACTTGGTGTGACCCCCTGGCTGACTTGGTTTGACCCCCTCGACTGACTTGGTGTGACCCCCTCGACTGACTTGTTGTGACCCCCGATTGACTTGGTGTGACGCCCCCGGCTGACTTGGTGTGACCCCCTCGACTGACTTGGTGTGACCCCCGTGTGACTTGGTTTGACCCCCACTGATCTAGTCACCTAGTGAGACACCCCACCTCCGACTAACCTGGTGTGACTCCTTGATATGGTTTGACCCCCCGACTGACTTGGTGTGACCCTCCGACTCACTTGGTGTGACCCCCCTACTGACTTGGTGTGACCCCCGTGTGACTTGGTTTGACCCCCACTGATCTAGTCACCTAGTGAGACACCCCACCTCCGACTAACCTGGTGTGACTCCTTGATATGGTTTGACCCCCCGACTGACTTGGTGTGACCTTCCGACTCACTTGGTGTGACCCCCCTACTGACTTGGTGTGATCCCCCGACTGACTTGGTGTGACCCCCCGACTGACTTGGGGTGAACCCCTGACTCACTTGGCGTGACCCCCCTCGACTGACTTGGTGTGACCCCTGATGAACCTGGTGTGACCCACTGACCGATCTGGTGTGACCCAGCTCTTGTATGAGCGCCCCTGATAAACCAGTGAACGACCCTGACTAACTGGCGATGACCCTCATCGATAGGCCAGAACGCCGCCCACCTGAAAGCAGCCGAACAGCTCAATGGACCGATTGATGAGCAGCTCCTGCCGCTCCGGACTGGGCTGCTCGCTGCCCACCGGCCGGGCCACCACCACCTGTTCGAAGTATTTTGGCGCGTTGTAGACTGCGCTGAACACAACTACCAGCAGCAGGTTTCGAACCACGGTCCGTCCGGACGGCGGCTCGTCCAGGGCGGCTGTCAGCGGCCGGCAGACGGCGCAGTAGCGCTCGAACGACACCAGCAGAGTGATGTAGATTGACGCCAGCTGCATCGTGTAGCAGATTGGCATCACATACTTCACAGTGTAGCCCCTGGTCAGGTACAGGTGGTACAGCGGCTGGCTGGCCACCTGCAGTGCGGTTCATTGAGGTCGGACTTTCGGCTTGATTCAGGGTTGATTCAGGATTGATTCAGGATTGATTCAGGATTGATTCAGGATTGATTTAGGATTGATTCAGGATTGATTCAGGATTGATTCAGGATTGATTCAGGATTGATTCAGGATTGATTCAGGGATTGATGCAGGATTGATTCAGGATTGATTCAGGGATTGATGCAGGATTGATTCAGGATTGATTCAGGGTTGATTCAGGATAGATTCAGGATTGATTCAGGATTGATTCAGGATTGATTCAGGATTGATTCAGGATTGATTTAGGATTGATTCAGGGATTGATGCAGGATTGATTCAGGATTGATTCAGGATTGATTCAATATTGATTCAGGATTGATTCAGGGATTGATTCAAGATAGATTCAAGATTGATTCAGGATTGATTCAGGATTGATTCAGGATTGATTCAGGATTGATTCAGGATTGATTCAGGATTGATTCAATATTGATTCAGAGTTGATTCAGGATTGATTAAATATTGATTCAGGATTAATTCAGGATTGATTCAGGATTGATTCAATATTGATTCAGGATTGATTCAGGATTGATTCAGGATTGATTCAATATTGATTCAGTGTTGATTCAGGATTGATTCAATATTGATTCAGGATTAATTCAGGATTGATTCAGGATTGATTCAATATTGATTCAGGATTGATTCAGGATTGATTCAGGATTGATTCAGGGTTGATTCAGGATTGATTCAGGGTTGGTTCAGGGTTGCTTCAGGGTTGGTTCAGGGTTGATTTAGGCTTGATTTAGGGTTCATTCAGGGTTCATGTTAGGGTCGCTGCAGCTATATATGGAGTCTACTCAAAAGTGGGTATGCAAAGGAAGTCGGTTGGTTTACTACATAAAGCGCCATGTGATAAAGTTCACAGCGCACCTGATGGTACTCATAGAACACGCCAAGTACGTTGACCAGAAAGTTCCCTAGAATGAAGACGGCGTCGACGATGCACAGGGCGGATAGGATGGTGAACAGGGGGCACCGGCGCCTCTTGTTGGCCCGCTGCAGCACCACTAGGGACAGCAGGTTGCCGATGATGCCGAAGATTGACAGGCAGCCGGTGAGGTAGAAGGCCATCACGCTGGTTGCCAGGTGCATCCGGTGGTGCTGCATTGAATCCACCGTCACTGGTGGTAGCAAAGTTCCGGCAGAAATTGTGGCGGGGGAATTCGACATCTGAGTGTTGATGAGTTCATCGACTTTGAAGGGAATTTTGATCTGATGTATTGTTTTTATAGTGAAACGATTCAAGAGGCGGATTCAAGGACACTGTTGGAGCGGAGAGGCGGATTCAAGGACACTGTTGGAGCGGAAAGGCGGATTCAAGGACACTGAGGAAGCTTGGAGAGGCGGATTCAAGGACACTGTTGGAGCGGAGAGGCGGATTCAAGGACACTGAGGGAGCGGAGAGGCGGGTTCAAGGACACTGAGGGAGCGGAGAGGCGGGTTCAAGGACACTGAGGGAGCGGAGAGGCGGATTCAAGGACACTGAGGGCGCTTGGAGAGGCGGATTCAAGGACACTGTTGGAGCGGAGAGGCGGATTCAAGGACACTGAGGGCGCTTGGAGAGGCGGATTCAAGGACACTGAGGGCGCTTGGAGAGGCGGGTTCAAGGACACTGTTGGAGCGGAGAGGCGGATTCAAGGACACTGAGGGCGCTTGGAGAGGCGGGTTCAAGGACACTGTTGGAGCGGAGAGGCGGATTCAAGGACACTGAGGGCGCTTGGAGAGGCGGATTCAAGGACACTGAGGGCGCTTGGAGAGGCGGATTCAAGGACACTGAGGGAGCGGAGAGGCGGATTCAAGGATACTGAGGGAGCGGAGAGGCGGATTCAAGGACACTGAGGGAGCGGAGACGCGGGTTCAAGGACACTGAGGGAGCGGAGAGGCGGGTTCAAGGACACTGTTGGAGCGGAGAGGCGGGTTCAAGGACACTGTTGGAGCGGAGAGGCGGATTCAAGGACACTGAGGGCGCTTGGAGAGGCGGATTCAAGGACACTGAGGGCGCTTGGAGAGACGGATTCAAGGACACTGAGGGCGCTTGGAGAGGCGGATTCAAGGACACTGTTGGAGCGGAGAGGCGGATTCAAGGACACTGTTGGAGCGGAGAGGCGGATTCAAGGACACTGAGGGAGCGGAGAGGCGGGTTCAAGGACACTGAGGGCGCTTGGAGAGGCGGATTCAAGGACACTGAGGGCGCTTGGAGAGGCGGATTCAAGGACACTGAGGGAGCGGAGAGGCGGATTCAAGGACACTGAGGGAGCGGAGAGGCGGATTCAAGGACACTGAGGGAGCGGAGAACCGGATTCAAGGACACTGAATGAGCGGAGAGCCGGATTCAAGGACACTGAGGGAGCTTGGAGAGGCGGATTCAAGGACACTGAGGGAGCGGAAAGGCGGATTCAAGGACACTGAGGGAGCGGAGAGGCGGATTCAAGGACACTGAGGGAGCGGAGAGGCGGATTCAAGGACACTGAGGGAGCGGAGAGGCGGATTCAAGGACACTGAGGGAGCGGAGAGGCAGATTCAAGGACACTGAGGGAGCGGAGAGCCCGATTCCAGGACACTGAGGGAGCGGAGAGGCGGATTCAAGGACACTGAGGGAGCGGAGAGGCGGATTCAAGGACACTGAGGGAGCGGAGAGGCGGATTCAAGGACACTGTTGGAGCGGAGAGGCGGATTCAAGGACATTGAGGGAGCTTGGAGAGGCGGATTAAAGGACACTGAGGGAGCGGAGAGGCGGATTCAAGGACACTGTTGGAGCGGAGAGGCGGATTCAAGGACACTGAGGGAGCGGAGAGGCGGATTCCAGGACACTGAGGGAGCGGAGAGCCCGATTCCAGGACACTGAGGGAGCGGAGAACCCGATTCCAGGACACTGAGGGAGCGGAGAGCCCGATTCCAGGACACTGAGGGAGCGGAGAGGCGGATTCAAGGACACTGAGGGAGCGGAGAGGCGGATTCAAGGACACTGAGGGAGCGAGACTCACTTTTTGAATCGCAGAGGTTGCTAATAAATTTTGAAGTGTTCAATCTTGCAAAACTCGAATCCGAGAGCTTTGAGAGCTCAGCAGAGACCTCACTCGATCTGTTTGAGAACTGTGATTGACGCCTAGAAGCTGCTGCATGCGGCTTTTGTTAGCAGGGCATGGGGGCTGCTGAGAAGCGGACTTATTAGCTGCCCAATGGGAGGGCTCTGAGAGACGCAGGAGACGGAGTGAGAAGCACATTCATTCTCCGAAGGTTCAGCCGTCACTCAACGCCCTTGCTATTTGTTTTCATTTTAACATAAACTCATAACCATTTGTCAGCAACTGTCAGTCTTGTACTTGCCTGTGAAAAGGTTTTACAACCTCTGTCATTCGAATCCCAAGGAGAGCTTCCGATGGCTGAGCTATCAATCTGCCTCTTCGCCGCTCCCTCGGTGTCCTTGAATCCGCCTCTTCGCTCCCTCAGTGTCCTTAAATCCGCCTCTTCGCTCCCTCAGTGTCCTTGAATCCGCCTCTTCGCTCCCTCAGTGTCCTTAAATCCGCCTCTCCGCTCCCTCAGTGTCCTTGAATCCGCCTCTCCGCTCCCTCAGTGTCCTGGAATCGGGCTCTCCGCTCCCTCAGTGTCCTTTAATCCGCCTCTCCGCTCCCTCAGTGTCCTTGAATCCGCCTCTCCGCTCCCTCAGTGTCCTTGAATCCGCCTCTCCGCTCCCTCAGTGTCCTTGAATCCGCCTCTCCGCTCCCTCAGTGTCCTTGAATCCGCCTCTTCGCTCCCTCAGTGTCCTTAAATCCGCCTCTCCGCTCCCTCAGTGTCCTTGAATCCGCCTCTCCGCTCCCTCAGTGTCCTGGAATCGGGCTCTCCGCTCCCTCAGTGTCCTTTAATCCGCCTCTCCGCTCCCTCAGTGTCCTTGAATCCGCCTCTCCGCTCCCTCAGTGTCCTTGAATCCGCCTCTCCGCTCCCTCAGTGTCCTTGAATCCGCCTCTCCGCTCCCTCAGTGTCCTTGAATCCGCCTCTCCGCTCCCTCAGTGTCCTTGAATCCGCCTCTCCGCTCCCTCAGTGTCCTTGAATCCGCCTCTCCGCTCCCTCAGTGTCCTTGAATCCGCCTCTCCGCTCCCTCAGTATCCTTGAATCCGCCTCTCCGCTCCCTCAGTGTCCTTGAATCCGCCTCTCCGCTCCCTCAGTGTCCTTGAATCCGCCTCTCCGCTCCCTCAGTGTCCTTGAATCCGCCTCTCCGCTCCCTCAGTGTCCTTGAATCCGCCTCTCCGCTCCCTCAGTGTCCTTGAATCCGCCTGTCCAAGCTCCCTCAGTATCCTTGAATCCGCCTCTCCGCTCCCTCAGTGTCCTTGAATCCGCCTCTCCGCTCCCTCAGTATCCTTGAATCCGCCTCTCCGCTCCAACAGTGTCCTTGAATCCGCCTCTCCAAGCTCCCTCAGTGTCCTTGAATCCGCCTCTCCAAGCTCCCTCAGTGTCCTTGAATCCGCCTCTCCAAGCTCCCTCAGTATCCTTGAATCCGCCTCTCCGCTCCCTCAGTGTCCTTGAATCCGCCTCTCCGCTCCCTCAGTATCCTTGAATCCGCCTCTCCGCTCCAACAGTGTCCTTGAATCCGCCTCTCCGCTCCCTCAGTGTCCTTGAATCCGCCTCTCCAAGCTCCCTCAGTGTCCTTGAATCCTAAACTTGAATGTTAATGACGGTTTCAATATTTTCACGACTTTAATTTTCGTAGGAAGCACTAGATTTCAAACTTTCTCGATCTAAACAAATCCTGTTTACTGTTTTTTTTCGGTCAGGAAACCCAGCTACTCAACAGAGTCCGCCTTCAGTTAAAGTCCTTTGAATAAAATCCCCCTGACGCCCTCCACTTGACGGAATTCCGGGCAGGAAAATTTAAACAAAAACCGACAACCGTGGACGGAATGCTAATGAAGCAAACCAGCTCAGTCAAGTGCGCTGTTCTGAGCCACGTCAAATCTGAAAGATAATCTTCTTCTAGGTGATAGCTGCATGCAGCACAGTCTTCTTTTATCAGCGAAATGCCAGTCTGACCGTTTTAAAAAGTTTCCCCACACAGGGCGCGAAATCCCCATGCACTCGGCTCCTTCATCGATTAGAAAATCGCAGCCTGTCATTCAGAATTAGCTCAGTTTTTCTTCGAAAAAAACAATAATTTACGGAAAGAAAAATTGGCTGCATCATACTACTTATCAAGTAGAAGGTGTGAAAATTTTCTAACATTACTTTTCCTAATGAAGTATCCATAAAAACCATGATGTCAGCAGTCTAGCTAGATGTCAGCCAATGATGTCAGCAGTCCAGCTGGATGTCAGTGAATGATGTCAGCAGTCTAGCTGGATGTCAGTGAATGATGTCAGCAGTCTAGCTGGATGTCAGTGAATGATGTCAGCAGTCTAGCTGGATGTCAGTGAATGATGTCAGTAGTCCAGCTGGATGTCAGTGAATGATGTCAGCAGTCTAGCTGGATGTCAGTGAATGATGTCAGCAGTCCAGCTGGATGTCAGTGAATGATGTCAGCAGTCTAGCTGGATGTCAGTGAATGATGTCAGCAGTCTAGCTGGATGTCAGTGAATGATGTCAGCAGTCTAGCTGGATGTCAGTGAATGATGTCAGTAGTCCAGCTGGATGTCAGTGAATGATGTCAGCAGTCCAGCTGGGTTTCAGTGAATGATGTCAGCAGTCCAGCTGGATGTCAGTGATTGCTGTCAGCAGTCTATCTGGATGTCAGTGAATGATGTACTCCACGGTACCAGGGTGGTGCCTCCGACCATCCTCCGGCGGCGCATTTTGGAGGCTGCGCATGATGAGGTGCACCCGAGAGCGGAAAATACCAAGGCACATGTGTCTAATGAGTTCTGGTGGCCTGGACTGGATTGGGATGTCCGTCAGTTCGTTGAGCAGGGTCAGCTGTGCGCTTAAAAACGGCCGGTGATTCAGCGGAAAATTGACATCTGGCCATCCGAGAGCGAGCCGTGGTCCCGGGTCCAAATGGACCACAGTGAGGTGCCAGGGGTGGGCCTGCTGGTCCAGGTCCCAGACAGGTCTGCGGGCAGTGTGCTGAGAGTGCTGAGGGCGGTGTTCGCCAGAAATGGAGTGCCACGGACGCTCGCGTCGGATAATGCGCCTGCGAGTTCAGGTTGGAAAGAGTGTCGCAGTGGCTGAACAGCGTCGGCTACAAGGAGGTGCACACTCCACCGTACCATCCGGCATCGAACGGGCAGGCTGAGCGGTTGGTGAGGAGCCTGAAAGGCGGGCTGAAGACGTGGACGAAAGTGGTCCCATTTGACCAGTTCCTGCAAAAACTGCTCCTAACCATTCGCACCAGCAGGCCTAGCGGGAATTCTCATGTGGGGACGCCAGCTGCGCCATCCGCTGACGATGACCGAGCAGGTGGGCGACTCCATCTGGCTGAAGGCTCGACCTGGTGCGGCTCCGGTTCCGGCCAAGTTCATCTTGCAGCACGGCCGGAACACAGCTCTGGTGACCTCAGCTGACCCACCAGACGGAGGACTGCGGATGGCGCATGCAAACCACGGAGGCGGAGGGTGCCAAGGCTGAGTTCTGGAGATGAGACTCTCAAGCCCCACAGTTCGTATGAGTTGCGGCCTCGCAAACCTGTTTGTTACAATGTTTAAGGACTGGCTTTGGTTTCTTTTGTTTCTCGTGTTTTCTGTTTGGTTTTCACGTTTCACGTCTAGCTGGATGTCAGTGAATGCTGTCAGCAGTCCAGCTGGATGTCAGTGAATGCTGTCAGCAGTCCAGCTGGATGTCAGTGAATTATGTCAGCAGTCTAGCTGGATGTCAGTGAATGCTGTCAGCAGTCTAGCTGGATGTCATTGAATGATGTCAGCAGTCCAACTGGATGTCAGTGAATGCTGTCAGCAGTCTAGCTGGATGTCATTGAATGATGTCAGCAGTCCAACTGGATGTCAGTGAATGCTGTCAGCAGTCTAGCTGGATGTCATTTAATGATGTCAGCAGTCTAGCTGGATGTCAGTGAATGATGTCAGCAGTCCAGCTGGATGTCATTGAATGATGTCAGCAGTCTAGCTGGATGTCAGTGAATGATGTCAGCAGTCCAGCTGGACCTCCAGTCAGTGAATGATGTCAGCAGTCCAGCTGGACCTCCAGTCAGTGAATGATGTCAGCTGTCTAGCTGGATGTCAGTGAATGATGTCAGCAGTCTAGCTGGATGTCAGTGAATGATGTCAGCAGTCCAGCTGGACCTCCAGTCAGTGAATGATGTCAGCAGTCCAGCTGGACCTCCAGTCAGTGAATGATGTCAGCTGTCTAGCTGGATGTCAGTGAATGATGTCAGCAGTCTAGCTGGATGTCAGTGAATGATGTCAGCAGTCTAGCTGGATGTCAGTGAATGATGTCAGCAGGCTAGCTGGATGTCAGTGAATGATGTCAGCAGGCTAGTTGGATGTCAGTGAATGATGTCAGCAGTCAAGCAGGATTCCAATCCATAAATTTTTCACCAAAAATTGTTTTTGTATTTTCGATGTTCCTGTCAGGTGAAAAATGTATTTTAGTGCATCAAAGCAGTTCAATCTCCTTTGAGTAGCGGATCCACATTGTCAATTAATTACTGCAAGGCTTTTCCTGCACAAATCCTTCGCAGATTTACACGTAAGTCACAAAAAGACTGTCACCTCAGCATTTGGATTAAAATTCTGTCCTTAAGAAGAAGGCTTTGACAGGTTGCTGCATGGCAACTTGCTCGGATTAACGAACTGAGTTTTTTTTCCCGAGCAAAGGGATTTGTTCTGCCCCGCTCCTCTGGGAAATTATCAGGCACTGGATTGAGAGGCTGTCAGCCTAGTTGCAAGCCTAACAGCCTAACACCTCCGCAAAAGGATTTTTTCAGAATTTTCAGAATTAGTTAATTACCGAATTCGCACTTGTCAGCAGAGACTGGCCGGATCCCAAATTAATCTCTTCCTCTTTGCCAGGTTTGAGTCGGCAGAGCCTGCGAAATTATTCAACTGTAGTTTTTCTGACGTCAATTGGTGGTGCATGTTGGCTGTCAGCTGCGGCCGGTTCTGCATCTGGTTTTTTGGCGTCTTGCAGCACCACCTCTATCAGACCCAAATAGATCTCTTCACAGACCCCTACAGCATCTCCTACAGCACCCCAGCAGCACCCCTAGAGAATCCCCTATGGCACCCCAACAGCAGAAACTCTTATAGCACCTCAACAGCACCCCAGCAGCACCCCAGCAGCACCCCAGCAGCACCCCAGCAGCACCCCAGCAGCACCCCAACAGCACCCCAACAGCACCCCAACAGCACCCCAACAGCACCCCAGCAGCACCCCAACAGCACCCCAACAGCACCCCAACAGCACCCCAGCAGCACCCCAACAGCACCCCAACAGCACCCCAACAGTATCTCAACAGCACCCCCACATCACCCCTACAGCATCCCAACAGCACCCCAACAGCACCCCAACAGCACCCCAACAGCACCCCAGCAGCACCCCAACAGCACCCCAACAGCACCCCAACAGTATCTCAACAGCACCCCCACATCACCCCTACAGCATCTCAACAGTACCCCCACAGCACCCCAACAGCATCTCCACAAGAACCTCCAACAGGGTCTTAAATCAATCGCTAGATGCTTCTCATCTCTCTCTGTTGTTCTCCTTCTGTTGTCCCCTGGCTAAAAAATCTGCTTTTGCCGCATATTTAGAAACCAAATCCACCCTAGTAACGAAAGCAACAACAGAGAACCAGCAGAGCGCAGTTGTTTTTCAACTTCGATCTCCCCTCTTGATGATTAAGGTTGACTAGTCAGTTTGATTGGATCACCGGTTCACATCGGAGCTTGTCAATGCTTGCCAAAGCAGTTGGAATGAGATGATAAAGTCAAAGGAGCGGCAGGTCATCCGTGCTCCGGGCAATTCCTCATTCACAAAGGAGAAACTCAACACACACGGGGGCTCGAATCAGTATATGATAAAGTCAGTCGCGCGAGACCACAATCTGAGCAATGGGCATCTTGCCACTCCAAGGTCGCCTATACTACGAATATGAGCCCTATTGTGCTGGCTTAGCCTCTAGACAGCTGCGCCCATCCGCGTGTTAGAAGCACATGCCAATTATCTTCACTGTCTAATGTCTAATTAGAGTAATGCAAAAATGAGGGAGGGTACCGTTGCGTAATATCTACGTGATTATACATCTCAATATTTTATTATCTTGATGTAGCCAGTTGTAATTTCTATTGAGTAAGCTTTCTGTTAGTTCCTCGTGTGTAGTTTGTCTCATTTTATTTGAAAAAATCCGAGCTAAAATGTGCTGTCTCTTGTTGACTTGTTGCCATGGGAAACTACTAGTACTGGAATGGTTGCTATAGAAAGGTATGGTTGCTATGGAAAGGTTTTCGTACCGGGATGGTTGCTTGGAAAGCTACTGGTACCGGGATGGTTGCTATGGAAAGGTTTTCGTACCGGGATGGTTGCTTGGAAAGCTACTGGTACCGGGATGGATGCTATGGAAAGGTTTTCGTACCGGGATGGTTGCTTGGAAAGCTACTGGTACCGGGATGGTTGCTATGGAAAGGTATGGTACCGGGATGGTTGCTATGGCAAGCTACTGGTACCGAGATGGTTGCTATGGAAACGCATTGGTACCAGGATGGTTGCAATGGAAAGCTACTGGTACCGGAATGGTTGCTATGGAAAGCTACTGGTACCGGGATGGTTGCCATGGAAAGCTACTGGTACCGGGATGGTTGCCATGGAAAGCTACTAGTACCAGGATGGTTGCCATGGAAAGCTACTGGTACCGGAATGGTTGCTATGGAAAGCTACTGGTACCGAGATGGTTGCTATGGAAAGCTAATGGTACCGGAATGGTTGCTATGGAAAGCTACTGGTACCGGAATGGTTGCTATGGAAAGCTACTGGTACTGGAATGGTTGCTATGGGAAGCTACTGGTACCGGGATGGTTGCTATGGAAAGCTACTGGTACCGGAATGGTTGCTATGGAAAGCTACTGGTACTGGAATGGTTGCTATGGGAAGCTACTGGTACCGGGATGGTTGCTATGGAAAGCTACTGGTACCGGAAAGGTTGCTATGGGAAGCTACTGGTACCGGGATGGTTGCCATGGAAAGCTACTGGTACCGGGATGGTTGCTATGGAAACGCATTGGTACCAGGATGGTTGCAATGGAAAGCTACTGGTACCGGGATGGTTGCCATGGAAAGCTACTGGTACCGGGATGGTTGCTATGGAAACGCATTGGTACCAGGATGGTTGCAATGGAAAGCTACTGGTACCGGAATGGTTGCCAGTTGACAGTGATCCGTAGCCAGCTGACCCCAAGCTCGCACACGAATGCGTTTACAGAGACAGCTGTGTACAGCGGCCTTGGCTTTCCCATCGCTATGGTTACCAGCTGGGTGCCCTTTTAAAACCATTAAGCGCCTCGTTAATTAAAACAGCTCATCTCAGCTGCACTTCTGTTGTTAAGTAAGGGATTTTTTCCTTGTTGATCCCCTGTCATCATCAACTGTGCTTCATCAACTACTTGCCTGCATGAGTACTGCACAGATAATTCTAAATTTGGTGCTCAGCCCTCAATTCAAGGCATACAATCGGCCTTCTGGGCCTTCTGGGCCTGTCATCGCGGGTGAGTGTTGCCGACAGGGAGGCCGCTGGCATTAGAAGCAGAAATTCTTTCCAAGGCTGACACAGTCGGACAGAAGGGGGATATAAAACTGCGGTGAGAGATGATGGGAGGCTGGACTCGCGGCAACTCGAAGGCAAAGTAATCGAATTCCCGATCCCCCAGTACTGCCCGTTAGCGAAGAAACTCAGCTGCCCCATCATTTCACACAGCATCCGCTTGCCGTACAGAGCTGGGCGTCCTTTGTACCTTTGCCTACCTATGCAGTGCTTACCTGCTACACACAGCCTCTCTCTCTGTCTCTTTGAAAACGAATTTCCGAAATCTGAACCAATCAGGGTTTGAGTTGTCTGCCGATGACTGCACAGCGACTCGGAGTTCGATGCCTTGATAAAGCAACCCTTGAGCAGCTCATGCTAGTTGAGACTCTCGCCAGAGCAAGCTGAATAATCATTGACCACCAGATCAGCAGTCGATAAAGAAGACGATTGGGACCTTAATAATCAATCGAATAGCTACAAATGCGTCGATATGTAAGTGTATAAGTTCTGTAAATGTGTACAATTTGTGCTATTTGCGCTACTGATTGCGCACAGTACAGAGCTTTAGTTCTAAATTTCTAATCTAGCTCGTAATTGTAAGGTTCTGTCGGAGCGTTGCGACCAACGTTAGGCCAGTGTCGATTTCCAATCAAAAAGATCCAGTATCCCTCAGATCAGCACCTGTAGATCCCTCAGATCAGCACCTGTAAGATTCCTCAGATCAGCACCAGTAGATCCCTCAGATCAGCACCAGTAGATCCCTCAGATCAGCACCTGTAGATCCCTCAGATCAGCACCTGTAGATTCCTCAGATCAGCACCAGTAGATCCCTCAGATCAGCACCTGTAGATCCCTCAGATCATCACCTGTAAGATTCCTCAGATCAGCACCTGTAAGATTCCTCAGATCAGCACCGGTAAGATTCCTCAGATGAGCATCTGTAAGATCCCTCAGATCAGCACCGGTAAGATCCCTCAGATCAGCACCTGTAAGATCCCTCAGATCAGCACCGGTAAGATCCCTCAGATCAGCACCTGTAAGATCCCTCAGATCAGCACCTGTAAGATTCCTCAGATCAGCACCAGTAGATCCCTCAGATCAGCACCTGTAGATCCCTCAGATCATCACCTGTAAGATTCCTCAGATCAGCACCTGTAAGATTCCTCAGATCAGCACCAGTAGATCCCTCAGATCAGCACCTGTAGATCCCTCAGATCATCACCTGTAAGATTCCTCAGATCAGCACCTGTAAGATTCCTCAGATCAGCACCAGTAGATCCCTCAGATCAGCACCTGTAAGATCCCTCAGATCAGCACCGGTAAGATCCCTCAGATCATCACCTGTAAGATCCGTAAGGGGCACTGTAAGGTGCTAAAACCTGTAAGGGGCGCCAACACCAGGGGCTTTAGGACCAGGGGCTTTGGCACCAGGGCTTTAGCACCAGGGCTTTAGCACAAGGGGCTTTAGTACCAGAAGCTTCAGCACAAGGGGCGCCAGCACCAGGGGCGCCAGCACCAGGGGCGCCAGCACCAGGGGCGCCAGCACCAGGGGCGCCAGCACCAGGGGCGCCAGCACCAGGGGCGCCAGCACCAGGGGCGCCAGCACCAGGGGCGCCAGCACCAGGGGCGCCAGCACCAGGGGCGCCAGCACCAGGGGCGCCAGCACCAGGGGCGCCAGCACCAGGGGCGCCAGCACCAGGGGCGCCAGCACCAGGGGCGCCAGCACCAGGGGCGCCAGCACCAGGGGCGCCAGCACCAGGGGCGCCAGCACCAGGGGCGCCAGCACCAGGGGCGCCAGCACCAGGGGCGCCAGCACCAGGGGCGCCAGCACCAGGGGCGCCAGCACCAGGGGCGCCAGCACCAGGGGCGCCAGCACCAGGGGCGCCAGCACCAGGGGCGCCAGCACCAGGGGCGCCAGCACCAGGGGCGCCAGCACCAGGGGCGCCAGCACCAGGGGCGCCAGCACCAGGGGCGCCAGCACCAGGGGCGCCAGCACCAGGGGCGCCAGCACCAGGGGCGCCAGCACCAGGGGCGACAGCACCATTAAAAAAGACGCAATGTACTGTCGGGCAGCCGATTGCGGAGGCTGCAGCCCCAATGGCTGCGCCCCTCCCTGCACTTATAGCTACGCTCGTATTAGTTTCTTTAACCCACACCCAATTCCTTGCCTAAAAGGGTGATTTTTTTTAGTTTGGCTCTTTATCTCTCCCCGATGCTTAACATCGTTAACTCTGCCCAACAGCAGCTACAGCGAAGGGCTTAGGGAAGATTCTGGAAGGCCCAGCTACGCGCGCACGTAGGGAAGTTCTGCAGATAGCATGTATAGATACCTCCTCCGGCTGCAACAACTCCTAATACCTTTTTTATTATCGCTCCCTGTAACCTCTGCCGGGGAAGGGGTAACTGGACTAATAGTGTGGTGACCCAGAGGTTTTGGGTGATTAGAGCTGAGAACTCTTATTCTGTTCGATCGTTTAAACTTGAGCTGATGACCGGGCATGCAGTGAATTAAGCAGTGAAGCCACACAAAAATCGACCGCACCAGAACTAATGCGATATCTCACTTTCAGAGAAAAAAAAGTAAAACTCTAATTTCTGTCACTGATTTCGATTCGATACTTAGAACTTTAAAAAATAAAACTATAGATCAAGTCGCGACTTACGACTATACATGTATATCAGTAATCGGAATTGAGTTGCTCCTTTAAAGCAAGATAGTACTAGATTGTATATTAAAGAACAATTTTTTATTAATTTTTTATAAATGTAATGAAATGAAAAAAACTTAAGCTAGCTGAATACCTAGTATAAATCTGCCCACAGTAAGGCAACCGTCTACGTCAAAAAATCAGTCGTATGCGCTACTGTAAGTAGCATGCTCTGCTCTTGCATGTATCGATGGACTGACTGATCGATGAGTCATTTTTTAGATTTTGTTATTTTAAACTCACAGTCTTTATTTTTCGAATTATTTTTTTAAACCGTCTTACAGAGCTGCCACGATAGTATTTATACACTTTTTTCTGATGGCTATTACAAACGCTTGTTTAACTTTTTTGTTTCTTGTTAAGCGAAAACAATTGAATCACAGGGAATAAAAGTAAAAATCTACCATGTTAAATTAAATCACCATGTTACACGAGAGTGAACTTAGAACTTTTAGATAGGCCTAGTCTAATTATACTGGGCCTAGTAGTAGGCCTAAGGTTGATTTTGACTTTTCAATTCGTTTTTTTCTCAAAGTAGCATTTTGTTGCATACCACACCCACAGTTTGTCAGCTTAGAAGTTAGAATGTAAAAAATAGGCCCATATTTGAATTTGTGTCCTACGTAGGCCTAATATTTAATAATTAGATCATAAAAACTTGAAACAGACCTAACTTATATGCAAATGTGTATGTGCTGGTCTCAATGATATAAAGTATCTTAAACTATAAAAAAGGCTTATTAGGCCTGGGTAAATTATCCTTTTGAGTATGATTTGCTGACAATGTTAATGCTGTGAATTTAATAAACAGCATAGCATTATATTGACAACTGATAGATATCCATGCATTAACAGCATGGGATTTTTAAATCAGTTATTATATTTTCAAGTAAGTAAAATAATCTATTTTAAGTTCACTCCTATATATTTGCATTTCAAAGTTTTAGTTAGAAGTTGAATTGAAAAAAATGTATTATATAGTTTCTAATATTGCATTTAGGTTTAATTAGGTTTAAATTTTATTTAGACCTAAAAGAATAGGCCTATTTATTACTATTATTGTTAGAATCTCCATAGAGCTTTTTAAAGTTTAGGATTTTTAGTTTTTTAGATCTGCATCTAAATTCTAATAGAGGACAATAACAACATTATAGAATGGCTTTAGGCCCCCAATTAGGCCTATTATTTTAAGGTTGGGTAATAAAAGGTTAAAACATTTTTTTTCCTAAAAATTCACTTTTTAATAGGAAAAAGTAGGCCCTATATTATATTTATAGTTATAAGTTGATACTATTTAAAAAATATATATAACTATATAGCCATAGGCTTATTTGTAATTTTAAACTAGACCCTACACCCTATTGGCCCTATATTAGAAAGTAGAGTCGGCCACCACCGTCTACTTCAACAGCTCCCGCGGCAGCCTCTGCAATCTGGTCACCCACTACGTAGACAATTTGTTTAAAAAACAAAAATTAAAATAAAAGTAACAGAAAATAAAAATGAAACAAAAAAGAAAAACTCATAAAAGATATAAATATTTTAAATTTAGTAAAAGTCTCATTTTTTATGAGATCTTATATCTTATATCTCATACTCTTTGTTTATTGTTAGTTGTTAGTCGTCACCTTTTGTCCAAAAATACCGTAAAAATTCTGGCGCGCTTTCAAATACTTTATCTTTTACAATAACTCGGCAAATCGTCGTCAAATTGTCTTTATAAACTTCTATTTCGAAATTTTTTCCAAATACATAGCTCTATAATATATTGGCCAAACAGGCTAATTGCCTGAGCCAAATTCTCTTACTACTACTGTTCTTACTACTTTTAAATATCACAAAAAAGATATATAAACAGTATTAGTAAAGGCCTTAAAACCCTATACTACAAAAAAACTAAGGCCTAGAATTTTTATTCTGGCATAGGCTTATGCCTACTATGATCTAAACTATATGATTTAAATAGGTCAAAGTTTATGTTTTGATTGCAAAAAGATTATAATAGCTTATAATATAATGCAAGTTTTATAAGATGTTGACAATTTTTCTAGATATATCTTGACACATCTTCTATTGATTGAATATCATAAGTCATAAGATATTATATTTAGTTCAATTTCTTTTATAAAATACTTGATCTTGTAGTAAATTCAAAAGTAAGTAATTTTACTTAGCAACAAAGTCTTATTAATCTGTTATTTAGGATATATTTACTGAATATAACTTGACCTTGTTCAATAAAGTATTCTTTGATAATCCTTAATTACAAGTTTGTATTTAATTCTTTTCAAGAAAAAATCCTTAGAATGACCCTAGCTTTCATATTTAAGAACAAGCTGACACTATTTTTGTCTTCATTTTTTTTCTTGCCTCCAAGGAGCAAACTTCCATTGGCACAGCAGTGTGCATAATGCCTGACAATTAGATAGTCAGGGCCTGACAATATGCCTGACAATTAAATAGTCAGGACCTGACAATATGCCTGACAATGAGATAGTCAGGGCCTGACAATATGTCTGACAATGAGATAGTCAGGGCCTGACAATATGTCTGACAATGAGATAGTCAAGGCCTGACAATATGCCTGACAATGAAATAGTCAGGGCCTGACAATATGTCTGATAATGAGATAGTTAGGGCCTGACAATATACCTGACAATGAGATAGTCAGGGCCTGACAATATGCCTGACAATGAGATAGTCAGGGCCTGACAATGAGATAATCAAGGCCTGACAATATGCCTGACAATGAGATAGTCAGGGCCTGACAATATGCCTGACAATTAAATAGTCAGGGCCTGACAATATGCCTGACAATTAAATAGTCAGGGCCTGGCAATATGCCTGACAATGAGATAGTCAGGGCCTGACAATATGCCTGATAATGAGATAGTCAGGGCCACTATTTGAATCCTTTGTGTGTCTATGCATAGTATCCATGTGCATGCTAAACTAACAGAAATCTCTCATCCCAATCCCGAGCAGTGCCTCCTGCTGGTCATAGGCCTTGTCGCCACAGTGAACGAGCTGCAGCTCCAAACCAATGCCACTTTGATGAAAAACGAAACCGCAGTTCAAAGAGTTCGGGCTGGCACCCTTGACTATGGTATAAACTGCTCCGTGTCTCGCTATATTATTTTCACCTCTGGCGAGGAACCCACTTTGGTTGCCTGGGAGGTGGCGCCAGACGATGGCGGCACTGGCAGCGGCTCCTGCCACGTCTACCTGCCAGACAGAGCTGGCGCCAGCGATCGAAATTGCGCCAGGATGTCCGAACAGTTGGGAATTCGGCTGGCCGATGCTGATCGACCGGAGACTGGATTAAAGATTGGATTAGTGAATGCTAGTCACGGCGGTTGGTACCAGTGTCGAGTGTACATCGATAATCTGCTGTACATTGGTCACACCAGGCTGCTGGTTGAAGGTGAGTGACGTTAATAGAGCGCAATTTTAATTAGGGGTAGGACGGCATCACCATTTCTATCCCAATTCTTGAAATACTGAGATCTTTAGTTCAATCCCAAAATCCTGGGATTCCTATTCCAATCCCAATATCCCGAAATCCTGGGATTCCCATTCCAATAATCTCAAAATCCCAATCCTAAAATCCTGGGATTCCTATTCCAATCCCAATATCCCAAAATCCTTGGATTCCTATTCCAAAATCTCAATATCCCGAAATCCTGGGATTCCCATTCCAATAATCCAAATATCCCGAAATCCTGGGATTTTTATTCCAATAATCCCAATGTCCCGAAATCCTGGGATTTCCATTCCAATGATCCCAATATCCCGAAATCCTGGGATTCCCATTCCAATAATCTCAAAATCCCAAAATCCTGAGATTCCTATTCCAATCCCAATATCCCGAAATCCTGGGATTCCCATTCCAATAATCTCAAAATTCCAAAATCCTGGGATTCCTATTCCAATCCCAATACCACGAAATTTCGGGATTCCTATTCCAAGCCTAATATCCCAAATCCTTGGATTCCCATTCCAAAATCTCAATATCCCGAAATCCTGGGATTCCCATTCCAATAATCCAAATATCCCGAAATCCTGGGATTTTTATTCCAATAATCCCAATGTCCCGAAATCCTGGGATCCCCATTCCAATAATCCCAATATCCCGAAATCATGGAATCCCCATTCCAATAATCTCAATGTCCCGAAATCCTGGGCTCTTCATTCCAATAATCCCAATATCCCGAAATCCTGGGCTCTTCATTCCAATAATCCCAATGTCCCGAAATCCTGAGCTCTTCATTCCAATAATCCCAATATTCCGAAATCCTGGAATCCCCATTCCAATAATCTCAATGTCCCGAAATCCTGGGATCCCCATTCCAATAATCTCAATGTCCCGAAATCCTGGGATCCCCATTCCAATAATCCCAATATCCCGAAATCCTTGGATTCCCATTCCAATAATCCCAATATCCCGAAATCCTGGGATCCCCATTCCAATAATCCCAATGGCCCGAAATCCTGGGATCCTCATTCCAATAATCCCAATGACCCGAAATCCTGGGCTCTTCATTCCAATAATTCCAATGGCCCGAAATCCTGGGCTCTTCATTCCAATAATTCCAATATCCCGAAATCCCGGGCTCTTCATTCCAATAATTTCAATGTCTCGAAATCCCGTTAGCTGATATGAACTTAGTCTCTTAAATGGAAATGCACTCGCCACACTTTATTTTCTTAGAAATCCTAATTGGGTACATGTACTTTGACATTGCCCAAATTGAAATCCGTCAATTTCAGAGAAGCCGTCAGCTCCCACTGACCTTCGATTGACCCCGCTCTCGCCGGACACCCTGGTTGCCAGCTGGAGTCCGCCAGGTAGCAACGGTAATTTGCCGGTGCTGCGCTACGAGCTGACTGGCTCCGGGCTCCGGCTGAGTGGCAGCCCCAAGCCCAAGCTGCTTATCAACAACCTCGGGCCGCACAAGGTCTACTGTCTGTCCGTTCTGGCTGTCAATGCAGCCGGCAGGGGACCCTCAACTGAGTCCGTCTGCAACAGAACTTTAGAAGGCTCGCCTGAACCGGGCGCACTCAGAGTTGAGTTGCACTCTGTTAACGATACAATAGCGGTATTGCGCTTCCATATCGACTTGGACAAGATGGCCGGACAGTTTAGACAGGTCAGTCTGAAACCGCGCCTGCTCTGGCATCTGGAGTCGCCTGGCCGTCTGTCGGCCGGTTCACAGGCGCAAAAAAATATTGTCATAGCGGCTGAAGAATTTAATAACAGCATTGTTACTGTAAGTACTTATTTCTTTCATTTGATGTTCTGCCTAAATAGTTCTGTCCGATAATTGTCTCCGCCTACTGTCCGGAATTTCTACCGGTCTTTGTGTCCGCCTACTGTCCGAAATTTCTTCCAGTCTTTGTGTCTACCTTCTGTCCGGAATTACTTCCGGTATTTGTGTCCGGCCTTTATACGGAATTTCTACCGGTCTTTGTGTCCGTTTTCTGTCCGGAATTACTTCCGGTCTTTGTGTCCGCCTTCTGTCCGGAATTACTTCCGGTCTTTGTGTCCGCCTACTGTCCGGAATTACTTCCGGTCTTTGTGTCCGGCCTTTATACGGAATTTCTACCGGTCTTTGTGTCCGTTTTCTGTCCGGAATTACTTCCAGTCTTTGTGTCCACCTTCTGTCCGGAATTACTTCCGGTCTTTGTGTCCGCCTACTGTCCGAAATTTCTTCCGGTCTTTGTGTCCGCCTACTGTCCGGAATTTCTTTCGGTTTTCTGTTCTGCCTACTGTCCGGAATTACTTCCGGTCTTTGTGTCCGCCTACTGTCCGAAATTTCTTCCGGTCTTTGTGTCCGCCTTCTGTCCGAAATTTCTTCCAGTACTTTCCGGAATATCGTCCCGTTCAAATGTCTAACTTGTGTCCGGTTTTCGTACTATCGTCCACTAATTGAATACCACAGTTCCCGCTTTTAATTTTGTTCTTTCGCAAACTCGGTATATGGAAATCACATCGATTGTTTTTTTCCACAGACCCGCGCCCTTACCGACCTGGAGCCGTACAGCCACTACCGACTGTTATATTCAGTGTCCAACGGAGCTGCATCTGGCTCAGCCGGCTCGATTGACTTCAATACTACCGAAGGACGTGAGTGCCATTTTTTGCTTTTGGATTGTTGCCAGCAAAACTCGAGACATTTCAACCACACTATTTAGATCTGATCTAGTTATTCCACCCCGAACTTGGGAATCATCCTCACCTTCGGCAGAGAATCGCCCTCGCCTCCCAAAAAGAATCGCCCTCACATCCCATAGAGAATCGCCCTCACATCCCAAAAAGAATCGCCCTCACATCCCAAAGAGAATCGCCCTCGCCTCCCAAAGAGAATCGCCCTCACCTTCCGAATAAAATCGCCCTCACTTCCAAAGAGAATCGCCCTCAACTCCTAAATAAAATCGCTCTCACTTCCAAAGAGAATCGCCCTCACCTTCCGAATAAAATCGCCCTCACTTCCAAAGAGAATCGCCCTCAACTCCCAAAGAGAATCGCCCTCACCTTCCGAATAAAATCGCCCTCACTTCCAAAGAGAATCGCCCTCAACTCCCAAATAAAATCGCTCTCACTTCCAAAGAGAATCGCCCTCACCTTCCGAATAAAATCGCCCTCACTTCCAAAGAGAATAGCCCTCACATCCTAAAGAGAATCGCCCTCACCTTCCGAAAAAAACCGCCCTCACATCCTAAAGAGAATCGCCCTCACTTCCAAAGAGAATCGCCCTCAACTCCCAAATAAAATCGCCCTCACTTCCGAAGAGAATCGCCCTCAGCTCCCAAAAAGAATCGCCCTCACATCCCAAAGAGAATCGCCCTCGCCTCCCAAAGAGAATCGCCCTCACCTTCCGAATAAAATCGCCCTCACTTCCAAAGAGAATCGCCCTCAACTCCCAAATAAAATCGCCCTCACCTTCCGAATAAAATCGCCCTCACTTCCAAAGAGAATCACCCTCAACTCCCAAATAAAATCGCCCTCACCTTCCGAATAAAATCGCCCTCACTTCCAAAGAGAATCGCCCTCACATCCTAAAGAGAATCGCCCTCACTTACCAAAGAGAATCGCCCTCAACTCCCAAATAAAATCGCCCTCACTTCCAAAGAGAATAGCCCTCACATCCTAAAGAGAATCGCCCTCACCAAAGAGAATCGCCCTCACCTCCCAAAGAGAATCGCCCTCACTTACCAAAGAGAATCGCCCTCACCTCCCAAAGAGAATCGCCCTCACCTCCCAAAGAGAATCGCCCTCACATCCCAAAGAGAATCACCTTCCCCCAAAGAGAATCGCCCTCGCCGCCCCACCCAGAGAGAGACTAAGTCAGAAATAGGCAGAGTCAGCAGCAAGTCCCTCATCTTCTTACTCCCACAGTCGCGCCTGCGCCCACTCTGCTCCTTTATCAATTGTCGATCTTCGACATGAACCTGACGGCCACTTGCGCGCCAAAAGGCCGCGTCAACGGCCGCTTCAACGGCTACAGACTGTTCGTGTACCTGCAGAGCAACAAATCCATAGTGTTCGAGCGCAACTTCGGTCCAGACGCCGTGAACCTGACCGTCACCGGGCTGAAGCCGTACACCAGCTACTTGTTGAGTGCGGCCATCGTTACTACAAGGGTCGGAAAGGAATCCTCGCCAACGCCGGTGCTGACAGATCCGGGCGCCCCGACTGCGCCAATTAATTTCACTGCATCACCGGCCAAGGCTCGCGCCGGCCTGCTACTGTCCTGGGATCATAAACCTGTGGGATTTCGCGACAATGCGGATGATAAAAGCTTCCCAATTTACATGCTGACCTACCGGGTCTACTGGCTGTTTGTTATTGATTCCGGCTTAGAACTGCCACCGTCTTATTGGGATGTGCCGCTCACATTAGATCAGCTGTCTACCTGTGATTGCAGACTTGCCACTCATGTTAGCTGCCGGCCAACGACTGAGAGAATCTGCGTGAGTCCTTTGATAATCATAGATTCCATAATCATAGATTTCATAATCCTAGATTTCATAATCATAGATCTCATAATCCTAGATTTCATAATCCTAGATTTCATAATCCTAGATTTCATAATCAAAGATTTCATAATCATAGATCTCATAATCATAGATCTCATAATCATAGATTTCATAATCCTAGATTTCATAATCCTAGATTTTATAATCATAGATCTCATAATCATAGATCTCATAATCATAGATCTCATAATCCTGGATTTCATAATCCTAGATTTCATAATCCTAGATTTTATAATCATAGATTTCATAATCATAGATCTCATAATCCTAGATTTCATTATCATAGATTTCATAATCATAGATTTCATAATCATAGATTTCATAATCATATATTTCATAATCCTAGATTTCATAATCATAGATTTCATAATCATAGATTTAATTATCAAAGATTTCATAATCATAGATTTAATTATCAAAGATTTCATAATCATATATTTCATAATCCTAGATTTCATAATCCTAGATTTCATAATTGTGATTAAGCCGGCATTAAACTGCCCCCTCTCCCGCCTGCAGCTGCTGCTGCCCCAACGTGAGCTGATCAGAAGCCTGTCACTCATAACGGACAAAATCGGACAATCGACTGTCGGTCTGTCTGACCAGCTGCGGATCCGCCTGTGGATTCAAGCCGTCGGCAAGTCCAGCTACGACACTGAGCATCGGCGCTATTTTGGCGACCGATCCGAGCCAGCAGACGCTTCGGTGTCGATCAGCGATTACGAAGCTGGCGGCCTCGGCCGAGCCTCGAGCAAATTTCCTGGCGGGAGAAGAAAGAATGGCGAATCGGCGACTGACAATAAAGACTCGAATCTGTCGCCCGCCGTTGCTGTCGGCGTCGTTGTCGGCGGCATCGCGGCAGTGCTGGGCGTCGGCTTCATCTTGTTGCTTGGCTGGCGCTGGATCTGCGTCCGGCACAGGGGCTACCAGCGGCCGTTTAGCCAGGGCTTGGAGACTTTCGAGTGCCTCAGTGAGTGCATTGCTCAATTGTAAATGTGCGGGTAGATCAGGGCTCTGCTAATCACTTCCGGTCATTCCATTGATTATCTTTGACCTCACACCTCCGGTCATTCCATTGATCATCTTTGACCTCACACTTCCGGTCATTCCATTGATCATCTTTGACCTCACTTCCGGTCATTCCATTGATCATCTTTGACCTCACTTCCGGTCATTCCATTGATCATCTTTGACCTCACTTCCGGTCATTCCATTGATCATCTTTGACCTCATTTCCGGTCATTCTATTAATCATTTTGGACCTCACACTTCCGGCCATTCCATTGATCATCTTTGACCTCACTTCCGGTCATTCTATTGATCATCTTTGACCTCACTTCCGGTCATTCCATTGATTATCTTTGACCTCACACTTCTCCATTGATCATCTTTGACCTCACACTTCCGGTCATTCCATTGATCATCTTTGACCTCACTTCCGGTCATTCCATTGATCATCTTTGACCTCACTTCCGGTCATTAGATTGATTATTACTTCCGGTCGTTGTAATCATAAATTAATAAGTAGGCCTAAATAGGGTTAATAAATAGGCCATTTCATTCCCACTTCCTTTCATTGGATGGATCATTATATGACTTGACTTACTTAACTTAGCTGCAGGGGGCTCCAGGCAGTCGGTTACAGCGGGGAGACGTCGCCGCCCATTCCACTAAGCCCTGGCGACCACAGGCAACCTGGAAAAATCGGACAGATCCGGGTTTGGGTCGAGTAGGCGAGTCTGTCCCCAGTAAGGTTCTCAACACTGGAGAGGCAGAATGGGCGCATTCCTCTACGAGGTTTTTACCTGGACGGCTCTGCAGTTGAGTCCAAGCAGGGCCCTGTGGAGGGCAGCTCGGAGATTGTCGGCAATTTCTGATCATCATATTTTTCATTATCCGATTTCTCCAACGTTTTGGTTATAATTTTGCTCGTGATGTGTTCCTTACTACCAACCCAGTAATCAAATGAAGGTATTTATTACCTTGAGAACTGATCAGTTTATCTCTTCCTTAGCGTTGTTCTCGCTAATAGACCTTCGAAGTCTTGTATATCGGGCGCCCCTCGTCGGTGTCTGGTCCGGTCCTCTTTGTCCTCAATGACTTCTTGCCGGCCGGTATCTGTAGGTCGGACCACTGGAAGCTTCCAATTACAATGGGTACCCTGCGCCAACTGCGGTTCAATATAAGCCTCCTTCTAGCAGTGCCTCTATGCACTCTAGGTATGGCTCCGGTATTCTCTAGCAGATCTTCTAAGATCTACTAGGGTAGTCCTTCGGGCGACTACAGCCAATGGAGTCTCAAATGGACTCAAATGTCTCAACAGACTCTAACACTATATCACAAGTGAGTCGACTCAACAACAACGGGCGTAAATAAAGAAGGCTTACCGCAAGTCACTCGACCGAGTCTCGAGTTGATCTAGGAAGTCTTGGCTAAAGCTTCCTCTTCGGAGCTCCTTCTCCTTCCGGAGACCGGTTTCTTAGCTCCGGGTCCGCTTCGGACCACTTGTATTTATAGACGATTTCGTAGGCCAAAAATAGTAACATGACTCATGTGCTAAAATAGCAACGTGATTCATCGGCTATAAATAGTAACGTGATTCATCTGCTAAAAATAGTAACATGAATCATCCTTAAAGTTTAGGTGCGCATGCGTGCACTTACTTACTTATAGTAGCATTCTACAATTGTCAATTTACTTTTGCGGGAGGTAAAACACTCTACACTCGTGTCTACTTTAAGTAGCAA
>NIVC01000019.1:845000-1070000 GCA_002269645.1 Macrostomum lignano
CAGCCTCGACAAAATTTTGCATCATCAAAATCGTGGCATTCTGTTAGTGAAAATTAATTTAAAACATCTTTGCAAAAACTTTGCAGCTTTGCGTTGCGCATCAACCGGCTGATTACGAGTTGGCGTCGGCGCTGAAGGCGTGCAACTATGCCAAGAACCGGGCGGATGTGTATCCCAGTAAGTGGGGGGGGGGGCGTAGCCCAGTGGCGCTCTGGTGTGCCAGCGGCCCAGGCTCGATTCCAAGTGTAGTCGCATTAATTTTGTGGCTAAATTGGAATCTCGGCTTGGCTCTGCTCGTGCAATTAACGCCATTGAGGGCCAACCACCATGACACAGTGAAGTGTACATCTCAGGTTTTTTTGTGTCATAAGCATGCCATGACATGTCTAAATTAAAAATGGCATAACGATTTTTTGCCATTATGCCATTGCCAAATTTGCCAATGCTGATGATTCCCCAATTCCAAATTTCAGTTTTGCTTTTAATTTTTTTTTCAAATATTACCTTGTTTGTCGTGACAGTTGCATGACTTGCAACTTGCACTTTACGATCAACGGCAAGTTGCATTTCATCATTCTACATTTTATGCAAATGGCATGTCGAAATTGAAAATGGCATAACGATTTTGACGAAAAAATCCTGGCACTGTACATGCCTTAAGATAAATAAAGTTAGGGCTGATGTACACTTCTGTGTGACTGCTCAGGGAAGTCGGCGGAATGGGCAGCAATGCCTCTTACAGTTTAGTCCTTGGCTTATAAGCTCACACTGCACCGGACCAGTCTAACCTGTCTATCCATTTGTCCGCAGTTGAATCTCGTCGAGTCAAGCTGACCTGCGAGCCAGGAGTTGATGGATCGGATTACATCAACGCGTCTCACGTTCACGTACGTATCATTGATGAAGCCTATATGTAGCGATATTGATTGTAACAAGGCGCCAAGGGGGTTTCAGCCTAGTGGTTAGAGCGTCGGACTCGCGACTGATAGGTCGGGGGTTCGATTCTCGACCCACTCGGACACTATTTGTGTCCTTGAGCAAGACACTTAACTCTGCATTGCTTCAGTTCACCCAGCGGTAAAATGGGTGCAGCATTAGCTGGGGTGATTGAGGGTGTGTGTGGCGACCCCCCAGTCCTTGGGCTGAACAGCCGTGCGCAGCCTTCAGATGCGCCGCGCAAATAGCTGCGGCTGAGCTGTCGGTTGCACATCTGCCCGCTAGTTATTATTAGGCGTTAACATGTAGAGTTTTACCCGATTCACCTATATTGCGCTGACATCTCACTGTTTCCAGGGCTACCAATCAGTGAACGAGTTCATAGTCACCCAACTGCCAATGAGGGACACTCTGTTCGACTTCTACAGAATGATTTGGGAGCAGAACTGTGTGTGCATTGTGTCCGTACATCCCAGCCTGTACTCAGATGGGGCCGGCGACACGGCTAACAATGAGCAGGAAGGAATCGACCTGCCAGAGATGTGGCCAACCAACGAGTCTGAGGCGCTGACTGCAGGCTATCTGCAGGTCTGGTTCAGGTTAGTCCGGGAGCTACGCTGGGGCCACAAATGATTCCTTCTGAGTTTCCATTGATATGCCAACTGCCAAGCCGTAGGTGCGCCCGTTGAAAACGTTACCATGATAAGAATCGCATTGCTAACAACTCACTAGTGACTCTAGCGACTCGCTGGGGGGGGGGGGAGTCTCAACACGACGGAGAGGCGACTTTGCTGTAACCACAGATACTAGAATAACTAGATGGCCACTCAGCACATTTGCGTGTAAGCTACTTTTAGTTCAGTAGAAAGTTAAACTGAAGCATTTTAATGTATTTTAAAGTCGAGGCTCATTTTATTGGCCCAGCTTAAACCCTCCAACCGCGCCTTTCCACACTAGCCCCCGCCCCGCCCCAATTTTTATTGCCTTTCTCAGAATTCCACCCTAAAGCTGGAATGTACATATCAATGGACTGGCCAATGTACATTATTGCTGAACCAATTAGCAAGCTGTTTACGCCTGCAAGCTTGCTGGGCTTCTAAACTTATTAAAGTCATTTCAGCCGCCTTTACTTTTATAAAATAGCTTATGTATTCTTTGCTACTGAACTGAAAGTAGAAAGCTGTTTTACTAAGTATATGCCTGAGTGGCCCATCCAGTTATTTTAGAATCTGTGGGTGTAACGAGCGCATCACGTGAAAGAGTGAAAGAGTAAAGGAATCGTAAAAAAATCGCGAAAAAGTCATATATGAGTCACTGTGTCTACTAACCCAAATAGACTAAACAGAGTTGTTATAAATTCGAAATGCGATTCCAATTCATCAAGTGACGCAGATGCGCTTCAGACGCAACTCAGCGATTCTGCAGCGACTCCGGCACGTCTCAGATCTGACTGTACGGCCCCAGAGTCGTTTCAGAGTTGCAGACAATCAAAACGCCTCAAACTGACTCCAAGGCGAATCTTGACGACTTTTTAGCGACTCCGGGGTGACATGGGAGACTCTGGGACGCTTCTTGGCCTGGGTACCGTTTTCAAAGGGGGTGTCAATAATTATTTCAAATCCAATTACCTTAAACCCGCATGCAACACCTGTCCAGATCTCGCCAGGACTACCCGTTCGGCGAGTGCCGCGAGTTCCTGCTGGCTAGCAACAAGGACGATTACAGCGTGCTCACCTCTGTCTGGACACTGAAACGATGGCCTGATACGTTTGGCGAATCGATTAGCCTAATTGAGCTGGTCAAGGCCGTATCTAATACGCGAGGTCTTATCACTTTGTCACCAATTATAGTTATGGATATGTAAGTTACGGTCTCTTCATTTTATTGACTCTTGTAAATTTCCCGGTTAAGTAATTTTGTCTCCTACCTGAACTTCTCTTCTCAGGTATGGTGGCAGCTATGCCGGTATCATTTGCTCGCTGTACGTGCTCTACAGGCAGCTTATTATGGAGGGCACAGCGGATGTGTACTCTCTGTTTAAACTGTATCACCTGCAGCGGCCGGGAATGTTTAATAGCAAGGTAAGAATTTCGTTCGTGTTGGAGAGTTATGCTAATGCTAATGGATTTATACTCGTACTGCATGCGGCCCTGCCAAGCTTCTCTATCCGCCCCTCGGGTCCTTTGCTACTTCACAATAGCAATCCGGCCCGCTCAGTGTTTGTGTCTCTTCTCAGCTCTCTTCTCTCCTTTCTTATATCCCTTCTTTCTCCTCTCCTCTCCCTTCTCTCCTCTCCTCTCTCCTCTCCTCTCCATTCTCTCCTCTCTCCTCTCCTCTCCCTTCTCTCCTCTCTGCTCTCTTTTCTCTCCTCTCTCATCTCTCCTCTCCCTTCTATCCTCTCTCCTCTCTGCTCTCTTTTCTCTCCTCTCTCCTTTCTTCTCTCCTTTCTCTCCTCTCTGCTCTCTTTTCTCTCCTCTCTCCTTTCTTCTCTCCTTTCTCTCCTCTCTGCTCTCTTTTCTCTCCTCTCTCCTTTCTTCTCTCCTTTCTCTCCTCTCTGCTCTCTTTTCTCTCCTCTCTCCTCTCTCCTCTCCCTTCTATCCTCTCTCCTCTCTGCTCTCTTTTCTCTCCTCTCTCCTTTCTTCTCTCCTTTCTGTCCTCCCTTCTCTCCTCTCCCTTCTACGAGTATCCTCTCCCTTCTACGAGTATCCTCTCCCTTCTACGAGTATCCTCTCCCTTCTCTCCTCTTCTCCCTTCTTCAAATCTGTTCAGCAATTTTTTTCGAATATCGATCACGCACACACCTATAGACAAACCATTTCTAGTATAGTATATTTTGACTTGACTTTACAGGCCGACATGGAGTTCATCTATGCTGTGATTTCTTTTCACGCCAAGTACTTCTCGCCTAGCAACAGTCTGTCATTGCGTCGCGGTAACGGCGGCGCTGGGGGCGGGCATCACAATCACCATGGCAACGGGTCCCTAACAACGCAACAGTCGCACGACTCGCACGAGCCGACGCCTCGCGCCGCCTCTCCGCCCGAGTCTTTTCCGCTGCGCCAAATTCCGGCGCCGTCGGCCCCGCCGGCGCATTCCGCCGTCGCTTTAACCGCAGAGACAGACGACGACAAAGCGCCGGTGGTTCGATTCGCCAACGGTCGGAGGCGCCTGTCTGCAAGTCGCAGTGTGCACGGCAGTTTCTGCGTTGGTGCTGTCAGCTACGGGCCTGCGGAAACTTACTCCACTCATACCGGCTAAGGAGCTACTGAGAGTCGTTGGCACAGACTCACAGATTACTCAGCACATTTGCGTGTAAGCTACTCTCAGTTCAGTAGTAGGTTAAACAGAAGCATTTTAGTGTATTTTACAAGCCAAGGTTCACTTATTGGCTCTTACTCCCCCCCCCGCCTTAAACCCTCCAACCGCGCCTTTCCACACTACCCCCCGCCCCGCCCCAATTTTTATTGCCTTTCTCGGAATTCCAGCCTAAAGCTGCCATGTACATTTCAGTGGACTGGCTAATGTACATTACTGCTGAACCAATTAGCAAGTTGTTTACGCCTGCAAGCATTGGGCTTCTAAACTTATCAAAGTAATTTCAGCTGCCTTTACTTTTATAAAATTGCTTATGTATTCTTTGCTACTGAACTGAAAGTAGAAAGCTGTTTTACTAAGTATATGCCTGAGTGGCCCATCCAGTTGTTTTAGATAGTTTCTGTTTTTAATTGATCTCATCAGAAATTCTGGCTTTTTTATCAACCATCGACCAGCTCTGTTTTTGTGACGTTTATCTCTGCGAAATTTAGCACAAATCTGTGATTGGATGCTGACAAAACAATGAAAATGATTGCTTGGTAATTTATAAGTCAGCTAAATTGAATGCCATCCCACCGCTATCACCAATGTATATTTTGACCAACGAGTTACTTTACAATGCATATAGTTTTACTGTATGTCCACGCAGTCTGATCTACTGAGCGTATTACTTTTTTAATGTGACTGAAGTGCAATTATCATAATTGCTGTGTACAGCTTTATTTCATATTGAATAGCTGACAAATTTCCATTTAAAGTTTTCAGTGTACTTTTGTATATATGTACCCTGATAGAGTGCATATTTACTGAAAGTTTACGCGATTTATTTTTTGTGCTGGACCAGCAATAACTGCTTATTGTTCAATTGGTTTTTCTTTGTATTTCACTTCAATACTGACACCTGCTCGCTTAGTCCTCACCATTTTTATTAGTTAGCAATCTATGCTCAGCTTCAAGCTGAGTTTCTTTTTTTGTGGCTTTCATTGCTTCTGTAATTATCGCATGTTGGCAGTCTTTTAAAGCTGGAAAATATTTGAAATCTCTCAACTGCTCCCTCTTCTCAATGGTATTGTGTTTGCTTTTCTGTTTTGCATTTTTTGTTTTACTATCGCTGGCTAAAAGTTTATTCAATACGGTAACTTGAACAAAAATTGATCTTTTTTTGATTTTCTGCTTGACTACATGTGGCTAATTGTCTGTTTGTCTGCCAATTAAATTGCTGACCAAACATTTGTTAGTAGTAGCTGACGGCTATGAACTACTTTTTTATTAAAGTTTGAAATTTTGAGCGTCTTGCGTACGCGATTTGCATACCCTGGGATAACCTTGGTAGTTTGGTATCCAATGCAGCAGTTTTTAAAGCGCCAGGATTTCCCGTTTTTTGTATTCAAGTGGCAGACTTTAGCCATTGAGTGACTGAAAACTCATTTGTTCTGTTTGTTCTGTATATTGTACCAAATTGTAGTACATTACATTTTTAGTTTCTGTTTTGGTAGTGCTCTAAAACAAATTGTGTTTTAAATTCAAATCGTTTTTGTTTAACTGTTTCTACGAGCGTGTGCGTCGTACCTTTTACTGTGTGCTTGTTTTATTGTAAACCCAGTGCTATATTGCGTAATAGATGTATGATGACTACTTCTTGTGTATACTTTACACATTTCAATTACATATGCGTTTTTGGTAATAAACATGCTTTTATTATGTGTTTCAATTGTACAAGCTACCGGATATCACACAGAATGCTCATTCGCTGCTCTCCGCGTGAAAATCGCAGTGCAAAGAAGATACGCATTGAGCCTACTCTTAAATTTTAGTCAAAATTCTAGGACCTGTGCCATAGACTTTTTTCTTAAGTACTCACACTTTTACTCACAGCAGTGTCAATCTAAAAGTAGCTATTTGCTCAATGCTCGTTCGTTCATCGGTTATAGTTTGTCTTTATGGTTTGTACTGCTTGCTTTCTTCACCCCAAGAGTAGTGTCCTGGCGTTTTAATTCGTCCAGATACTCGTAGTTTTTACGCGAATGAGCATTCTGTGTGATATTCTGTGGTACAAGCCCTGTGCTAATCTTAACCAAAAATCATTAGCGTATTAGCATATTTGCGTTCATTTTTCTTTATTGATGCAAATAACCATCAAGTAAGTCGTCTTTGATAGCAATTATAGCCTTAATTTCGAAAAACATTTTTAACTGATGACACACTGGGCAATTCTGTTCAGTCACTCCATCATCTAGTGTGCAATCACTTGAACTGGATTTCAAACTTTGATCATGTCCCCGTTGGCATTAATACTACATGTAATACACTTCACCGTATTCCTAGGCGTGTTCCTTAGCTGTTGAAGGTCCAGCGCAGTCAGGAGTCACGTGATTCTCGCTAGCGGCCTTGCCAGATCCATTCTGCAGAGCGTCCGATGCCATGATCCTGGCCACCTTCGCAGATTGGCCTGGCCAATCCCCACGTCACGCAGTATTTTAGCACAAAGCACACCTCTTCCTGATAGCTCGTAGACTGATTGGTCTACTTTCCACTTGTTGGTTTGGGCAGACCCAATCGATAGTGCACACTAATAATCTCAGCAACGATGATGTCCTAATGTATGCATCTTTCCAAGAGAGTTCTCGCGCTGTTTATGTGCTTTTTAGCTTTGCCCCTTCAACAAAAGGATGTCTACGGCGAACAGCAGAAATCATTGTTTATGTAAGATCACGGCAGCTCAATGCATATTGCACATTGTAACACGATTTAAATGTTTAATGCGTGCATTAAGAGCTAAAAGCGTGCTTAAACAGCTCGTGATCACGTATGTATTGGCTAGAGTTATTTATAATATAATACAAGAAATATATATCGTGATTACAGTGCTATTTAATATTTAGTTTTTCTGGCTTTAATTTCCATGGTCAGACGTGCGCTTAAATAAAACATACTATTGAAACTCGATCATTCTCAACAATGGAAATTTCGCTTCGCTCGCCTTGAGACCATCCAATTCAGCTTTGGACTTTTAACCACAGAATGCACATTTAAACGGCTGTGATCATTTAATTAAACAGCAGTCCTACAACATTTGTTTTTTGCGCATGAAAATTAGATGCTTTGTGAGCGCAAGTACAGCGATTTAATTAGAATCGTCTTTAAATGATACTTTAAATATTTAGACGTTACAAATGGAACGGCTGTATTAAATTATGTGATATGTAAAATATATCACCTATTATGTAAGCTTAAGCAAGCATATTATATAAACGTTATTGCCGATGCTTTTAGTAATTAAAAGTTTTGTATAATTTGTTTTATTTTGCTAAAAGCAGGCGCGCGACAGAAATAGTATGTAAGCAAAAATTTCAACTTCGTTTTATTTTCACTCATTTTAAAAATGAGAACTGACATTACTTTACAATTTTTATAGTTTCATTTTTACACTTCGTTTCTTTGTGTCTATAATGTTTGTAATTATTGTCTGGGTTAAAACTAGGTACCATGGTATGTGATGTTGACAAAGCAATTCTGTATTCAATCAGTCGATAGTCGAATAGAATTCCTAAATGTTTTTTTGCTTTGTGCGTTGTACCAGGGTAAAAAAAATCGTACTCAATTATTGCAACCCATTTTGGCCTTGTCCTTTGCCTTTAACTTTAGCGTAAGAATTATTAATTTTTAGCATTGCCCTACCTGCCATAAAAAACAACGAAATATGGTCAATATTCCGGTGACATGATGACAGAACAATTTAAAGATGTGAACAATAAACCCTGACCTGAGTCTAAATCTTATGGCTAATGCCAATGGCTTTTATAATATTATTCTTCCAAATAAAATATATTGGTAATTTTTATTCTGCAAAAATGATATGACGATTGAAGAATTAGTTTCAATTTTTAGGTTCAAGCTATTTGACAGTGCTAGCTTTGATTGTACTAAATTTCTCAGTAGGAAATTAACATAGCTATAAAATATAAATGAAATTTATTGAGCTAAGATAATAAATATATTTGCAAATTTATTTATGCAATTTATGAAAATCATTATGACAGTTATATATTTTATTATCAGATTATTATATTTCTTTTTTATTCTTACTATGAATAAATATTAATTTTGACTTTAGTAGGTTTCAAAATTTTGCCTGTATTGAATGAAATTTAAAGTTTCAAGCTGCATTTAGTGCTTATAATAATTTCGAATAAAGGCATCATTAATTTCATACTTCAATGTATGCCGATTTTTGTTTAAATATAGCTTACAGTTGTTGGCTTCAATGGCTAACATTGTTTAAACTATATTTTAATTAAAAATTAACATTGACTAATACTTAGCCCTTTAAAAAGTATAAATAGACAGCATATAACTATGTTAGAAATAAATACCATTTCAATGTTACTTTCCTGTGTTGGCTTTTAAGAGTAAAAACTTTATGCAGACTTCTTTGAAAGTAAGTTTTTTTAGTAATTAAGTAGAGGACTAGGCTATAACCTAGGCTATATCATTGCTCTTATATACCTAATGTATTTCAAATTATGAAATACTTCAAATACTTTAAATCCAATATTTATTTAAATTTAACTTATAAGCCACCATTGTTCAACTCTAACTTCGTTTTTAATGCTTGCTTTCTCTGCATTTAATTGCAGACAAACAAAATTTAACTATAATTAATAAAAGCAATCACAGAAGCAATGGCGGCAACAGATCGCGGCAGCGCCGAGCTGGCAGCCAAGGCCAAGAAGCAGCTGGCCAGTGGGAAAGCAGCCGATCCGCTGGAGAAGCTGCGCCTCGTCTGCCTGTCCCGCGGCGCCTCGGGCATCAAAGGCATTGGCAGGCAGTTTCGCATTATTGACGATGACGGATCCAGGTCGCTGGATAGGCGCGAGTTCTACAAGGTGCGCATCCTGGGGGGCGCCAATTTGGGGGCGCTGACTTGGGTGCCAATTGGGAGTACCAACGGAGTGCCAGTTGGGAGTGCTAACTGGGGGGGAGGGGGGTGCCAGTTGGGAGTGCCAAACTTGGGGCGCCGTTCCTGGGTCCAGGGTTGTTAATTTTTGTAAACAATTATTAATAGTATAAATTTTTTAGAAAGTCCAGTCTCGAGCCTCAGATACTCGTATTAACCACCCGGTTTCGAGGCTTTGTATTAAGTAGGCTTACTGCATAACAGCGGTCTTCAAACTACGACACGCGAAGACTCTCCATCCGGCCCGCTCAAGGTTTGTCTCTTCTCGGTTCTCTTCTCTCCTCTCTCATCCCTGCTAGCAGTGTGTAGCATACTGCCTCAAAGGGTATGTTCTTCAACTAGCTAACCCCCAGGAGGGCCAGCCCCCAAGCCGCATCAGCGGTGTATCACATTTTCGCCCTTCCACTGGATCGCAGGGCTGCACGGATTTTGGCGCCGACCTGTCCAAGGAGGAGATGGACCAGATCTTCGACCGCATCGACAAGGACAGATCCGGCACGCTGGACTTTGACGAGTTTCTCCAGGCCCTGCGCCCGCCAATGAGCAGCGCTCGCCGCGAGCTCATCACCAAGGCCTTCAGGAAGCTGGACAGAACCGGCGATGGCGTCATCACGGTGGAGGACCTGAGAGGCGTGTACAACTGCAAGCACCACCCGAAGTACCAGAACGGCCAGTGGACCGAGGACGACGTGTTTAAGGAGTTCCTGCGCACCTTTGAGACGCCTAACGATGCTGACGGAGTGGTGAGTCCGTCTCTGTCTGTCTGTCTGTCTGTCTGTCTGTCTGTCTGTCTGTCTGTCTGTCTGTCTGTCTGTCTGTCTGTCTGTCTGTCTGTCTGTCTGTCTGTCTGTCTGTCTGTCTGTCTGTCTGTCTGTCTGTCTGTCTGTCTGTCTGTCTGTCTGTCTGTCTGTCTGTCTGTCTGTCTGTCTGTCTGTCTTAGTGTCTGTCTGTCTGTCTGTCTGTCTGTCTGTCTGTCTGTCTATCTGTCTGTCTGTCTGTCTGTCTGGCTGTCTGTCTGTCTGTCTGTCTGTCTGTCTGTCTGTCTGTCTGTCTGTCTGTCTGTCTGTCTGTCTGTTTGCCTGCCTGTCTATCTGTCTGTCTGTCTGTCTGTCTGTCTGTCTGTCTGGCTGTCTGTCTGTCTATCTGTCTGTCTGTCTGTCTGTCTGTCTGTCTGTCTGTCTGTCTGTCTGTCTGTCTGTCTGTCTGTCTGTCTGGCTGTCTGTCTGTCTGTCTGTCTGTCTGGCTGTCTGTCTGTCTGTCTGTCTGTCTGTCTGTCTATCTGTCTGTGTGTCTGTCTGTCTGTCTGTCTGGCTGTCTGTCTGTCTGTCTGTCTGTCTGTCTGTCTGTCTGTCTGTCTGTCTGTCTGTCTGTCTATCTGTCTGTCTGTCTGTCTGTCTGTCTGTCTGTCTGTCTGTCTGTCTGTCTGTCTGTCTGTCTGTCTGTCTGTCTGTCTGTCTGTCTATCTGTCTGTCTGTCTGTCTTAGTGTCTGTCTGTCTGTCTGTCTGTCTGCCTGCCTGCATTTATTTATTGATCAACAGACACATCGCTGCCAAAACAGGTAGCCTAAAAAGTGACAATGTGGACTTTGTTGTACGAGCTCATAACAAGTGAAAATTTCATTGCTATTTACTAAGCATATGGAATATACACTATTATATGAACAGGTGACCAAGGAGGAGTTTTTTAACTACTACTCCGGCGTGAGCGCTTCAGTAGACAATGACGCCTATTTCGATCTGATGATGCGAAACGCCTATAAAATCTGGTATAACAGTGCTTCCCTATGATACGCTACTAAAAGTAGTGCAGGCAATACATAGTTTTACAAAAGTTTAATGTTTTCTCTAACATCAATTACATGGCTTGCATAACTATGTTAACAGAATGTCTGGTTGTCTGATTTATAACATTCTTTAACCGGAAATTCAAACTTAAATCCAAATTTCATTCGAGTGCAAAAAAATATTCTCATTCCGATTAAAAATAATCAATAAATCCCCGTTGCTTCTTTCAGATGCACCTGCAACTGCGTTCAGCCAATGATGTCAGCACGTCATTCGTCAGTAACCAACAGAGATTTTTCATTTAAGCGCTTTTGTGTGCGAGTTCACAAATGAATATATGAATTCATTATATATCTCAGTGTGTTTTCTGCTGTCTTCCGTACTATACTACTTATTGCGTAAGTAGTTAAGTTTGCTGTTCTCATGATTTTTTTTAGTTTATTAGCCCAATTTTTATCCGGCTGCTAATCTGTGATTGGTCTTTTATTGTATTTTTGTGTTTTGTTTTTGTTTTTGTATTCAGGCACCTCTGTCTGTTCAGCTTGGCGCCATAGGCCATATATCTCCTGTTCTGTTCCTGTTCTGGCCCCTGTTCTGTTCAGCTCAAGGACCGCTGTAGTATAACAGGACGTACAACTCAAAGATCGTGTAACTTTTTAGGAGGCCAAGAGTAGGAGGCCAAAAGGCCAAGAGATCATTTTTCATCACAAAATATGCTACTCTGTTGTATTTTATATCGCTGTGTGTGTAGTAAAAGTTTCATTTTCATATTGTTTTCTTTTTATCTCATACACCAAAACCGCAAGAGTTACAAATTCTCACAAGTGAAGTTTTGTTTTATTTCAAAACAGTGGTAATCTTCAATGCTCCAGAGATCGAATGCGATAATTGATTTTGTGATGAAAAATGATTTTTCCTATCTCCGCAAGGCACTTTTTTCCAGGGAATCAGCCTCCAAAAATTACACGATCTTTGAGTTTTACGTCTATATTTCAATAATATTTAATTTTAATAGATTTTTACGTCCGTAGTGGTTATACTACAGCGGTCCTTGGTTCCATCTGTTTTTAGCAGCATTCCATGCGTTTAAAAATGTTTGCTTGTCCACTAGTTTTGTGTTATTTGATGTCACATTTTAACGACAGTATTTTATTTATATTTACACAAGTTTCTATTTTGAAATAACATTTCCTTCCTTCTTGTATCTGTACTTATTGAGTTGCACTAACTTTATTGTGCTAGTTACATTTATTCACCTAAAAATACAATCTAACATCAAACAATAATTTTTATGCCAGTCTTTTTGCAAGTTTGCTGTTTAATTTTCCGCTTTCTTTAAGGTTGTTGTCGATTTTTTTGTGCTGAGAGAAAAGTTATTCATCACCATAGCCTACTCAGAACACCATAGCCTACTCAGAACACCATAGCCTACTCAGAACATCGCTGCCTACTCAGAGCACCACTGCCTACTCAGAGCACCACTGCCTACTCAGAGCACCACTGCCTACTCAAGCAGCACTTAAGTAGCAGTTTACATTGTACTTGAATCTGACATGTGACTAAGCGGAATATAGTTCATTTCGATGCTTCAAATTTTTAGTTTGAATCTTCACTACAGCCGCTGTTGCAGCTGAGGCCTCTCACAATTAAAGCTGGCTGCATTTTGGCTACAGAAATTTGCTACTACAACAAGCAACTTTTAAAGTTCCTATTTGAAATGAAACATTTTAGCGAAAAAATTAAGTTGTAAATTCCGTCTGACGCTTGGTGCTGCAATTTTTTTAAGTTGCTTTTTTGCTTTCACAGGGAGGGATCGGATGTTTGCTTCCCTCTAAGAATCCGTTGTGTAATAAAAAACTTCTCTTCTCTAGTTCGATATACAGCGATAAAGTGCCCAAGTTCTAATCTAATACACACTACACTCAATATAAGTTTAGTGTATTGTATTGTATTAATAAAATTCACGCCACTTGTGGTCGGACCGGGCCGATTTAAGTGGCATTCCAATGCGACGCGTGGCGATTGGCGAAGGCTCGGAGAATTTTACTAAGTACATTCATTGGTCGGGCGCTGCTAATGTACATAGGGGGCCGCGCCACCAACCCCCCATTTCATCCAGCGCACGACCCCCGCGAAGGAATGAGAAGAATTTTCTCTGCCCCGCCACCCCACCCGACCGCTCGCTCAACGCAGCTAACAACGCGCGCTCGCATTCTTTGCCCGAAAGAGTGAACTGCCAAAAAAGCTTTAATTGCGAAAACAACATTCCTGCGTGTATGAATGTATAATGTATGCAATTCCTATCTGGCTGCTTCAAGGGGGTCTTTAACCTTTCTAAACTATTTTCCTTTATATACTATGTAGTTTTATACAAACTCGCACTTTTGATTCTTCTAATTAACTTGCATAGTGCGAATTCATAGCAGCGAAACCGCATGGGATACATGTTCATTTGACGCGCGTGTACAGGTGTACTACTACGTGTACTTTAAATATGCTCAAATTCAAGAGTGCCTACTAATAAAGAGTAAAGACCTACTTAATCTACAACGTGGGGAAAACGATAAAAACTGACAATACTTAGTCACGTTAGACGTGATTATTTTGGTCAAGAAAAGTTAGGACGTATAGCAGATTCTAGCACACATTCGCCATTGTGTATAATACCTATATATTTGTAGAAATTTATATATTAACACAGAAACAAGCACTTGTAGGCTTATTTTGCATTTTTGCGCAATAATAAAAAAGGCAACGAGATGGAAGCGGAGAACTTTGGAGAAGAGAGGGTTAACAAAACAAGCCAATGCGACTGGTTTCAAGACAATTTTAACTGCCAAAAATACTGACTTGTTAAAATTGTCCTCCGTCATCGCCTAGAATAGGAAGAGAATGGATTTTCAAATATGCCCGATACTAAAACTAGCACTGATTTGGTTCAACTGTCTCTGTGTACTTTAACTGGATTGTTTGACTCGTACTTACATGTACACCCAGCAACGGTCAAAACCGCCACCCCACCGAGAGAGGCGACCTCTCTCTCACCTCAACTGCAAGCGACGCAACTTGCGCCACGGCGTGGCTAAAGCTGGGTGAGAGTGAATGCAGGAGAGGGCAATCAGGGGATGCACTTTACTTTAGCAGATTAGCAGTCAGCTCACCCCACATTAGACGGAGCAGGGTGGCTGGCGCGGTCGGAGTTCGCCTGACAATCCGCAGCAGATGTCGATTTGCCCTGGCTGTTGAGCCGCGGAGATCATGGCGCTGGCTGCCTGTGGCTGCGTGCTGAACACTACCAGTCTCTTGGGACTTCGTTAACAGCGCTCGAATTGTTGAACGTGATCGGCCAAATTGGCGAGCAACTGCGCTGATGGATGCACCAGCTTCTAGCATGCCAACAGCTCGCCATCGTTCAGCGTCTGTCATATGCCTGACCATTGTCACGTGTACAGTGAATTGAATGTTGCACCCCCAACCCCAACCCCAGTCCCTCTCACCCAGCTCTTTAGCCACGCCGTGGCGCAAGTTACGTCACTTGCAGTTGAGGTGAGAGAGAAGTCGCCTCTCTTGGTAGGGTGGCGGTTTTGACTGTTGCTGAGTGTAGTCAGATTCCTCAAGCCTGCAGACACTAAATACGAAGCTATGTACATTGCACGACTAAATTTCATTCTATAACTTTTTAACTCTAAACCAGGTAACGTAATAACCAATGTACATTGTGTGACTCCTAGCGGGAAGGAAACAAATGTACATTGTGTGACTCCTAGCGGGAACGAAACAAATGTACATTGTGTGACTCCTAGCGGGAAGGAAACAAATGTACATTGTGTGACTCCTAGCTAGGAAGAAAACCAATGTACATTGCGCGACTCCTAGCTGGGAAGGAAACCAATGTACATTGTGGGACTCCTAGCTGGGAAGAAAACCAATGTACATTGCGCGACTCCTAGCTGGGAAGGAAACCAATGTACATTGTGGGACTCCTAGCTGGGAAGAAAACCAATGTACATTGCGCGACTCCTAGCTGGGAAGGAAACCAATGTACATTGTGTGACACATAGCTGGGAAGAAAACTAATGTACTTTGTGCAACTCATAGGCGTCATAGCTGGGAACTAATGTAAATAAATAAGGAAACTAATGTACATTGTGTACAAGGCCGCAATCTTGTGTATAAGATGGAAGAGCATCGCTTTTGAAAGCAAATGTACGCAGCAACGAAACGCATAAAAACTTAAAGTTAAAAATAATTCCGATTATACAAGGCCATCTGCTGCAGGTATTCAACTGCAAATACTATAGAATTATAATACTAGTGAGAATAGCGTTTTGTGCACCTAAAAAAATCATCCCTGGGCGCTGGGGCGGTGTGCTGAGAATATTTCGGTCAGGACGTGTGTACTTTTAAAAAACTGTTCGCAAAATTTGTGCATCAGTCATTTCGGCGTATTCTGCAGGTGTAGCAGAACAGTTGCACCGTATTGAGCGCTTTGTCCACCAGGGGGTAACAGCGCCTATGGCTCTCATTCGACAGCTGCATTCCGCAGTCCTGGGGGGAGGGGTTGGAAAATGGCTATTAAGTAGTGAATTGGCTTTTTAAGCTTGTTGCTATGGCAAGACTGGTTGCTAGGGCTAGGTTTGGTTGCTAGGGTGAGAGATTCTGTAGCTTGTTGTTAGGGATGAGGGAGTTTAAAGCCTGTTACTAGGGATGAGGGATTCTAAGGCTGGTTGCTAAGGGTGAAGAAGTCTAAGGCTGGTTGCTAGGAGTGAAGGAGTCTAAGGCTGGTTGCTAGGGGTGAAGGAGTCTAAGGCTGGTTGCTAGGGGTGAAAGAGTCTAAGACTGGTTGCTAGGGGTCAGAGAACCGAAGCTTGGTTGTTAGGGTGTGTGCTCGTTTCCGGGGATGCCTAACGTTGCTAGGGCACCAAGGGTATCGTTTTAGGCTAAGCAAAATTCCCAAGAGTTTATCACTTGCTGGTAACTATGGAAACAGCCACTCGTAAAATCAGATTAATCGGTTGCCATAGCTCACCTCGCAACGATAGCAGGCCAGGTGGAAATCTTTGCCCATGCTGACAATCCTGAGCACCTCGTCCTGCGCCTCTGTCTCCGGCGCAATGGGCTGGGCGCACTTGTAGCAGCGGGGCGCGTACACCCTGTGGTAGTCGGACACGCAGAAAACCGAGCCGGACACGTCCACGGTGAACGGCCGGCCGTCCAGGCAGCGCTGACAGACCGAGCAGCGAAAGCAGGCCGGGTGGAAGGGCCGGCCGAGCGCCTGCAGAATCTGGTCGGTGATGAGGTGGCCGCAGGCTGAGCAGGCCTCCGAGGACTGCTGGAAGCCGGTGTACAGGAAGTCCTGGGCGCAGAACACGCTGGGAGGCGCGCCTTCGCTAGGCGATGGAACGGCGTAGAAGGTCTCACCTGTGCGCGGACGTGGGAATGCGGTCGGTTGCTAGGGTGGTTGCTGGGGTGATTCTATCGCTTGGTTGCTAGGGTGATTCTATCGGTTGGTTGCCAGGGTGATTGTATCGGTTGGTTGCTAGGGTGATTCTATCGGTTGGTTGCTAGGGTGGTTCTATCGGTTGGTTGCTAGGGTGATTCTATCGGTTGGTTGCTAGGGTGATTCTATCGCTTGGTTGCTAGGGTGATTCTATCGGTTGGTTGCTAGGGTGATTCTATCGGTTGGTTGCTAGGGTGATTCTATCGGTTGGTTGCTAGGGTGATTCTATCGGTTGGTTGCTAGGGTGATTCTATCGGTTGGTTGCTAGGGTGATTCTATCGGTTGGTTGCTAGGGTGATTGTATCGGTTGGTTGCTAGGGTGATTCTATCGGTTGATTGCTAGGGTGATTCTATTGGTTGGTTGCTAGGGTGATTCTATACATTGCTAGGATAAATGATAATTCCATTCGTTAAAATTTGGACTTCGTCGGTTGCTGGGGCAAACGAGCTTAAGCCACTTTAGATTGCTTGCACCTTCACCGGTTGCTAGGTCTATAGAATTCCAAGAATTCACCATCAGACTGAGTGAGTCATCAGAAAACTTCAGTGCCGCACACAAAACCTGCGCCGAAATTTCCGGCCACCCCGACTGAACAGGTCGTCCCCATGACCAACTGGCTTGCGGACATCCTTTTTGACCGGGGGAGGGAGAGGGGGATCGGGGAGGCAGGGAACGACTCCCCAGCAGTCGAATCCCGGCCGAATATATAGATATTTCCCTTTTGGCTTACAGCGCCATCACCCGGCTCCGAAAAAACGGTTCCAGAGAAAAAACAGGACAGTCGTTCAAAACCGGAGGTGGCCAAACAGATCCGGCCAGAGAGCGAGGGGGGGAGAGAGGGGGGAGGCCTGGAGGGGAAGAACGGGACTGGCGGCAGAATTAAAATCGATCCCCAATTTTTCAGCTACAAGGCGAACACGCTGTCGCACAGTAAAAGTGCAAACTCTCCCCTCTTCACCCCGATTCTTCAAAGTTAACAAGCACCGCCTTGAAGCCTGCGAGCGGACCGGACCCCCAAGCCGTTGCCAGCAGCTTTGGCAGTTAAAAATCTATTACTCGTAGCTGGAATTCACCTTCACGCCTGTTCTATGAAGTCGTTCCTATCAGACTACAAGGAGTATGGTTGCTGTGGTGATTGTAGTTGCTATGGTGATTGTAGTTGCTATGGCGATTGTGGTTTCTATTGTGATTGTAGTAGCTATGGTGACTGTAGTTGCTATGGTGATTGTAGTTGCTATGGCGATTGTGTTTTCTATTGTGATTGTAGTTACTATGGTGGCTGTAGAGTTGCTATTAGGATATGGCTACTACGGAGAGCACAGTCCCCATGGCATTATTAATTAGAAAAGCTGCCCTTATGTCGCAACGAACTCACCAGTCAGCTCGCGGCCGCAGCAGTGGCAGGTGAAGCAGGCACTGTGGAAAACTTTGCCAAGCGCGTGGCAGGCCTCGGACGGGGCGGCGATGGCCTCGGTGCACTTGCCGCAGGCGCCTGAGAAGGTGCAGGAGGGAGGTACCTGAGTCAGTTTCCAGGGGGACTGTGGGGGCATGCACACGGATGAGGCCAGCACACAGGATGTACAGCGGTCCTGACATTCCCAGACTTTTCATGTTCTGCACGCTGCACATTCCCAGGGTTCCAATGTTTCACATGCTTCAACTTGACATTCCCAGATTTTCCATGTTTCACACTTCACATTCCCAGATTTTCCATGTTCCACACGCTTCACATTCCCTGACTTTTCATGTTCAACACGCTTCACATTCCCTGGCTTTTCATGCTCAACACGCTTCACATTCCCTGACTTTTCATGTTTAACACGGTTCACATTCCCTGACTTTTCATGTTTCACACGCTTCACATTCCCTGACTTTTCATGTTCAACACGCTTCACATTCCCTGACTTTTCATGTTTAACACGCTTCACATTCCCTGGGTTTCCATGTTTCACACGCTTCACATTCCCTGACTTCTCATGTTCAATACGCTTCACATTCCCAAACTTTTCATGTTCAAAACGCTTCACATTCCCAAACTTTTCATGTTCCACACGCTTCAAATTGACATTCTTAGAGTTTCCATGTTCCATTTGCTGCACATTGCCATAGCAAATATTTCTATTCTTGAAAGTATGCAGAAGTGCAGATCTCTATTTTGTTCTCAAAATCACGTACCGTCATACCCGAAAAAGCGAAGAACATTGCTCAAAGACTCAGCAACCTTATGAGTCTTTTGAGCAAACAATGGAATTTCTGATCATAAAAAAATTAAAAAGGCTTGACTGCCTAGCCAGGTTATTCATTAGGTCGAACTCCATAACGGGTATAAAAAATTCCGAATTCCGCCCAGCACTCAGGCGCCCACCGCCGCCGCCCACCCTTTTCAGAGCTCGGCTTTACTCAACTTTGCGCCATGAGCTAAATTTGCAGCAAAAAACACAGGCTGCACCAGTGCAAACAGCTGGTATGCGCCGATGTGCGTTTAATACTCTGGCACTGGCGCTGGGTGCAGAGGGCTTGGCTACCCCCCCCCCCACCTCGGCACAGCCAGTAATTGAACCTTGAGACAACAGTCGGTGCAAAAAAGTGACCAGTTCATAGGTGCCCAGCAGGAATTCTGCATTGCTCCTCCTGTTGCCTGCACAGCCTCTCTGTCCCTCTTCGTCAGTCTCTTCTCAACTCAATGTTTTCCTGGCTGTCTTATTTTATACGTGTCAGCCTGCTTGCCTGTCTGTCTGTCTTAGTGGCTGTCTGTCTGTCTGCCTGCTTGCCTGTCAGCCTGCTTGCCTGTCTGTCTGTCTTAGTGGCTGACTGTCTGTTTGCCTGCCTCCCTGTCTGTCTGTCTGTCTTAGTGACTGTCTGTCTGTCTGTCTGTCTGTCTGTCTGTCTGTCTGTCTGTCTGTCTGTCTGTCTGTCTGTCTGTCTGTCTGTCTGTCTGTCTGTCTGTTTGTCTGTCTGTCTGTCTTAGAGTCTGTCTATCTGTCTGTCTGTTTGTCTGTCCGTCTGTCTCAAGGCCCTATAACAGACTGAGAAATGGGACGCAAAAAGTTCGAATTCTTTTTATATCTCGCCACATTCCAAGCCGCCAGAGCTGCGCGCAGTAAAACGCCGACAATTCCGGAGCAATTTGGGGTAATTGAGTGAGGACGGCTGGCCTCTAGAAGCAATTAAAAGAAAAAGCAGAGAACAGAAAGGTACAGGCTGGGTTGAGAAGCGAAGACCAGCGAGACTCAGTAATACAGGTCGTGTGAGCTGCGCGCATGGAGCAGGCCATGCAGAAAGCGCATAAATGTTAGACTTCAATGCAATGAGATAATGAACCAGAATGCACAGAGGTACGAGTCTGAAGGCTGAGTTGAAGAATTTCCCATAGCAGTTTCGACGCCAAGTTAAGACTAAAAAAATTAATATCCGTTGTGCCTATCTTCCCCAATGACCAATGAAACAAAAGTTTAAAAGTTCGAGCTGGCTCAAAATTCTGATATATGCTATAAATAATTCTTTATCGCATTCCAAGCATTCCTTCTGCTCAACTAGCGAAACAGTTCAAGGGCTGTTTACTGATTGCTAATTGAGCAGTTTACCTGGGTCTAATTATCTCAATGATTTCATACTTAATGAGCTTAGATCTCTCTCTCTCTCTCTCTCTCTCTACTGCACAGTTAATGAGCTTAGATCTCTCTCTCTCTCTCTCTCTCTCTCTCTCTCTCTCTCTCTCTCTCTCTCCCGCACAGTTAATGAGCTTAGATCTCCCTCTACCGTGTAGTTTTTGTTCCTTTTTCCCCTTTATTCTCAGAGTTGAACAAAACCAAATGCATATTTAATTATCATAAAGCATTTTTTTCTTTGAAAATTCAAACCCTAAACTGCAATGAAAGTGCTTGGTTGCTGAACTCACCAAGCCCGCTGGCTGACCGCGACAGGCGACCCGCTGTTGCGGTCGCAGCCGAGGCCGATGATGCTGCAGCAGCAGCAGCTGGCATCGTCCTGGACGTCAGCAGGGTGTGACTCGCGCTGTACGCAGGTGGCGGCGGCGGTGGCGGCGGAGTCGGCGGGGGCGGCAGAGACCGCTTCTGCAGTTGGAGTATCTTTTGCTGCCGCTGCTGCTGCTGCAAAGCGTCTGGCACCGCGTACTGAGGCGTCGACCTACCGGAAGCGATGCTGGATTGGGGTGAGGAAACAGAGGAAGTGCTTGGCGACAACAGCTGATGCTGCTGCAGACGCGAAACTGGAGATGAGGAATTCGGTCTCGCCATCAGCATATGTCGCGCCTGTTGATTTTGCTGCTGCTGCTGCTGCTGCTGCTGTGGCAGCTGCAAGTGTTGCAGAGTTCTGGGACGAGCGAGGCCGCCTGCAGGCTGGCACTGCTGCTGCTGCGTCGGCGGTGGCGTCGGCGATGAAGTCAGCGTCGGCGGTGGCAGCGGCGGAGCCTGGCTGACGCGCACAGGCCTGGGGAACTGCATCCGGCGCAGGCCGGGGATCTGGCCAGACGCGCCGGGACCAACGCTGACGCCGGAGTCGGAGGTGACTGACGAGCAGATGGAGGCCGTGTCCATCGGGGTGCCCAGGCCGATGCCCAGGTCAGAGTCGTACAAGCTGGCCGCGCTGAGGCGCTGCATGCCGAATAGCTGGGGGTCACCAGCTGGGCTGTTGCGTCAGGGTGGCGGGGACTGCTGGGGGAGGGCACTATTGCTGGCTAGATGAGTTCAAGCCACTCTGAAGAGTGAGCAGAAATTCAAGGCAAAGTTCAATTTATGATGTAAATCTCCATACCCCACCTATCATATTAGACATTTTTCTAAAAATAAAAAAGTATCCATAAGTAGCTTATTCACTGCTAGATCCAATATAATTTTGCAGCATAACATAGTCAAAATATCTAATAAATAATTGAATATTTTAGCACAAGGAAACTGTGGCTTAAAAATAAAATTTAAATAAGTTTTATAATTAGAAAAGCCAATAAAATTATTACAATGTACACTTACATAAAAACTTGTCAAATAAACTTATCATTAAAGCTGGAGTGAGTTTAGCGTATGAAATAGCCATAGCTTTGTAGGCATAATTTACTATGACTGAATATTAATAAATAATAATACAGAAAATTAAATAAATCTTTTTAAAGATAAATTAGATAAATTATATTCTTAGTATTTTAAGTTTCTAAGACTATCTAAAAAAGCTATAAAACAGTTGGCAACATTTTTATCTTACCAATTCCAAACAAAGAAGAATAGTATAACATTGAATAGCTCAGCAATTGATGTGTTCTTATTCTATTTATCTGGAATATTTATCTGAACAATAATCTGTTTCTGTTACAGTCAATAGGCCACACCCTCTGCATAGGAATAACAACTTAAAACTTATATCTTATGTGTTGGCATCCATCTAGGAGGAGATATTCGTTAAACCCGGCCGGTCCACTCAGCTTTAGATATATGATTATATTTCCGAACTAAGAGAGATGAATAAATAGCTATGTTATTTACCATAAAGTCCATAATAAGTGCGGAGATGCATATTATTCGCAAAGAGACTTTTAATCCTAAAAATTGGGTAAAAATATTTAAACTTTCAACAAGACACGTGTAGCCCCGTTGTAATAGTTCAGGTTGTTAAAAGATCGGCTAAGCTTGAGCATTAATAGCTAAGTAGTTCGATCGATCATATTTTAAACAATCATAACCTTTACGTTTGAACTTGTGGTACCACTCTTTGAGTTTAGTTAAACACAGTTTGCAACCTGAATCCTTATTAGCTTGAAAATATAAACGTAGTTACTAAGACTTGAATCTGCAACTATTTTTTGCAGTTGTGCTTTATATTGTATTTTATTTGTATAGGCTTGGTTGGTTCTTATCAACGTGTACATGGTGCAATACATGTATGATACTTTCTGTGGGCAAGCGACAAAAATAATTTTCGTCTAAAGTAGACAATCAATTATATTGATAATTTCATGGTAGTTCGTATCATGCAGTTAAAACGAATGGGATTGGGATGAAATATTACATGTACCATACAAATACAAATGATTTACATTTACATGTACGAAATCAGACCACGCGGCACACGCGTTTTAGCATACAAGGTAGCATACAGTACATGATGTGCACAAGTACAACAGTAGGTACAAACTCAAAGACTCAAAGGAACTGTTAAGTAGGCCACTTTCGTGGAAAAAATACACTGTGGAGATGGGAAAAAATCTTTTTTTTTCATCATAAATCAATGTGATTGCATTCGATCTGGAGCAGTGCAAAGATTACCATTTCTTAATTTAGCATCCACAACATGTTACTCTATTGTATTTTATATAGCTTTGAAAATGAACTTTTCATTTTCATATCGTTTTCTTTTTATTTCATATACACGTAAGCCCTAATGTTCAAATGTTGAAAAGTTGCAAATGTTCACAAGTGAAGTTTTGTCTTGTCTTTCTTGAATCCACTATATTTGTAGTAAAATTGTTGCACCCAGGTACTCTTAAGCCACTATTGTAGGTATAGTTTCATCGAAATGCAAATTTGTAGCTACATGTACTCCTATACCGGCTGTCATATTGATAATAGTGCAGACAAAAATGTTTAGCAATATCATTTGACTTTTTTCATGTTGTTGATCTTAGTCTTTAGAAAGCTATATCAATTTTTAAGCCAACAAGCTTTAGCTTAAGACTATATAAGATCGAGTACCTACATACATTCCAAAATTTTATTACAATTAATATAATATACATGTACTTGATTAAAAAAAGAACAAGAAAATGCCACATTCGTGCAGTACATGTAAAACTAGTTATACAAGCGTACATCTCCTTAAATTAAGGCGGAAGAAAATTCAGTACGCGTAAGAAGAGCGTCAACATTTAAAATACAATTTGTTGCGTTATCTAAACGGAGTTTACAAACGTTCTTATAATAGGGGTTTTACCATAGACAAATGCGATCGAAAAAAGTGGTCCACAAGAAAACACTCAAGAGATGGGGACAGCTGAAAGTTGCTGTGTGCCACCAGTGCTGCGGTAAAGTCTGACTCACGGTGGGCAGCTATACTGCAATGTACAGATTGTGTACACAGCACACTATACTCTACATGCATATGTGTAAAGCGCGCGAGAACCCAACAGGTGCAGCGCTGCAGTGTTCAGCCTATAAAATATGGGACGGAATTGCTAGCGTTATATATTCCTAGCTTATAAATTGACAAAACACAATCAAACTGCCTCATCATGCAAGCAACCTCGACAATAGACAAGCTGGGCTACCAGCTGCCGCCTCGACCGATTCCAGCTGCTCAGATGAGTCTTCAAGCCCGCGTTGACGAGGTGTTCGACCTGCTGGAGAGGCACGGCAGCGAGAACTACCTCGGCGAGGACATCTCCAAGTGCCAGCACGCAGTGCAGTGCGCCCTCATTGCCGAAGGTCTCAACCAGCCGAGCCACATCGTCCTTGGCGCCCTGCTGCACGACATCGGGCATCACCTGAGCGGCTTGGATCCCCAGGTGCCACGCATGGTTACCGACGGCGTTGACTATGGCACGGTGGATCACGACATTGTGGGAGCTCGCTACCTGGAGTTGCTGCAGTTCCCGCCGGAAATTACCGCCTTCGTGCTGAATCATGTTCAGGCGAAGCGTTACCTGGTTGCTAAGCGGCCCGGATATCGGGAGCAGCTGTCGGAGGCGAGCAAGGCCACACTGGAGCACCAAGGAGGCGCCATGAGCAGCGCGGAGGCCGACCAGTTCGAGAGCCTTCCAGATCACGGCGCCTATCTGGAGATGCGCACCTGGGATGAGGCTGGCAAGGACCCGAGCGTGGACTACACAGTCGAGCTAGGACGGCTCAAACAGCTCTGCATGGATTACCTGGCTTCCAAGTCTCCAGCTTGATAGGGAAATATGGAGGCACCGCGTTGGTTTAACTTGTTTTTTGTGCAACGTGTTCGAGTCAATAAATATATAATATAGCTTACTCTAACAGCTAGAGTTTCGGTATTCAAACTGTATGAAGAGTTTATTGGGTGGTGATCAGTCACTCCCACTTCTAGACACTGGGGAACAAGTGCCTAGGTATATTGTATATTGAGGAATGGCAATAGAATGTTTCAATAGATGGAATGGCAGCGAAGATTCTGCACTGCGTTGCGCGTGTATTTATATGATTATAACAAACAGTGCGAGATTGAGGGGCCAAGGGAGGTGCGAAAAGGTGGCGTGGCGTGATTGGCTACGCCAACCCCCCGGCTTAGCAAGCCGGCTAGCTTGGCGCGCACCCACCCCACCTCAGCTAGACAGAGGCGGGGGGGGGGGGTTTCCAGTACGGCTGCACTGGTGCTGCCGGTCGCGTAGTCTGGCCGCCACAATATACAAGTCGAATAACTTACTGCGGCGGATCCTCTAGTGGTTTGTAGACGTCTGGTTCTTGTAGTGTGCAGCGCTGTCTGGCTTGGCTGAGCTGGGTTTCTTGGAGTCCTTAACTTTATCTGTGGGTCGACCAAAACGAGAGCGAATCAGAATTCTTGACGGTCCTCGAGCTCGGAATAAACAATAGAACGTGCACGTGCGCCCTTATGAACAATTGAATTCTCTAACTTTCTGTAATAGGTCCTCCCCCTGAAGGGCGTCTTCTTCGTTACGTCCGAAATGTAACGGATAACTCAATTCAAATCCTCTAGGAATGTATCCTAGGAAACAAGGAGGCCTTTCTCAAATGTGTCGACAATAAGTGGCTCTCGTAAACTCAATTAATCAACTTATTAGCGCTAGTAACAATTAACTAAATCGGGTAAACGCTTACCAATCTATCCGGATTTCTTCTCTCAGAGATGAGTCTTCTTTGGTTAACGTATTCCAAAGTCTTCCTTGAGACCGCTCCGAGTCTGAATTTTTGACTCGGATTTTCACTTATATTTATAGTAAAATGTTGGTGAAAAACTGGTTCAAAATCGGTTATTTACTTAGGTCACGTATGTTTGATTAGGAGGTCATGAATGTTTGATCATTACCATATATGGAATTAAGCAAATAAAATTCCCGAGAACCGATTTCTTGATCAAATAAACGTCGGTCCTACGTAGGGCTCAGAGTCACTTCTGTTTGCACATGACTCATTCTAAAAACAAAATTTCTAAAAATTAGATATGACTTATCATGACTCATTCTAAAAATAGTTTGCGAGTTTAAATTGATTTTATTAGAGTATTACTTTAAGTAGTGCGTTCTGATATCTTTTACAGTTCTCTACATGTAACTCTCAATCGTTTGCTACTAGTGCCTATAGTACTAGTAGTACGTGTGGTACGTAGAAACTCAGGTACACAAAATTCAAGAACAAAGACTAACTTTTTGTTTCACACTTTCTCAAATAAGAGTCAATTGTCAACAGTCCTCATCAACACGTCGACCACATGTGTCTGCATCAACTCTGACTTCGTTGGTCACTGGCCTTCACCCAGGCGGAGCTTCTGAACCTTCAACAGGTATGACACCATGTGACTATGGACTACTACTGCTACTACTACTACTACTACTGCTACTACTACTACTGCTACTACTACTACTACTACTACTACTACTACTACTACTACTACTACTACTACTACTACTACTACTGCTACTACTACTACTACTACTACTACTACTACTACTACTACTACTACTACTACTACTACTACTACTACTACTACTACTACTACTACTACTACTACTACTACTACTACTACTACTACTACTACTACTACTACTACTACTACTACTACTACTACTACTACTACTACTACTACTACTACTACTACTACTACTACTACTACTACTACTACTACTACTACTACTACTACTACTACTACTACTACTACTACTACTACTACTACTACTACTTTTACTACTACTTATACTTTGGAATCTACTTGTCGTAAATAGAAATAATAAAAATTAAATGTATTTATCCGTAAATATCACCTGATATTTATCCGTTAAACGTTTTTTCTGCAGGTAGATAGCACTGAACGGAAAAGGTCAAATCAAGTTTAAATATGTGATAATTTCCTCTGAATTTTATTTCAACTTAAAGAAAAAAGGCTGTTTTCCAAGAAGCGTCTAATAATTTTAATAATTTAAAAGATGTAGCTCAGGTTCTAATTAGGTATATATTTAAACATTTCTAAAAAATTACAAGCAAAAAAGAAAAAATGACCTAATAGTACAAAAAGTTGTTGAAAAGTACAAAAAGCTGCTCAAAATTTTTGGAGTCCAGAAGGCCAGCTGGAAATATACTCGTATTTTTTAGACTAAAAAAATACAACAGGTTGCTACTGATGCAATCCAGGCCAAGTGAAATAAACAAATAGAAAAGTGAAATTCTAAGAAAAAATGAGATAGACATAGAGAAACAGGACTGCTCGACGGAAGGAAAAAAGAAAAAAATCTAGAATGTTAGAATATAAGAAACGCGTGTTAATACGCTTCTAATTGCGATAATAAAACTGGCATCCGAAATTTATGAGCTCATAATATTTGTTTAAATGAACATGAACATCCAACCGAAAGGCAAGTATTAAACTAGGTACTTTCTCTTCAGGTATGTCAGGTAGGAGAAGTCACTCTCGCCGGCTGTGACTCCAGGCGACTCCGACAATCGAGTTGTTGATTTGACTCGACTCGAGATCAGATTGCGTCTGGCGGTGTCCTCTGAGTTCAGGGATTTATGGGCGGCGGGTTAGGATTGGAGCGCAGGTGAGAATTTGAGCTGAGTTTTGGGGTGTCGGTCTTATCGGGTAGACGGCCTGTTGAAGTTTTGGGGTGTCGGTCTTATCGGGTAGGCGGCCTGTTGAAGTTTGGGGTGTCGGTCTTATCGGGTAGGCGGCCTATTTGAAGTTTTGGGGTGTCGGTCTTATCGGGTAGGCGGCCTATTTGAAGTTTTGGGGTGTCGGTTTAAGGGGTAGGCGGCCTGTTGAAGTTTTGGGGTGTCGGTTTTAAAGGGTAGGCGGCCTATTTGAAGTTTTGGGGGTGTCGGTTTTAAGGGGTAGGCGGCCTGTTTAAAGATTTGGGGTGTCGGTTTTAAGGGGCCTGTTTAAAGATTTGGGGTGTCGGTTTTAAGGGGTAAGCGGCCTGTTTGAAGTTTTGGGGTGTCGATTTTAAGGGGTAGGCGGCCTGGTAGAAGTTTTGGGGTGTCGGTTTTAAGGGGTAGGCGGCCTGTTTGAAGTTTTGGGGTGTCGATTTTAAGGGGTAGGCGGCCTGTTTGAAGTTTTGGGGTGTCGGTTTTAAGGGGTAGGCGGCCTGGTAGAAGTTTTGGGGTGTCGGTTTTAAGGGGTAGGCGGCCTGTTTGAAGTTTTGGGGTGTCGGTTTTAAGGGGTAGGCGGCCTGGTAGAAGTTTTGGGGTGTCGGTTTTAAGGGTAGGCGGCCTGGTAGAAGTTTTGGGGTGTCGGTTTTAAGGGGTAGGCGGCCTGGTAGAAGTTTTGGGGTGTCGGTTTTAAGGGGTAGGCGGCCTGTTTGAAGTTTTGGGGTGTCGATTTTAAGGGGTAGGCGGCCTGTTTGAAGTTTTGGGGTGTCGGTTTTAAGGGGTAGGCGGCCTGTTTGAAGTTTTGGGGTGTCGGTTTTAAGGGGTAGGCGGCCTGTTTAAAGATTTGGGGTGTCGGTTTTAAGGGGCCTGTTTAAAGATTTGGGGTGTCGGTTTTATGAGGTAGGCGGCCTGTTTGAAGTTCCACAGAAGATGAAATGACAAATTGTTATGACTCACCTGACTCAAGATGTTTAGAGATGCTGCGATTTAATTCGGCGCGCAGTTTCTCAAGAAGGAACGCGTCCAGCTGCTGTTGCTGCTGCTGATGAGGCAACTGGGGCTGCTGCGGAGGCGGCGGCGGCGGCGAAGACGGCTGCGGCAGTCTGGACTGCCCGCCACCGATGTACCCCGTCAGCTGGGCGTCAGTCAAGAAGGCTCGAGACGAGGCGACAGCTCTGGCGCGCTCCTTTTCCAGACTGAGCGCTGCCGCGGTGTGCGCCTCCGCGTTGCTGACCCGCTGCAGCTCCTCGGTGAGCTTGCGGCGCAGCCGGCGCTCCTGATCGTGGCTCTGCTTGAGGTGCTCGCAGGTCGAGCTGAGCTGCAAGCAGGCCTGCCGAAGCTGCTCGGCGTCCATCTGGGGAGGCGGAAACAATGTTTTTCAGGGGCGTCGCCATGACTTTTATGTTGGGGGGGGGGCAAAAAGCCAAGATTCTACATGTACATGTACAGTATTTTCAGAATTGGTGTTGTCAGCGCTCATTTTAGCGCCGCAGGCACTCATTTTAGCGCCGCAGGAACTCATTTTAGCGCCGCAGGAACTCATTTTAGCGCCGCCGGAACTTATTTTAGCGCCGCAGGAACTCAGGCTAGCGCCGCAGGCATTCATTTTCGATCCACAGGCACTCATTTTCGATCCGCAGGCACTCATTTTCGATCCGCAGGCACTCATTTTCGATCCGCAGGCACTCATTTTCGATCCGCAGGCACTCATTTTCGATCCGCAGGCACTCATTTTCGATCCGCAGGCACTCATTTTCGATCCGCAGGCACTCATTTTCGATCCGCAGGCACTCATTTTGGATCCGCAGGCACTCATTTTCGATCTGCAGGCACTCATTTTGGATCTGCAGGCACTCATTTTCGATCTGCAGGCACTCATTTTGGATCTGCAGGCACTCATTTTCGATCCGCAGGCACTCATTTTCGATCCGCAGGCGCTATTTTTTGTCGCCCTGAAGTGAAATTATTGATTTCCTTAACGAGTCACAAGGTTAGGTGGGGGGGGCATGTCCCCTCCCATAGCTTTTAGCTGAGTGGGGCTTCGGTGTAGCTGAGTGGGGCTTCGGTGTAGCTGAGTGGGGCTTCGGTGTAGCTGAGTGGGGCTTCGGTGTAGCTGAGTGGGGCTTCCGTGTAGCTGAGTGGGGCTTCGGTGTAGCTGAGTGGGGCTTCGGTGTAGCTAGCTGAGTGGGGCTTCGGTGTAGCTGAGTGGGGCTTCGGTGTAGCTGAGCGATAAATTTCCATGCAGCTGAGAAAGGAGTCCACATCTGGCAATTCTCACCATTCTAACCGACTCGAACGTGACAGCCTCAGGTCCATCGGCGCTGTCGAACCCGTTGCTTCTAAACTCGAGCGTCAGGCCGGTGCGCTCAGAGGCTGCGGCTGGAGCGGGCGCCGAGTTCTGACTGGTCGAGACCAGAACTTCGACTGGGGAAGAGCGGTGCTGCTGCTGCTGCTGCTGCTGCTGCTGCTGCTGCTGCTGCTGCTGCTGCTGTCTCGAGGCTTCTTGGATATCAAAATCTACATCGGGCTAAAATTTATTGAAAGTTAACTTTACCTCTTGTATAAAAATTCCAGTATCTGTATCTCAGTCAGCCTCATCATCAATCCCAGCATCTTTTGCAAGCCCCATCAATCCCAGCATCTTCAACAAGCCCCATCAATCCCAGCATCTTCAACAAGCCCCATCAATCCCAGCATCTTCAACAAGCCCCATCAATCCCAGCATCTTTAACAAGCCTCATCAATCCCAGCATCTTTAACAAGCCCCATCAATCCCAGCATCTTCAACAAGCCCCATCAATCCCAGCATCTTCAACAAGCCCCATCAATCATAGCATCTTTAACAAGCCTCATCAATCCCAGCATCTTTAACAAGCCCCATCAATCCCAGCATCTTTAACAAGCCCCATCAATCCCAGCATCTTCAACAAGCCCCATCAATCATAGCATCTTTAACAAGCCTCATCAATCCCAGCATCTTTAACAAGCCTCATCAATCCCAGCATCTTCAACAAGCCCCATCAATCCCAGCATCTTCAACAAGCCCCATCAATCCCAGCATCTTTAACAAGCCTCATCAATCCCAGCATCTTTAACAAGCCCCATCAATCCCAGCATCTTTAACAAGCCCCATCAATCCCAGCATCTTCAACAAGCCCCATCAATCCCAGCATCTTCAACAAGCCCCATCAATCCCAGCATCTTCAACAAGCCCCATCAATCCCAGCATCTTTAACAAGCCTCATCAATCCCAGCATCTTTAACAAGCCCCATCAATCCCAGCATCTTTAACAAGCCCCATCAATCCCAGCATCTTTAACAAGCCCCATCAATCCCAGCATCTTCAACAAGCCCCACCAATCCCAGCATCTTAAACAAGCCCCATCAACCCCAGCATTTCAGCCAGCCTGTCAGCCTCACCAGCCCCAGAAGTTTTCGAATTCGAATTCTTAGCGCCGGCGCCGACTCTCCAACCTCCGCGCTCTCCGCCAGCGCCTCCGTCAACTGCGCCGCAATGCGCCGCGCCGATTCGGCGCGCCCGGCTCGCTCCCCGTTGGCGCGGGCCGCTCCGGTGGCCGCCTCAGCGGCCGCCGACGTTTCAGCTTGGGCGGCTCGCGCGGTCGCCAACTCGGCGCGGGTCTCCGCCAGGCGCTCGCGCAGGTCCGCCAGCGCCTCGGATGCCGCCGCGGCCGAAGCCGGCGACGCCGCATCGCCGTTGGCTTCAGCGACGGCAGCGGCTCTGATTGACATCTCGGCTTTGATTCTGCAAAGTTTGCGAAATTCCATTGTGCTATTTGAACTTCTTAGGTCTACAAGGCTCCGAGAGGACTTCAGGATAGCTTCAGGGTGACTTCAGGAGAGCTTCAGGGTGACTTCAGGAGAGCTTCAGGGTGACTTCAGGAGAGCTTCAGGGTGACTTCAGGAGAGCTTCAGGGTGACTTCAGGAGAGCTTCAGGGTGACTTCAGGAGAGCTTCAGGGTGACTTCAGGAGAGCTTCAGGGTGACTTCAGGAGAGCTTCAGGGTGACTTCAGGAGAGCTTCAGGGAGACTTCAGGAGAGCTTCAGGGTGACTTCAGGAGAGCTTCAGGGTGACTTCAGGAGAGCTTCAGGGTGACTTCAGGAACTTCAGGGTGACTTCAGGAGAGCTTCAGGGTGACTTCAGGAGAGCTTCAGGGTGACTTCAGGAGAGCTTCAGGGTGACTTCAGGAAAGCTTCAGGGTGACTTCAGGAGAGCTTCAGGGTGACTCGGGAGAGTTTCAGGGTGACTTCAGGAGAGCTTCAGGCTAGCTCGTACTCGTTGAAAGTTCAATCAGCCAATCGGCGCTCACCGCTCGCCCTCCTCTCGCTCCAGCTCCAGTTTGCGCTTCAGCTCAGCCACCTCAGCCCGCGCCGCCTCAAGCGCCAGCGACGCTTCCGCGCTGACCTCGCGCTCTCGGCGAAGGTCGACTCGCGCCAATTCTTCGGCGCTGGCCGCATCGGCGCGCAGGCGCTCGGCAAGGCGCGCGGACTCGGCCTGCTCGGCTTCGAGACGCCTCCGAGCCGTCGCCAGCTCGGCCGCCGCGTCCGCCTGGAGCCGTCGAGCCTCCGACAGCTTGTTGGTCGCGAGTTCGAGCTCCTCAGACAGGCGGGCCGACTCGGCGCGACTCTCGGCGAGGTTGTCGACTGCAGTGGCCAGCTCCGCCTGCAGGCGGGCGAGCGCCTCTGGGTCTTCCCTGATTGGGCTGGGGCAGGCGGAAGTTGCGACCGCGACTGATGACGTCATCGGCTTCGGCGACGGTGCTCTAGGGCTGCTTGGCTTTCTGCTTCTGGAAGAGATTGCGGTGAAGGAGAGTAGCGTCAGGAATTTTTGTTGCTAAGAGAAACTTTGGGGTGATTTTGTGGCTAGTTAAGGGGGGAGTTTCCGGGTGGCTTTATAAATAACATCAGGGTGACTTCATGGAGAGTTTCGGGCTGATTTCATTCATAACTTCAGGGTGACTTCATGGAGAGTTTCAGATAGTCGATGAAGATCTCACAGCGTCCCAGTCGCTGATGCAGCAGCAGCTGGGATCTCTTCAATGGACCGTTTGGGAGATTCCTCATCATCAGCATTGAGTTTTTCGCCAGCTTCTTGAGGTGAAGCTGATGTCCTATAAATTAAAAATTTAACAGTTTTGCGGCGTGATTTCCCTGTTTGAAGTAACGCTCGTACAGATGGGCGACTATGCGATTTCATAAAAACCAGAATGCACAACTCAGGAAGCTGAACCCACCCGATTTCCTGCACTCCATCATCTTCGTGCGCTTCGTTCCTGCCAGCGAATTTGATCTGAAGTTTTCAATTTGGATAAGTGTGCATGCATGGTTCAGAATATCAGATAGCAATGCGAACTGCGTTCACCCGTGTTAAACCGTCAATTTTGAAAGAATTAATCTTGTTTAATGTTGTTACCATGGCTACAGACTTTTTTGAACCTAAAGGGCCATTTTCAAGTCTATTTCTAAAACTAAGATTGAAATACTACATAGTAATAATACTACTTAGAATTAGTAGCTCGCTATGTCGAATCATCAAGCATGTGCACTCTCTGTGTCTTGGGGATTCGCCCTCGCCTTTCATGAATGTGTGAGTTGCACGAAAACCCATGCACAAGCTAGAGCACTCCTCACAACACTTCTCGTACTGAGACCACTACAACCTGCATACAGAAGCCTTTACCCAGCTGCACTCACAGTGACGTTGCCCCCGCCATCCCGCGCGAAGTCGATGTCCTCGTCGGTGTCCGTGTCCCCCTGAGCCTGCGTTTCCAACTTGTCCTTGGCCGCTGCTGCAGGCGGCTTCTCGACGCCGCTGGCCGCTGACGGCTCCGACCGGTTTGACGGCGGCCCATCAGACGCCGCTAGCGAGGCCTCCGAGTCCCAGAATTCCAGACCGTCCGCTTTTTTAGCGACATCGACGGAAACGGCTGCTGCCGGAGGCTGGTTCTGGTCAGGTTTTCAAAGTTTAAACGGACCGTTAGTTAACTTATTAGAAATGCGCTCAGGTTTTTTTGCGGCAATTAAAAATAGTTGGCACTCTAACCAGATCAGCAGCGATTGCGGCGGCCACCACTGCTGCCTCCTCCGCAATGGGCTGCAGGCTTCCCTGGTTGCGTGCTGAGTCGGGCGGCTGCTCCTGCTGATGCTTTCTTGGAGAGGGGGCTTCCGTGGCCGCGCTGCTGGGCACGTCCTCGGTTGCTGAGTCCCATTCGCTGATCTGCAAGGACAATCACAGATTTATTGGAACAAGCTTATAACTTTCGATAGCATTTGATAACTTCGATTGGATATAAAAGTCAAGCATGTTTCTGAAAGATCAGCAATGTTCCGAGTAAACAAACTACCATCTGACAGTTGTTAAATTTGTTCTAAAATGTCCTTCAAAAGGTCAAGCTACCTTCCAAAAGGTCAAGCTATCTTCCAAAAGGTCAAGCTATCTTCCAAAAGGTCAAGCTACCTTCCAAAAGGTCAAGCTATCTTCCAAAAGGTCAAGCTACCTTCCAAAAGGTCAAGCTACCTTCCAAAAGGACAAGCTACCTTCTAAAAATTCAAGATATGTTCTGAAAGGTCGAGCTACTTTCTAAAAGGTAGAGCTACCTTCCAAAATGTCAAACTACCTTCTAAAAGGTCAAGCTACCTTTTAAACGGTTAAGCTACCTTCTAAAAGATCAAGCTACCTTCCAAAAAACCCAACTACCTTCCAAAAGGTCAAGCTATCTTCCAAAAGGTCAAGCTACTTTCCAAAAGGCCCAACTACCTTCCAAAAGGTCAAGCTACGTTCAGAAAATAAAACTACGTTTCCAAAAGCTAATCTAAATTTCTGAAAGTACAGCTGATTTCCAAAAGTACAGAAACGTACAGAAATCGGAGTTACGCTACAAAATTTTCGCTTTAAATCAATAAAATAAACTTTACGTACAGACAAACGTAGAAAAGCTTACCTCATCCCTAGCAACGGAGTTCGCCGACTCTCCAAGATTGACAGTGGCAGGCAGTGGCTTGGAGTTTGACGGCTGCGGCACTGCGGCGGCAGCTGCACTGCTCGGCGCCTCCGTCACTGAGTTGTCCCAGTCGGATTCGTCTTCCGGTGCCGCTGACAGCTTTGCAGACGCTAATTGAGCCTGGGAAAAATGGAAGATACATGGAAGCTTGATGCTGCTGACAGAGGTTGTACGGTATGGCTTTCTCTTACTCTACCTTGACTTCGTCAGGGCCTTTTGCTGCGGCCGACACAGCGACAGACTCGTCCCAGTCTGACTCCTCATCGTCTGCTTTTGCAGCGGTGACTTGCTCTGTGGACTCCTGGTTTGATAAGTTAGACAAGTGAAGCATTAGCTTGTTTTGGAACTCTGTAAATAGTTGGCAAGGATGGCTATTCGCATACCCTCTTTAGCTTTGGCTGCGGTGGCGGCGCCTCTGAAATTTCCGAGGCCTCCCAGTCCGAATCTTGCCGCTGAAACTGGAGTTTATGTTTAGGTTAAAATAAATTCTATTTATAGGAATTTAAACAGCATTCTACGTTCGGAACCCACCTCACTCGCTGCCCCTAGGCACGCTGCCATTTCTAACCCACCCACCTCACTCCCTGCCCCTAGACACGCACCCATTTCTAACCCACCCACCTCACTCCCTACTCCTAGACACGCACCCATTTCTAACCCACCCACCTCACTCCCTACTCCTAGACACGCACCCATTTCTAACCCACCCACCTCACTCCCTTCCTGCCCATAGACACGCACCCATTTCTAACCCACCCACCTCCCTTCCTGCCCCTAGACACGCACCCATTTCTAATCCACCCACCTCCCTCCCTGCCCATAGACACGCACCCATTTCAACCCCCCCACCTGACTCCCTGCCCACAGGGTCTAAGCGTCCTTATTATTCGATACTTTCGTTAAAAGCATACCCAGGCAACTCAAACCACTCACCCCGTCCCTGGGAGTGGCCGCATTGCCAACTGATCTCGGTGTCGGCGCCGTTGTCGGCGGGAATTCCGACGCCACCGTATTGTCATCGTCGTCGTCCTCGGCGTCGCCAATTTCAACGATATCCTCGACGTCGTCGGCTATATTGTTCTTAGCCGATCCGACTGAGCCGGCCGCGGCCTCTGTGCCAGCCATTCGCTTCTCCAGCTCGAGTTTGAGATTGATCTTGGCGCCTAGCGACTTGCCGCCGCCAGTCTCGGGGGCCGCTGCCGACGCGCTCTGCGAGTTGCTCCAGTCCGAGTCCGACTCGTTGCCACCGCCGCCTCCGACACTCGCTGCTGCGGCCGGCTGCGAAGGCGCCGGTGGCGTCATTGCGGCGGACTTCTTTGTCGACGCAGTAGCAGCTTCAGGTACGGCGGCGAGAGATTTCCTTATCGGCGGTGCCTCGGCTCTCTGTGACGGTAGGGGTGAATAAAACAAAAAATAAAATAATCGTAGTGTTAAGTATAATGCAAAGCTCTTATCTTTAGGTGATAATTGCACTAAAATTTTATTGGCTGATGCCGGTCACGTGAATAAAGCGGGCAGACGATATTCGATGGGGGTCGTCCTTCGGCGTTTCTAAAAATAGAAACAGTTTCAACCCGACCGGCCAATCAGATTTGTTAACCGATTTTTAGTAAATTTAGGCTTCAAATGGTTCTACAAGTGCCAAAATGTACATTTAATTCGAGTATATATTTTACTCTTTTTTACCTCCTAATTTGTTACTAAGACTATAAAATTCTCTGCATCATTTTTGTGCATCAAAATTAATTGGAGTGAGCTCACGGCTATTTGTTATCGATCGATATGAATGAAAATTGTGAAATTCACACGGAAAAAGTGAGAAAAGTTAGCTGGGCACATCTTGCAAGTCATTTACCAGTTAGTTTGCACGCACGTCACTCTTGCTGTTAAGTCTTCTGTATGATTAGAGATTTTGGAAATCGATAAATTAGGAAAGTAATATGGTTAGCGCCTCAAACTCAGAAGAGATGATTAGTTTAAAGCTTTAAGGAAACTGTGCGCCTAAGAATAATGCTGCAGTAGTATTGCTTTCACAAACTCAGTGGTTTAGTTTTCTTATCAATATCGCTGCCTACAGAGAGCTGCTTAGCTTACTAAATATGGGGAAAATTAGCTGTAGATAAATGCGGGATTAACCTAATGCTGTCAGCTGTTATCAGGTCAGGTGTATTAAATTTGTCGCATGGCGCAGCCAAGGTGAAAAGATGATGGATGAGCAGCGAGTTGAAAAAGCAGCAGCAACAGCGGCAGCGAAAGCAGTACCACGGAAGATTTATTGGCTTCCCCGGCGACACTGGCAGCTGCCAGACGAGCAGCTTCATCATCGCTGCCCAGACTCTCAATTGAGGCGGTCAGCGAGACCGCTGGCGACTGTGAGCGGGAGCGCTTCCGCTTGTCCCGCACAACTGGCACCTTCAGGGAGCGGCTCTTCTCGGTCTCTGGAGATCCATGTGGAAGTTGGGCACCTGTCAGTCTCTCACTGTCTCTGCACCTATCAGTCTCTCACTGTCTCTGCACCTGTCAGTCTCTCACTGTCTCTGCACCTGTCAGTCTCTCACTGTCTCTGCATCTGTCAGTCTCTCACTGTCTCTGCACCTATCAGTCTCTCACTGTCTCTGCGCCTGTCAGTCTCTCACTGTCTCTGCACCTGTCAGTCTCTCACTGTCTCTGCACCTGTCAGTCTCTCACTGTCTCTGCACCTGTCAGTCTCTCACTGTCTCTGCATCTGTCAGTCTCTCACTGTCTCTGCACCTATCAGTCTCTCACTGTCTCTGCGCCTGTCAGTCTCTCACTGTCCCTGCACCTGTCAGTCTCTCACTGTCTCTGCATCTGTCAGTCTCTCACTGTCTCTGCACCTATCAGTCTCTCACTGTCTCTGCACCTGTCAGTCTCTCACTGTCTCTGCACCTGTCAGTCTCTCACTGTCTCTGCACCTGTCAGTCTCTCACTGTCTCTGCATCTGTCAGTCTCTCACTGTCTCTGCACCTGTCAGTCTCTCACTGTCTCTGCACCTGTCAGTCTCTCACTGTCTCTGCACCTGTCAGTCTCTCACTGTCTCTGCACCTGTCAGTCTCTCACTGTCTCTGCACCTGTCAGTCTCTCACTGTCTCTGCACCTGTCAGTCTCACTGTCTCTGCGCCTGTCAATCTCTCACTGTCTCTGCACCCCTCTCTGCACCTGTCAATCTCGCTGACTTTTTCCCCGTTGATTGACTTCCTTCAGCACACTATTTTGTACGCCTGCCAATTACCTAATCTCTGTACCCGTCTGAAGTTACGTCCGAAACCACTTCCTGCTAGCCCTTTCCCTCACACCAAAGTCGGGATCAAACCTGTTGAACGGCTTACCCGGATCAAAGACCTGCACCGAGGATTCGCCAGGCGGCAGCTCATTCAGACTGATCGCCCTGCGACCGCCCACCAGGGCTACAACGGGCGACCTGCTGCGGCCAGCCACTCTAGTATTCTGTATTATTACGTAATTTTTTGTATGCACTCTTTTAATCTACTGTTAGTAGAAATGCATGCAAATTGAAGCAATTTTCGTATGCGTGACTATAAAAAATTGAAAAGTGGAATATAAAAGCCATCAAAACGACAGGGAAATAAATTCTGTGGGGATGCAAGGATGCAAGGAAATCGTCACACAAAGCATCTCCGCGTGGAAAAGAGTAGCAGAAACTCAAAGAAACTCAATTGCTGCAACCGATAAACGACCTGATTTGACGAATACTCGGGCTCTGCAGCCGCTTTCGACTTTCGCTGCTTTTCCTGTCCTGCCATCTGCTATTTCGAGTAGTGCGTAAAGAAAGATATGCTGAAAACTGCACTCTTAAACAATATGGGTCTGTCTGTGTTTTGTAAGTAATTTTAGTATATTGAAGTAACTAAGCGAGTTAAGACACCCGAACTCACCACTGGAATGTCGAAATCTGTCGATTTTGATTCGTCTTCTTCAAAATCGCTGCTCGTACGATTTCCTCCTGCAATGGTGAGAGAAGCTTGGCTTTTCACTGACGCATTTGTGACAAATAGATAGGCACGAAAATGATTGTAGAAGATCTTGAAGAATTATTAAGAACCAAGAAAAGAAGGGGGTTGCAAAGTTGGGATACTTTAAAAAAACGAACATAAATTTTGTAGAAGAATATACTGAAGGCCGAAGTTAATAAATAATAAAAGAAAATACAAAAATACAAAAGGGAATCCAAAAGCGGGGCACATCCTTTAATTAGGAGGGAAATCCCAACCTTAGAGGGAATTCCCTTAACTTGAGGGAAATCCCAACCTTAGAGGGAATTCCCTAAATTTGAGGTAAATCCCAACCTAAGAGAGAATTCCCTAAATTTGAGGGATATCCCAATCTTAGAGGGAATTTCCTTAATTTGGGAGAAACCCCAACCTTAGAGGGAAATGCCAGGCTTGGGGTGGAAAATTCCAAACTTGGAGGGAAATCTCAAACTTTAGGGAAATCTCAAATTTGGGGAGAAATCCCAAACTTTAGGGAAATCTCAAACTTGGAGGGAAATCCCAACTTTGAAGGGAAATCCATAAATTAGAGGGAAATACTAAATCTGGAGGTAAATCCCAAACTTGGAGGTAAATCCCTAAACCCTAGAGCGGAGGAAGATCCCAAGACGAAGGTCAATCTACTTTGGACAGAGGACAGCTCTCCAACGCAGCGGCAAGGAGAAGGGATTCCCAGCGGCTCTCACTTGGCGTATTCGGATTGCTGACGCTCGGTCGGCCGCTCCGGCGCGATTCGATGATTTTCAGGCAGTCCGGGTGCGGCTTGGCGTAGTCCGAGCAGCTGCGCCCTGCGTGAACGGTTGGGGTCGCACAGGCGGTGTACTTTTGAGCATGCGTGGCTTACCCGTATTCATTTTTGTTTGGCAAATGGAAAAACTTGAGCAGTTTTAAATTTGTGTGCGGATTTTATCCGTCTCTGATGGTCATTTTTTCTGTTCACTCTTCACCTGTCAATATCGCAGATTCTTTTCACCCGCCAATCTCACTGACTCTTCACCTGTCAATCTTACTGACTCTTCACCTGTCAATCTCACTGACTCTTCACCTGTCAATCTTACTGACTCTTCACCTGTCAATCTTACTGATTCTTCACCTGTCAATCTTACTGACTCTTCACCTGTCAATCTTACTGATTCTTCACCTGTCAATCTTACTGACTCTTCACCTGTCAATCTCACTGACTCTTCACCTGTCAATCTTACTTTTCACTTGTCAATCTTACTGACTTTTCACTTGTCAATCTTACTGACTCTTCACCTGTCAATCTTACTGACTCTTCACCTGTCAATCTTACTGACTTTTCACTTGTCAATCTTACTGACTCTTCACCTGTCAATCTTACTGCTTATTTACCTGCCAATCTCACTGACTTTTCACCTGTCAATCTTACTGATTCTTCACCTGTCAATCTCACTGACTGTTCACCTGTCAATCTTACTGATTCTTCACCTGTAAATCTCACTGACTTTTCACCTGTCAATCCCCACCACCATTTTAGTGGTTGCTTTCGGATAATTCCCTCTATAATTTATATCTATACCTTAATCTGTATATCCATTGACAAAATAATGTATATCTGTCTGCGCTGGAATGCTCAGGGCCTAGCGTCAGACACTTTTGACTATTTAAACAGCCACTCTGGGAGTCTAGAAAACACCCTAGCTGCTGGAGCGATGCAGAGGGGAACCATCTTGCAAATGCGATTTCTGTGTTTCTGTCAACAGACCCGCAGCATCCGTAGCCGTGAGGCTGGCTCCTTTGTCCAACAGCGCCGCCACCATGCTTGTCCGGCCGGACTCGCAGGCCAGCATGAGAGCCGTCCGGCCGTTTGAGTCCGTGGTGTCCACAGCGTCGGACATTGAAGACAGCAGCGCGGCCAGCGATTCTGAGCTGCCGTTTTGCACCGCCATGTGCAGCAGCGAGATCGACTGCATGAAGGAAGGAACACGGCGCTTTGATGGTGGCCTCTGGACATGAGAAACGAATTTGGTGCGTGCTGGGGCTGGTAGAGGGAACAGGGTGCTGGGGCTGGTAGAGGGAACAGGGTGCTGGGGCTGATAGAGGGAACAGGGTGCTGGGGCTGGTTGAGGGAACAGGGTGCGGGGGCTGGTTGGGGGAACAGGGTGCTGGGGCTGGTAGAGGGAACAGGGTGCTGGGGCTGATAGAGGGAACAGGGTGCTGGGGCTGGTAGAGGGAACAGGGTGCTGGGGCTGATAGAGGGAACAGGGTGCTGGGGCTGGTAGAGGGAACAGGGTGCTGGGGCTGGTTGAGGGAACAGGGTGCTGGGGCTGGTAGAGGGAACAGGGTGCTGGGGCTGGTAGAGGGAACAGGGTGCTGGGGCTGGTTGAGGGAACAGGGTGCTGGGGCTGGTAGAGGGAACAGGGTGCTGGGGCTGATAGAGGGAACAGGGTGCTGGGGCTGGAAGAGGGAACAGGGTGCTGGGGCTGGTAGAGGGAACAGGGTGCTGGGGCTGGTTGAGGGAACAGGGTGCTGGGGCTGGTTGAGGGAACAGGGTGCTGGGGCTGATAGAGGGAACAGGGTGCTGGGGCTGGTAGAGGGAACAGGGTGCTGGGGCTGGTAGAGGGAACAGGGTGCTGGGGCTGGTTGAGGGAACAGGGTGCTGGGGCTGGTAGAGGGAACAGGGTGCTGGGGCTGGTTGAGGGAACAGGGTGCTGGGGCTGGTAGAGGGAACAGGGTGCTGGGGCTGGTTGAGGGAACAGGTGCTGTACATTAACGACATACCGACTCATCCTTAGCCAAATTTGGGACTTTCTTTAAAAGCACTCTGATGCAGAGGGCTCGGTTGGTTTGTACAGCTCGATAAAGAGGCGTTCGATTCTCTTTGTCAACTACGGTGGCATCGGCACCCATAGACAACAGAACATCCAATGCTCGTTCTTGTCCGTTTGCACAAGCAAGATGCAAAGCCGTGCTACAATGATGATTTACAATGACATGGTACGCGATATTACATTCTTTTAATGCTTGTTAGTTACATGAATTGATCTAGCTGCTATTCAATGGGTGGACTACTTTATTATTCCTAGACTCGAATTCGCTCCCTGATAATTTCTATGATGACTGTGACTGTACCAATTAGGTTTCAGTAAGACCTTATGTAATATAAAAATTAATGATATAAATGATTAACTTGGTTTCTTTTGGTTCAAATTTGTGCAAATCTGAAGTTTTGCTTCCGCATTAAACTCATTTGAAAAGAATTAAACGTGCCAGGATTTTAAATAACTCATCAAAGTAATAAAATTTTATTACTGTTGACCTAGTTTCTTAAACCTAGCTTATACCTAGGTCAAGGCCAATATGAATGGCATAAGTGAAAAACGCTGACTTACCGTTTTTCCGAGTCCGGAACATTGACATCGTTTTTAAAGGTATTGAGTTTTTTTATGTCTCCATTCCATGCTGCTCGATAAATTTTGTCAAGAGATTTTTCCTTGATGTTATAGCGACCATTTGATTCCTTGCTGGAACTGGAAGCTGGAGCTGTACCCGTGGCATCTTTCGACTTGTTCTTTGAAAAAAGCTTCATCATTTTTAGGCTGTGATTTGAAGTGTTTAGATTATTCAGACAAAACAAATGCGTTGAATGATGAATTTTGTTTTAAACTTTACATCATTTTTCACAATAGTCAAAAGATATGGATGGCAGGAAGGACGGTATGGTGAATCAATTTTGGTGAAATAATAGAGAATTCGATTGATGTTAAAAAGTAGCTAACATACAAATTTTATGTCAAAATTTTAGCAATAATTTCAATATTATAAACGTAAAAAAATAAAAAATGAATAATGTAATGTTTTATTTGCATGTATTTTCTTTAACAGATGTTTAAAATCAATTAGCGTGGTTTTACTGGGTACTTATTTTTAACTTATAAAGAGCACACCGCTCGAGTCACTTGCTTCGCTGAATCGCTCGCTCGCTCGAAGCCTGGCATCGTCGTGTATTAATTTTATATTTAGTTAACAGGCCTATATGGACAAGTTCTCGTCTTGACCAGCATATATTTCAGCGTAGGGTCTCTAGGCTAGTTTTGGGTTGGCTGGATTTAAAATAAATAGGCCTAATATATATACTTTTTAATCCTGTAAAATTTTAGGCATAGTTCTAGTTTACTTTGCGATATTATTTTGCCTTTCGCTAAATTATTCCACCCTGTTTTTGTCACTTTCCAGGTTCGGCTCAAGTGTCACAAGTCAGAAAAACAGTCAGTTGAAGTTGCCGAGTCACTGTCTTAAACAGGGTAATACACGGAAGCCCAGTAAAGCACGGCGCCGAATGCATTGTTCGGGTACAGGCGGCGCCAGATTACTCTTCGAGATGACTCTCGAAGAGTGCATCGCTTGTACCGTGCATTGCGCCCAGGCGCCTCTTGGCAAGGGCCCAGGTGCGACCAGGTCCACCCAGCTCTATTGGGTGGTCAATGTCGGGGCAGCTGGGTGGCTGGCCATTGTGCAGATTAAGCTGAAAGGGTTGTGGTTTGGGTACAGATGCAGAATATGCTATGTAAATCACATAAATGCAAAAAAACACAAAAATAATATCGCAAAGTAAACTAGAACTATGAAATAATATTGCGAAGTAAAGTAGAACTATGCCAAATTTTGTATATGCATACGCAGTAATATAATGGTAATGCCTTCCTAGGGCATAGCTTTTTGACTTGGTGGACTGGAAAAACAAGACAAGTGGAGATGATAAGCTAAACTAGCTAGGCCCCTAAGAGCCAAAAGGCTAGATAGAGCAGAAATCTAAAAGCCTAGGTTTTAACTGTTTTGGGCAATCTTCTAGTTTCGCATGTTTAATTCAAACTGTTTTTAAAACAACAGTTAACGACAATTTTGTTTTATGTTTTATGCCTCAGATGCATAATAGTGCGCCACACAGAAAAGGATGTTCCCAAAGGTGTTGCGCAGGTGGCAGCGATGCCAGATAAATTTGTCCAAGTGGGTATTGAACAGGGCCTTGGACGTGCCATGCATGGCCCTGAAATGGGCCTCAGCGTGGGCCCATGTGCCCTCCACTGTGTTCCTGTGGACTTCTGGGTGGTTAGGATCCACAAAGTGCAGCCAGTGGTTCACCATCAAATGATTGGGCAGTTTGGTTGTATGTCTGCCACTGGTCGATGATAATGTGAGTACCTGCTTTGCTGAAAATAAATAATTAAAAATGCTTTAAAAAATTAAATGTGCGAAACTAGAAGATTGCCCTGTTTTGATTTTATTGTCAAGGAATCTGTAGTAGTAGGCCTAATCGCGAAAGTTCGATGACGATACTATTTCAGTATTTCTAGAAATAAATAGGGGCCTAATTCATACTATAAGACTTGTACTTTTTCAAAGGTCACTACAAATCAATTAGGGCCTAAGCCTAGGTTATTAAAAAATAAAGTCATGCCTTTTTAGCATATACCCAATGAAGCAATAATGGCTATTGTTTGGCTATGGCTATAGGGGGCCTATTATGTAGGGCTGGGACCTAAATGCTTAGTGAGTCATAGTGACTTAGACCCATGTCCTATGTTGATAATACTATCTTATGTCATATGATCTATGATTATATATATGCACAACCCCCTTGAATTTACACTGGCTATGCAACTTACTTTTGTCCAAAAATGCAATTTGATTGTGAAAAAAACCATTGAGCAAAAATTAACACAATTTTGGGTAGGGCCTAAATGGCAGGAGTAACTATAACTATCTTAGTAAGGCTAAATGTAGGCCTACTACTATCTATATTTTGGATGGGTAGTTTTGCAACTTACCTTTGGTTTACCACAATTTATGGTAGGGACCTAGCTAGATTGGCCAAGTTAGCTAGCAGTTAGCTAGTTAGCTAGCTAGCATATATGTATGACTAGGCCCTATGGTTAGACTATGGGTATGGCTAGAAGTGTAGGACAGTAGGACCTATATAGGCTAGGGTAGAGCATCATTAACTAAACATAAAAGTGTCACTTTTCGACCTTTTGTCTCGCATAGAAAAAATGTTTCATATGTAGAGAAATAAAACATTTAATAGATGACAGCCTAGATATGTCTTGACACAAAATGAGTTTTTAGAGCTAGGGTTAATTTCATAAAGCTACGAGTGTCAAGCATCAACAAATTTGGTTTTATAAACATTGTGCATTTCTAATATAGAAAATAACTCATTTTTTATGTCTATAGTTGAACTATATGAAATTGATCTACTCTTTAGACCATAGATCAAGTTTTAAGATTTATCTTTCTTTGCTTTGATAGATTTGGTTGATAGCCTCTATGTTCTATGTCTAGGCCCTATCCATAATACTTTATTTACTGCAATGAAAGACAAAGAAAAAGCAACTTAGATTTTTTGGATTGCACCTAGACCAAAAGGGATGTTTTGTTTGGAAGGTTCATTAGCACATTGATAAAAAAGGACAAGCAGAAAGTGACAGAAAATTTTAGAGGTATGCTCAGCAATAGGCCATAGCTTTATGCCTAAATCAGCTAAATCACCATAGAAATATTTATGTTTGGAAAAATAAAGGCCCTGGGATTGAAAATTGATTCATTCTTTAAAGCTCTGCGCTGGTCCTATAGCCACTAGAAGCTCTGATTCTTCACCTTTGCTATTAGACAAGAAAAAATAAAAAAATATATAAGAAAACAATGTGATAAAAGCTACAAGTGTCATAGCAACTTGTCAAAAACATAGGACAAAAAGAAGTATTTTCACACAGAAACATCTAGCTTAATGCATTTCTATGGATAAAACCCCTACAAAGTGCTTGTAATTTGCAAATTTTGCTTGTCACTTATAACTTTTCAATTTATAAAGTTGTAATATAGCTATTTTTATAAAATACATTATTTTACAGAATTATTACTCATCACTTGTAATTTGTCTAACAAATGCTTTATGAAATAGGCCCCTAATAAAAGGGCTAGGAAACAATGCCTTTTGATTGCCTGCAGACAGTGCAGTTTGCCCAAGTTGAACAATGCTAAGTCCTAATCTATGCTTTAATATGCAAATTGATAATAGTGCCAGGAATCAGAATGAAAGGTTTAGTCCTAAGAGAAGAGCTAGAGGTGCTAACCTTTTGCAAGGACATCAGCTAGCTCATTCCCTTGTATCTCCACATGCCCCAGAACCTACTTAAGAGTAATTTTTGTTGGTAAAACCTAATATGTTAAGGAGTTTCATATAGTTATGGACTATAGCAGAGTTTACCCTATAATCACTGATAGCATGCAAGGCAGCTTGGCTATCTGAATAAAAAGTGATGTTTTTACCTTGTATACTAGTGGCAAAAAAGCTCTGCAATGCAAGAGCTGATGGCAAGAACTTTACCTTGGAAGACATTGGAGTTGACCCCAATATATTGAGCATAGGTTGCAATCCAATGACCCATCTGTTCAAGAAGATTCTAACACCAAAGCTGGTGTTGACTGACTGCTTAAAACCATCAGTATAGCAGTAGAGCTCACTAGGGTTCCAGTGGTCATTGATGATATTGCACAGGTCAATAGCTAGAGTAGCATTGTCTCTAGTTGAGCATTGAGACAATGCCATTGGTAAAGATGCAATTGGTAAAGAGGCTTGACACTGGTTGAGAATATTGAGGCATAGGTTTACTATGCAGGACAAGGTTTTGTTTACTTTAGTTGTGGCTTAGCTTTCATCTAGTTCATAAGGCTCCCCTTTCTAGCCTACCTTCTTCCTCCCTAGTCTACCCCCTCTCCTAGTGTACCCCCTCCTCTCCTGTCTATCCTTCTAGTGTACCCCCTCCTAGCCTATCCCCTCCTCTCCTAGTCTACCCCTCCTCTCTTAGTCTACCCCCTCCTCTCCTAGTCTACCCCTCCTCTCCTAGTCTACCCCCTCCTCTCCTAGTCTACCCCCTCCTCTCCTAGTCTACCCCCTCCCTAGTCTACCCCTCCTCTCCTAGTCTATCCCCTCCTCTTCTAGTCTACCCCTCTCCTAGTCTACCCCTCCTCTCCTAGTCTCCCCCCTTCTCTCCTAGTCTCCCCCCTCCTCTCCTAGTCTATTCCCTCCTCTCCTAGTCTATCCCCTCCTCTCCTAGTCTACCCCCTCCTCTTCTGGTGTACCCCCTCTTCTAGTCTACCCCCTCCTCTCCTAGTCTATCCCCTCTCTTAGTCTACCCCCTCTCTTAGTCTACCCCCTCCTCTTCCTAGTCTATCCCCTCCTCTCCTAGTCTATCCCCTTCTCTCCTAGTCTACCCCCTCTCTTAGTCTACCCCCTCTCTTAGTCTACCCCCTCCTCTTCCTAGTCGATCCCCTCCTCTCCTGGTCTACCCCCTCTTCTAGTCTATCCCCTCTCCTAATGTACCCCTCCTCTCCAACTCTATCCCCTCTCCTAGTCTACCCTCTTCTGTCCTAGTCTACCCCCTCTCCTAGTGTACCCCCTCCTCACCTAGTCTACCCCCTCCCAGACTACTTCTCTCCCAGCCTACCCCACCCTCTCCAATTTCTATTCCTGACAGTCTATTCACCGATGCATATGCAATTTATGTACTGACGCAGTACTGACTACTGCCGACCAGTGCACCTTACGCATTGATCCAATGCTGCTGCTGTTAATGCATTGACAGTGCCTGTATTGCTACTTGGCTAGTAAGCAAGTAAGCAACTCGTATTCCCTACGTAACTTTTTTTTCAAAAATATGCATGCAACTCGCCGCTATCACTGCCGCGCAATGCCGCTGCGGCCATCGCAGGCTGCTTCCGCCAAGATCATTAGCTAAATTCTTGTATTCTCGTGGATGCAGCAGCGAGTCCCCATCTCAGCAGCAGCAGCAATCCGGCCTGCCTATCATTCGTCTGTCGCCTAATCCGTTAATCCGCTCTCCTGGCGGCCTATTTCGCAATATCGGCAACCGGATTAAACTGGCTCTACTGAGCACGGCTAGTCGCGATCGGGAATTGACGCCTCGTAGCTTTGCGGACGCTTGCCGCGACCTCCTGCCAGTCATTGTTGACGGCTTGGCCGCCGCTGACCGGGGAGACGATTCGTTGAGCGGACTGCTCAGCCCCGAGTGCCTGAGTATGGCCAAGGATTATTACAGCAGGATGAATGATGAGCAGCGGGAACAGCTGGCTAGAATGGCCAGTAACATCATTGTGGCCAATATTGAGGTTTGTGGGGCTGCTTGTTTTAGAGGGGCATTGTGCCTCTCCTGTTGTTTTAGTTGGTAATATTGGTCATAGCAGTTTCAGTTGGTCATATTTGTTTCAATTGGTCATAGCAGTTTCAAATGGTCATAGCAGTTTCAACTGGTCATAGTAGTTTCAGTTGGTCATAGTAGTTTCAAATGGTCATAGCAGTTTCAGTTGGTCATAGTAGTTTCAAATGGTCATAGCAGTTTCAATTGGTCGTAGTAGTTTCAGCTGGTCATGGTAGTTTCATTTGGTCATAGTAGTTTCAACTGGTCATAGTAGTTTCAGTTGGTCATAGTAGTTTCAACTGGTCATAGCAGTTTCAGTTGGTCATATTAGTTTCAGTTGGTCATAGCAGTTTCAATTGGTCATAGTAGTTTCAATTGGTCATAGCAGTTTCAACTGGTCATAGTAGTTTTAGTTGGTCATAGTAGTTTCAACTGGTCATAGTAGTTTCAGTTGGTCATAGTAGTTTCAAATGGTCATAGTAGTTTCAGTTGGTCATAGTAGTTTCAACTGGTCATAGTAGTTTCAGTTGGTCATAGTAGTTTCAATTGGTCATAGTAGTTTCAGTTGGTCATAGTAGTTTCATTTGGTCATAGCAGTTTCAGTTGGTCATAGTAGTTTCAGTTGGTCATAGCAGTTTCAATTGGTCATAGTAGTTTCAATTGGTCATAGCAGTTTCAACTGGTCATAGTAGTTTTAGTTGGTCATAGTAGTTTCAACTGGTCATAGTAGTTTCAGTTGGTCATAGTAGTTTCAAATGGTCATAGTAGTTTCAGTTGGTCATAGTAGTTTCAACTGGTCATAGTAGTTTCAGTTGGTCATAGTAGTTTCAATTGGTCATAGTAGTTTCAGTTGGTCATAGTAGTTTCATTTGGTCATAGTAGTTTCAATTGGTCATGGCAGTTTCAATTGGTCATGGCAGTTTCACAGCCGACCCGCCACCCCCCCCCCCCCCCGCTGCAGTCCCTGGGCGGCCTGCCGCAGCATTTTTCCAAGCTAAGCGGCAACTTCAATGGCGAGGGGCAGCCAGCAACCGGCGTGATGGTTGTCGATGCTAGAATGACTCTGCTTGGCAGCTTGAAGAGGCCTGCTGCCGACCAGCTGATGATGATGGTGCTGCAGCTCATGAGCTCAACGCCAAAGGACCCGGACACTTTAGAGCACGGATTCGTGTGGAGTCTGGGCCTGCAGAGAACCTTCATCTTTCCGCCCGGCTCAGATAGTGTCCGCTCGCCAAGCGGGCAAGAATATTCGGACAATGGCTGGCTGGTTGACAATGTCAATGTCATGATGTTAAAAGATTGGGTGCAACTAGTGCAAAACTAATTCTGCTTTGCTTAACCTTAGTAACCGCAGTAGTTGTAAATTATAATATTTCATTGCCTGATAATTTTTATGTAATCCTTTATCACTTAAATGAAGTACAAATGAAGTTTTCAACATCAATAAATATAGCAGACCCCAGTCTACATGGCTTTCTTGTTCCAGCAGTTTCTGAGAGTCTGCTTTTATTCTTGTCAATTTACACTTATTAATCTGGATGCGGGCTATTTGCGACGTGACCACCTAGTGTTCGAGCGTATAGGCAAGGCTGTTCGGTAACCTAAAGAAGAGGAGCGGAGGGGAGGAGAGGAGAGGAACAGAGGAGGGGAGGAGAGGAACATAGGAGCGGAGGGGAGGACAGGAACAGAGTAGCGGAGGGGGGGAGAGGAACATAGGAGCGGAGGGGAGGAACATAGGAGCGGAGGGGAGGAACAGAGGAGCGGAGGGGAGGAACATAGGAGCGGAGGGGAGGAACAGAGTAGCGGAGGGGAGGAGAGGAACATAGGAGCGAAGGGGAGGGGAGGAACATAGGAGCGGAGGGGAGGACAGGAACAGAGTAGCGGAGGGGAGGAGAGGAACATAGGAGCGGAGGGGAGGAACAGAGGAGCGGAGGGGAGGAACAGAGGAGCGGAGGGGAGGAGAGGAACACAGGAGCGGAGGGGAGGAACATAGGAGCGGAGGTGGGGGAACAGAGGAGCGGAGGGGAGGAACATAGGAGCGGAGGGGAGGATCAGAGGAGCGGAGGGGAGGATCAGAGGAGCGGAGGGGAGGAACATAGGAGCGGAGGGGAGGAACAGAGGAGCGGAGGGGAGGATCAGAGGAGCGGAGGGGAGGAACATAGGAGCGGAGGTGGGGGAACAGAGGAGCGGAGGGGAGGAACATAGGAGCGGAGGGGAGGAACATAGGAGCGGAGGGGAGGAACAGAGGAGCGGAGGGGAGGAACATCGGAGGGGAGGAACAGAGGAGCAGAGGGGAGGAACATAGGAGCGGAGGGGAGGAACAGAGGAGCGGAGGGGAGGAACAGAGGAGCAGAGGGGAGGAACATAGGAGCGGAGGGGAGGAACATAGGAGCGGAGGGGAGGATCAGAGGAGCAGAGGGGAGGAACATAGGAGCGGAGGGGAGGAACATAGGAGCGGAGGGGAGGAACATAGGAGCGGAGGGGAGGAACAGAGGAGCGGAGGGGAGGAACATCGGAGGGGAGGAACAGGGGAGCAGAGGGGAGGAACATAGGAGCGGAGGGGAGGAACAGAGGAGCGGAGGGGAGGAACAGAGGAGCAGAGGGGAGGAACATAGGAGCGGAGGGGAGGAACATAGGAGCGGAGGGGAGGAACATAGGAGCGGAGGGGAGGAACATAGGAGCGGAGGGGAGGATCAGAGGAGCGGAGGGGAGGAACAGAGGAGCGGAGGGGGAGGAACATAGCATTTCATGTCTCATTAATTGTCTTAAAAATGAATTTTGCCAGTTTTTTATTGCAGTTTTCGCAATTCACTTCTACTAAGCCAATCCAGCCCTTGCCAGAAGCATCAGATGCAGACTTATCTGCTTCTATCTAGTCGTAGCGTATTTACTGCAAACTACTCTTTCTCTTGAAGGTTATGGAGAGGTCCTAGGACGAGAGCAGTTCAATGGCTTGTCATATGAAGTAAATTTTTCAACTTTTTATTTAATACAATAATGCTCTTCTAGCCCCGTGGATTTTGTATTGTTATGCTTGGTAATGCAGTGCAGTATCAATGTTTATTAGGCTCTGGGTGGTAGACCTAGAAGGGTAAAGAATGTACAAGCCCAATTGCGCGTACATTACAGCTTCAATAGGTTAGCTTAGATGATGAAAAGAAGCTAAAATAATCTTAACTGTGAGAGTCTGGAGTGGTTGGTTGCTAGTAGAGGTATGAATAAATATGTGCATAACTATTGCCTTAAACTAGTATGTACATGCAAGTACAGGGCCGTTGGATAGAGAAGGCTAAGCACAGTCTATGCTCGCCCATTGGTTCTGCCTCTCGAGCTTGTCATTCCTGTCATGGACTTCTGGATCTCAACGTATTGGACTGGAAACTATCAGTATATAAACACACTAGTATAATTTCGCTGTGATTTAATCCCATAAGTTTTGTTAGATAGAAAAATTAGCATCAGTTTATTTTCTAAATTCTTTCTCTGTCTTCGTTTGTAAAAGAAATTAATTTAAGGCACGATAATTAGTTTGACAACAAGTTTCCAATCCAGATTCTATGATACGCTTAGTTGTCCATGATCACAGCCTCATCTATATTAGCTGCTATTTTTTATTTGCTTCTTACATCTGCCTCGTAATATAATTTTCAGCGCTAGGCTAATTTGAACAGTTTGATGCGATTGCGTTTACCATAAGGCCTGTCTGTTGAAATGCTTCAACAATCGTTGTCGCAGCAGCTGCTGTTGCTGCTCCTGCTGCTTGTCTGCTCCGCCGAGCTGGTCGCCTCGGCCACAGGGGAGTCCACGACTCCCGCCAGCTCCCGTAACAGCACTGGGGGCGGTGCTCACTCCAACGAGTCCCACCAGTGCGTGCTCGGCTCCCTGATCTGTGTTCACGACGACTTGAAGCCGTTTCTAGTCACGGCTCTGTGGCTTTTGTTCCTTGTTGTGCTGCTGCTGGTATTTGAACGGACCGAGCACGCCCAGCATCATGTGCAGCATCCGCATCCGGCTGTCAGCATTGATGACGCGGCTAGCGAGGTGTCCGCCACCTTGCGGAGTCGCCTGTATAAGGTTGGTTAGTTGTGCGATTCTTTGTGTGCCATTCTCATTATAGAATTCGTGTTATTCTATGGTATGAGTGCCATTTCTATGGTATGAGTGCCATTTCTATGGTATGAGTGCCATTTCTATGGTATGAGTGCCATTTCTATGGTATGAGTGCCATTTCTATGGTATGAGTGCCATTTCTATGGTATGAGTGTCATTTCTATGGTATGAGTGCCATTTCTATGGTATGAGTGCCATTTCTATTATATGAGTGCCATTTCTATGGTATGAGTGCCATTTCTATGGTATGAGTGCCATTTCTATGGTATGAGTGCAATTTCTATGGTATGAGTGCCATTTCTATGGTATGAGTGTCATTTCTATGGTATGAGTGCCATTTCTATGGTATGAGTGTCATTTCTATGGTATGAGTGCCATTTCTATGGTATGAGTGCCATTTCTATGGTATGAGTGTCATTTCTATGGTATGAGTGCCATTTCTATGGTATGAGTGCCATTTCTATGGTATGAGTGCCATTTCTATGGTATGAGTGCCATTTCTATGGTATGAGTGCCATTTCTATGGTATGACTGCAATTTCTATGGTATGAGTGCCATTTCTATGGTATGAGTGCAATTTCTATGGTATGAGTGCCATTTCTATGGTATGAGTGCCATTTCTATGGTATGAGTGCCATTTCTATGGTATGAGTGCCATTTCTATGGTATGAGTGCCATTTCTATATTGAGTGCCATTTTCATTGGCATTCATTTAGAGTGGCATATTCTTGGTACAAGCGCTATTTCCAGTGCATCGGTGCCAGTCCGATAGTATTTATACAGGTGCATTATACAGTGACGTTCAACTTCTTTATACAGGTGCGCAGATTCTGCAACAAAGTGCTGCTGCACGGCATCAAGGAATACCTGCCCACCAGCTGTCTGCAGATCCTGCTGGGCTTGGCTTTCGCTGGCGCATTTCAACTATCCGGCTACCACATCGACCACCTGGAGAATCTGAACCCAGGCCTGTTCTTTCACTTCCTGCTGCCAATCATCATTATTAATGCCGGCTTTGGCGTTGAGAAGCGGCATTTTTATTTCAATCTGCCGGCTATTCTATCCTTCGCTGTTATTGGTGAGTCTTTGTGCTGCCTGCTGTCTTTGTTGTCTGTGCTAGATGAGTCTTTGTTGTCTGCGCTAGATGTGTCTGTTGTCTGTGCTAGATGAGTCTTTGTTGTCTGTGCTAGACGAGTCTTTGTTGTCTGTGCTAGATGTGTATTTGTTGTCTGTGCTAGATGTGTATTTGTTATCTGTACTAGACAAGTCTTTGTTGTCTTGTGCTGTAAGTTGGTGCTGATCAGCTTGACCGCAGATTTCTCATATATTTTTCAGGCACCATCATTGTGGCCCTGGTGATTGGCTACTGCATCTACGCCATGTCCATCATAGACCCCAGCCCGTTCAGCTTGCTGAAGAATGTCACCAAAATCGAGGCGCTCACCTTTGGCGCCCTGATTTCGGCAGTGGACCCGGTAGCCGTGCTGGCCCTGTTTGAGCGAATGCACCTGAATAAACCTCTGTACATGACACTGTTTGGCGAGTCCGTGCTCAACGATGCCGTGTCTGTGGTGAGCTGGCTGACTGACTGATAGGCAGATGGCAGACAGACAGACAGACAGACAGACAGACACACAGACAGACAGACACTAAGACACACAGACAGACACACAGACAGACAGACACACAGACAGACAGACAGACACTAAGACAGACAGACAGACAGACAGACAGACAGACACACAGACAGACAGACAGACAGACAGACAGACAGACAGACAGACAGACAGACAGACACACAGACAGACAGACAGACAGACAGACAGACAGACAGACACTAAGACAGACAGACAGACAGACAGACAGACAGACAGACAGACAGACAGACAGACAGACAGACAGACAGACAGACAGACAGACACACAGACAGACAGACAGACACACAGACAGACAGACAGACAGACAGACAGACAGACAGACACTAAGACAGACAGACAGACACACAGACAGACACACAGACAGACAGACACTAAGACAGACACTAAGATAGACAGACAGACAGACAGACACTAAGACAGACAGACAGACAGACACACAGACAGACAGACAGACACACAGACAGACAGACACACAGACACACACACAGACAGACAGACAGACAGAGAGACAGACAGACAGACAGATAGATAGACAGACAGACAGACAGACAGACAGACAGACAGACAGACAGACAGACAGACACACTCTCAGATTCACCCGCACCGAATCTGCAATCTCCCCGCCCCGCAGGTGCTGTACAACATGTTCACCCAGGCCAAAGCAGCCATGGTCAGCCACGGCGTGGAAGAGTGGCACCCGACCTCCATAGAGATAGCCGGCACCGCTGTGTACAGCATTCACGTTGCCGTCACCGGCTTAATCATTGGCATCGCTTGCGGCGTCCTGGCGTCCGGCCTGATGCGCATCCTGCCCAATGCCGGCAATCAGAACCTGGCCGTGCTCATTGTGGTCATCTCCGGCTACCTCAGCTTCTACTTAGCTGAGCTCATTGCCGCATCTGGCATTCTATCGTGAGTTCTAGATCTAGATTAATCAACTCATGATATGCCCCGCTCATATATGCTTTGCCTGAAAAATCAAATTTTCAGCACATTCGTCTGCTCAATTGTGATGTCAATCTACCTGGCCAACCTGACTCCAATCTCTCAGAGCTTTCTTCGTCAGAGTACTAAAAGCTACGCTGAAATCTCCGAAGGCTTTATTTACCTGGTTATGGGCGTGTCGGCTCTGCAATTATTCTTTGGCACAAGCACTCCGAGCAATGTTATTGATGTGCCGTTCATATTTATCACTCTGTTTCTGTGCATTGTGCTCCGGTTTGCTTGTGAGTACTTTTTCTTTATTATGTCTATTGTTTTTAAATTTGTTTCCCTATTGACTCACGTCACGACTGAGTGTGAGTCACCTTTGACTCGTGTCACAGCTGAGTGTGATTCACATTTGACTCGTTTCACAGCTGAGTGTGAGTCACCTTTGACTCGTGTCACAGCTGAGTGTGAGTCACCTTTGAATCGTGTCACAGCTGAGTGTGAGTCACATTTTACTCATGTCACAGCTAAGGGTGGGTCACATTTGACTCGTGTCACAGCTGATGGTGGGTCACTAATAACTCATGTCACAGATGAGGGTGAGTCACATTTGACTCGTGTCACAGCTGAGTGAGTCACATTTGACTCATGTCACAGCTAAGGGTGAGTCACATTTGACTCATGTCACAGCTGAGTGTGAGTCACATTTGACTCATGTCACAGCTAAGGGTGGGTCACATTTGACTCATGTCACAGCTGAGTGTGAGTCACCTTTGACTCGTGTCACAGCTGAGTGTGAGTCACATTTGACTCATGTCACAGCTAAGGGTGGGTCACATTTGACTCGTGTCACAGCTGATGGTGGGTCACTAATAACTCATGTCACAGATGAGGGTGAGTCACATTTGACTCGTGTCACAGCTGAGTGAGTCACATTTGACTCATGTCACAGCTAAGGGTGAGTCACATTTGACTCATGTCACAGCTAAGGGTGAGTCACATTTGACTCATGTCACAGCTAAGGGTGGGTCACATTTGACTCATGTCACAGCTGAGTGTGAGTCACATTTGACTCATGTCACAGCTAAGGGTGGGTCACATTTGACTCATGTCACAGCTGAGTGTGAGTCACCTTTGACTCGTGTCACAGCTGAGTGTGAGTCACATTTGACTCATGTCACAGCTAAGGGTGGGTCACATTTGACTCGTGTCACAGCTGAGTGAGTCACATTTGACTCGTGTCACAGCTGAGTGTGAGTCACATTTGACTCATGTCACAGCTAAGGATGGGTCACTGATGACTTATGTCACAGCTGATGGTGGGTCACTAATGACTCATGTCACAGCTGAGAGTGGGTCGCTGATTACTACTGATACCACAGCTGAGATCTAAGCTGAGGGTTGGTCACTGATGACTCATACCACAGCTAGTAAATTTGTTAAACGTTGATCCAACAAGCCTATTACTAAATCATTTGAACTGCAGGTGTCTACGGCATTGGCTACTTGCTCAAGCTCGGCTCTTTAACCGAACTTCGAGCTTCTGATTTCTTTATTCTTTCCTACGGCGGCCTTCGGGGCGCGATCGCGCTGGCGCTCAGTCTAATGCTGGATCGGGGGCACTATAAATTTGCGAATCACTTTTTTGCTTGCACCATGATGATGGTGCTGCTGACCTGCTTCATCAATGTGAGAGGACTGCTGGCTGCTGTTTGACCTTGAGCTTGATCACCTCAGACTCCAGTGTAGGGTGGAACACATTTGATTATAGGATGGAACAAAGACTCCAGTATAGGGTGGAACAAAGACTTCAGTACAGGATAAAAGAAAGACTCCATTCTAAGATGGAATAAAGACTCTAATGTAGACTGAAATACAGACTATTATAGGAAGGAACAAAGACTCCAGTGTAGGATGAAACAAAGACTCCATTGTAAGATGGAATAAAGACTCTAGTATAAAATTGAACAAAGACTGCAGTATAGGATTAAACAAAGACTCGCGTTCAGGCTTGCTTCTTTGTCTTTATTCTAGGATAAAAAAAGTCGTTCATTTTCGTCACTGATTTTTAGGGCATATCGCTGAAGCCGCTCATCATGCTGGCCAAAATTGAAATTGACGAAAGCGTGGAGGACAGCCTCTGGGACCAGATTATGAATAGGGTGAGTGTATTGTATTTGTGGCGAATTTTGCATTTCATTTACTCTCGTCGCTTCTTTCTCTGCTATTAACTCCTCTGCTTAAAACAAATTTATTCATTTGATTTAACTCAGACATGCGACTACGTGGGCTTCTTCATGGGCTCGCTAACAGGCTATCAGCCTCTGATGAAGCGCATCTACCTAGGGTGAGTTGCTTTTGTGATCCGTCTGCTTCTTATGGATAATGTAGCTAGGCGAATCTCCTCCCAGATCCTCAGTTGCTGGGCCAGCCTCCCAGATCCTCAGCTGCTGGGCCAGCCTCCCAGATCCTCAGCTGCTGGGCCAGCCTCCCAGATCCCCAGTTGCTGGGCCAGCCTCCCAGATCCTCAGCTGCTGGGCCAGCCTCCCAGATCCTCAGCTGCTGGGCCAGCCTCCCAGATCCTCAGCTGCTGGGCCAGCCTCCCAGATCCCCAGTTGCTGGGCCAGCCTCCCAGATCCTCAGCTGCTGGGCCAGCCTCCCAGATCCTCAGCTGCTGGGCCAGCCTCCCAGATCCTCAGCTGCTGGGCCAGCCTCCCAGATCCTCAGCTGCTGGGCCAGCCTCCCAGATCCTCAGCTGCTGGGCCAGCCTCCCAGATCCTCAGCTGCTGGGCCAGCCTCCCAGATCCTCAGTTGCTGGGCCAGCCTCCCAGATCCTCAGTTGCTGGGCCAGCCTCTCAGATCCTCAGTTGCTGGGCCAGCCTCCCAGATCCTCAGTTGCTGGGCCAGCCTCCCAGATCCTCAGTTGCTGGGCCAGCCTCTCAGATCCTCAGTTGCTGGGCCAGCCTTCCAGATATCCAGGTGCTTGGCCAGCCTCCCAGATCCTCAGTTGCTGGGCCAGCCTCCCAGATCCTCAGTTGCTGGGCCAGCCTCCCAGATCCTCAGTTGCTGGGCCAGCCTCTCAGATCCTCAGTTGCTGGGCCAGCCTTCCAGATATCCAGGTGCTTGGCCAGCCTCCCAGATCCTCAGTTGCTGGGCCAGCCTCCCAGATCCTCAGTTGCTGGGCCAGCCTCCCAGATCCTCAGTTGCTGGGCCAGCCTCCCAGATCCTCAGTTGCTGGGCCAGCCTCCCAGATCCTCAGTTGCTGGGCCAGCCTCTCAGATTCTCAGTTGCTGGGCCAGCCTCCCAGATCCTCAGTTGCTGGGCCAGCCTCCCAGATCCTCAGTTGCTGGGCCAGCCTCTCAGATCCTCAGTTGCTGGGCCAGCCTTCCAGATATCCAGGTGCTTGGCCAGCCTCCCAGATCCTCAGTTGCTGGGCCAGCCTCCCAGATCCTCAGTTGCTGGGCCAGCCTCCCAGATCCTCAGCTGATGGGTTTGAAAAGTAAAACTTGCATTAACGGCAAGCTACCAGTGCATACATTTGCTCTCTCTCACTCGCTGCCTCATTCAGTTGGAACCGGTTCAACGACAAGTATCTTCGGCGCGCCCTGCTGAAATCGAAGGTATACAACGAAGCTCAAGACGAGGGCATCTACGAGCTGCACCGCAAAATTGTAGCCGACGAATTTCTAAAATTTGCTACTCAAAGCAAGTCGCTCATCGATTTGAATGCCCTGCGCTCAGACTCCATGGTGTATGCCATTCGCAGAGTCAGCTCTATGGGGTGAGTGAGGCGCGGTTTCCGGAGCGCCTGGGTGCACACTAATGGGTCACAGTGGGTCACATATTGAGCCACAAAGCGGGGTTGCATGAGAGATCACATATGGGGCAGGTGCAAAGTGGGTCACAGTTGTTCGCATGTAGGGTACAAGTACATAGAGCGTAACAGTGGATCACATGTGGAGCGCATAGTGGGTCGCATGTGGGTCGCAAAGTGGGTCACTTGGGTGTCGCATATTGCGTCAAATTGGGTCACATGTAAGTTGCATAGTGGGTCACAGTGGTTTACATGTAGGGCACAAAGGCGTCATGGTGGGTCAAATTTAGGTCGCATAGTGAGTCACATGTGTAAATCGCAAAGTGGGTCACATGTTAGGGCATATAGTGTGTCACATATGGGGCACATATTAGGTCACATGGGAGTCGCACATTGCGTCAAAGTGGGTCACATGTGGAGCGCAGAGTGGGTCAGTTGGTCACACAGTGCTTCACAGGACGACCAGCCATATAGGGTGAATAGTGCTTCACAGTGGGTCACAATGGGTCACATGTGGAGTGCATAGTGGATCACAGGAACCATTCTGTCAGCAAGACTATCGCTAACGAGCCCGCAACGCGCACCCCTCCCCCCCCCAGCAACACCGGCATGGTGCACTCCGCCTCATCGCATCGCAGTCTCAACCTGCCGCCAATAGTCCGCCAGGCGTTGTCAGTCGGCGAAACCCTTGACCAGCTGGATACCGACACCTACCAGCAGGAGCACAACAATCCCGTGCTGGATATGGAGGCCCTTAGCAACAACCTGGCTAAATCCGAGCGCGACCAGGACGACCAGCAGAATCACCACCGGCATTTCATGCGCGACAATCGCATCATCAATCCGCGCTCATGGCAGGACAAAAACCACAAGCCGACCGGGTCCTCCTCTGCCAACAATCTGGAGGCTCTGGCCAAGCAGCAGCAGCAGTCTGGGGATCAGCTGCACCCGCCTCACCTGTCCGCCAATCCCCGGGTCAAATTCTCCATCAACGCCGATCTGGACGATGACGAAGCCGACGACGACAATGCCGACGCTAAGAGCGCCAGCTCCGGCACGATTCAATTCCTCACTACTGGCGATGAGAAGCCGGAGAAGTCGGAGAAGCAGCAGCAACAGGATGAGGCACATCCAGCTGCTGCAGAAGACTCCGAGAGCACTCTGCCCTATGCGTCTCGCTACTATGCGCATCATCCGCACATTATCCAGCTGCCGAGGCACAGTCGCAATAATCTAGAGATGTCAACCATTGTTCGCAAAGGCAGCGACGCGGCCCTGTTGGATCCGGCTGCTGCCGCCGCCGTAACTTCAGCGGCCTCGGCTACTGGCAGCGGAAACGGCCGGCTGGGCAAGAAAAAGTCGGTCAGCTTTGCGATGCTGTCCCCGGATCAGGGTGAGTTCATTCTGTACTCTGAAGATTTCTGTGGCATTTGGTTTCTGCTATTTTGTGTAGTATGAGTAATTAGCTTTCGTAATAGGCTCTAAAGCGCTTCGATGTACACCTTGTCTATCCGTCAATGTGCAGTGGATGGCCTCTATCTTCAGTGTAGCCTGTCTATGGCCTCTATCTCCATTCTAGCCTGTCTATGGCCTCTATCTCCATTCTAGCCTGTCTATGGCCTCTATCTTCAGTGTAGCCTGTCTATGGCCTCTATCTCCATTCTAGCCTGTCTATGGCTTCTATCTTCAGTGTAGCCTGTCTATGGCCTCTATCTTCAGTGTAGCCTGTCTATGGCCTCTATCTCCATTCTAGCCTGTCTATGGCCTCTATCTCCATTCTAGCCTGTCTATGGCCTCTATCTCCATTCTAGCCTGTCTATGGCCTCTATCTTCAGTGTAGCCTGTCTATGGCCTCTATCTCCATTCTAGCCTGTCTATGGCTTCTATCTTCAGTGTAGCCTGTCTATGGCTTCTATTATGGCTTCTATTTTCAGTGTAGCCTGTCTATGGCTTCTATCTCCATCCTAGCCTGTCTATGGCCTCTATCTTCAGTGTAGCTGTCTGTGGCCTCTATCTTCAGTGTAGCCTGTCTATGGCCTCTATCTCCATTCTAGCCTGTCTATGGCTTCTATCTTCAGTGTAGCCTGTCTATGGCTTCTATTATGGCTTCTATTTTCAGTGTAGCCTGTCTATGGCTTCTATCTCCATCCTAGCCTGTCTATGGCCTCTATCTTCAGTGTAGCTGTCTGTGGCTTCTATCTTCAGTGTAGCCTGTCTATGGCTTCTTTCTTCAGTGTAGCCTGTCTATGGCTTTTTTCTTCAGTGTAGCCTGTCTATGGCTTCTTTCTTCAGTGTAGCCTGTCTATGGCTTCTTTCTTCAGTGTAGCCTGTCTATGGCTTCTTTCTTCAGTGTAGCCTGTCTATGGCTTCTTTCTTCAGTGTAGCCTGTCTATGGCTTCTTTCTTCAGTGTAGCCTGTCTATGGCTTCTATTATGGCTTCTATTTTCAGTGTACAGTACGCAGTCTATGGCCTCTATCCCCAATGTCCCCACTGTCTATTACGTCTTACCTCAATGTGCACACAGTCTATGGCCTCTATTCCCCAGTGTACACACAGTCATGGCATCTATGGCCCAGTGTGCACACAGTCTATGTGTAAAAAGCACATTGTCTTGGACATTGTTTCAGGTTAGAAATTTTCTCTTCAACTCTTTTAACCTTCTATCGTTCAGGACAATTTTTATCTCCATATCACATGTCTATTTGCTATTATAACCTATGAGCTGAGCTGAGCCAGTTAGTATTGGCCGTTTTGCTTGAACGTTATGTTTGTTATTGTACTCTTATATATTCAAGCCAATGCTATGGAGACCTCCGCTCAGTTTTGTTTACCGACTGTATATTCACTGTTTGCCTGCCCGCCAGATCTGTCAGATAGCTGTCAAATCTACTCATTGATTGTCTTTATATTTACTAATATAACAAAAGTATAGGACCTTCTAAGAGTTATAAATCTCTCGTGTTTGCTTATTTAGTCTGTCTCATTAGTCCTCACAAACCTCACAAAATGTAAAAGTTACATTTTACACCCAGCTCATGTCCGCAATGAACTTAAAAGACCAGCCAATATGTCCCCAATGCACATAAAACACTCCAGCCCATATGTGCCCAATGCACATAAAACACCCAGCTCATATGTCCCCAATGCACATAAAACACCCCAGCCCATATGTCCCCAATGCACATAAAACACCCCAGCCCATATGTCCCCAATGCACATAAAACACCCCAGCCCATATGTCCCCAATGCACATAAAACACCCCAGCCCATATGTCCCCAATGCACATAAAACACCCCAGCCCATATGTCCCCAATGCACATAAAACACCCCAGCCCATATGTCCTCAATGCACATAAAACACCCCAGCCCATATATCCTCAATGCACATAAAACACCCCAGCCCATATGTCCCCAATGCACATAAAACACCCCAGCCCATATGTCCCCAGTGCACATAAAACACCCCAGCCCATATGTCCCCAATGCACATAAAACACCCCAGCCCATATGTCCCCAATGCACATAAAACACCCCAGCCCATATGTGCCCAATGCACATAAAACACCCCAGATGAAACACCCCAGCCCATATATCCTCAATGCACATAAAACACCCCACATAAAACACCCCAGCCCATATATCCTCAATGCACATAAAACACCCCAGCCCATATGTCCCCAATGCACATAAAACACCCCAGCCCATATGTCCTCAATGCACATAAAACACCCCAGCCCATATATCCCCAATGCACATAAAACACCCCAGCCCATATGTCCCCAGTGCACATAAAACACCCCAGCCCATATATCCTCAATGCACATAAAACACCCCAGCCCATATATCCTCAATGCACATAAAACACCCCAGCCCATATGTCCTCAATGCACATAAAACACCCCAGCCCATATATCCTCAATGCACATAAAACACCCCAGCCCATATGTGCCCAATGCACATAAAACACCCCAGCCCATATGTCCCCAATGCACATAAAACACCCCAGCCCATATGTGCCCAATGCACATAAAACACCCCAGATGAAACACCCCAGCCCATATATCCTCAATGCACATAAAACACCCCACATAAAACACCCCAGCCCATATATCCTCAATGCACATAAAACACCCCAGCCCATATGTCCCCAATGCACATAAAACACCAAATGTACCCAGCAACCTCATGTCCATGGAAGAAGGAAGCAGTACGCGAAGAAAAGAATATTCTTTGACTTATTCTTCGCAGTAATTACAGTTTCTATAAGGCTTTGCGAGCTGAAATTATCATCTCTGAGCTGTAGCCACCTGTAGTGCTCATACGCAGTTCCTTTTCATCTTTTCACCTTGAAAAAGCTCCTCAAGATCTAAATGTACTTTTGTTGCTCATCCTGGCTATCCATCCAAATATGATGATGCGTTGCAGGTTACGAAATGGAGCGAAGTTCCTCCCTGTCGCATTTCGGTATCTGTATAATATAATATTATTGTTTAATTAATAGTAGTTTATTAAAATCTTCGATATATATGTACATTTTGTTGAAATGCTATCTCTTTCCTGAGAATGCCACACGAAACTACTTTCTTTCTTTGATAAGTAGTAGCAAGAACATTTTTGCCTCTCAATTTATGCTTGAGTTTTTTTCTACGAGAATCTTTACCCCATGCGCGCGTTTTTTTGGGAATGTGCAGAATGTTTTTGCTTTTATTGTGCATGCGCTTCAGCCACGTTTTTAAATCGAATTTAATCCAATTCGTTCATTCTTATTGGAATTGTCGATTCCGCAGGCACGCTGGATCCCCGGACGCAGCAAATGAAATCCCTGCCGGAGCCAGCCAGTGACGCCGGTGCCGCCTCCTGTAGCGATTGCCACATGCACGGTCGGTTCCAGGTGCGCGTCTGTAACGAGGATCTGCACCATTCGGAGCATTTCCTGCCGACTTCGGTGCCCTACATTCGCGTGGATGGTAAGGCTATTTAGAGTTGATTGGCTAAAGTGGGTGATTCTAACCTGATTGGTTAGAGTTTTTGAGGTGGGGTGGTTTGCTGGCCTGCGATTGGATAGGGTTTTGAAGGTAGGGTGGGTTGCTGGCCTGTGATTGGATAGGGTTTTGAAGGCGGAATGGGTTGCTGGCCTGTGATTGGATAGGGTTTTGAAGGCGGAATGGGTTGCTGGCCTGTGATTGGATAGGGTTTTGAAGGCGGAATGGGTTGCTGGCCTGTGATTGGATAGGGTTTTGAAGGCGGAATGGGTTGCTGGCCTGTGATTGGATAGGGTTTTGAAAGCGGAATGGGTTGCTGGCCTGTGATTGGTTAGGCTTTTGAAGGCGGAATGAATGGGTTGCTGGCCTGTGATTGGTTAGGGTTTTAGAGCTAGTGTGGGTTGCTGGTCTGTAATTGGTTAGGGTTTTGTAGGTAGGGTGGGTCGCTGGCCTGTGATTGGTTAGAGTTTTGGAGGTGGAGTAGGTCGCTGGCCGGTGATTGGTTTGAGTTTTAGAGCTAGTGTGGGTTGCTGGTCTGTAATTGGTTAGAGTTTTGGAGATGGGGTGGGCTGCTCGCCTGTGATTGGTTAGGCTGTTAAAGTTTTAAAGGTGGGGATGTGTCGTCCAAGTGATTGCATAATTACCGTCGCTTTTTCTGTTCCCGATTTGCGCGCAGACAACGAAACGGCCGAGCCATCTCAAGAGTTCAAATTCGAGGTGAACATCTTGGACTCGCTGCCGTGGAATCGGGGCAACGATTCCGATCGGAATAATGGTAAGTGCTGTTTTTTGCAGAAAAAGTTACGTTCAAGTACAGGTACTACATGTGTCTGGCAATGACTGACTAGACTGGCTTTTCTAAGCAGTCGTAACATCTTTGAATATTTTTGTTAAAATTGTCTTTACGTGTCTTTTAATATTAACTCTGAATAACCTTTGCAAATGAATTTTAAATCGCCCCTTCCGAGGACGCCTGTAGAATTGCCCTATGAATTGCCTTAAGAATCGCCCCGTAAATCGCCTTTAGAATCGCCCCGTGAATCGCCTTTAGAATCGCCCCGTGAATCGCCTTTAGAATCGCACCGTGAATTGCCTTTAGAATCGCCTCGTCAATCGCCTCGTAAATCGGCCCGTGAATTGCCCTAAAAAATCGCCCCGTGAATTGCCTTTAGAATCGCCCCGTGAATCGCCTTTAGAATCGCCCCGTGAATTGCCTTTAGAATCGCCACGTGAATCGCTCTTAAAATCGCCCCATGAATCGCCCCGTGAATCGCCCCGTGAATCGCTCTTAGAATCGCCCCGTGAATCGCTCTTAGAATCGCCCCGTGAATCGCCCCGTGAATCGCCCCGTGAATCGCCCCGTGAATCGCCCCGTAAATCGCTCTTTTAATCGCTTCACCCGCACGCACCTCGCGGCCCGCAGAGGACGCATTCGATCGCTATCGTCGCGGCGCCGATCCCCAAGGCGGAGCCTCCAATCAAGGGTTCAGAAACGACGCTAGCGAGTCCATAGCCTGACTGATTGATTGATTTGATAGGACGGGCTTGGGCTTGTCGATTGCGCGTTGACGTTGGTTGAGACTGGCGCTGTACTTAACAGTTTTTATTATTCTGTGAAATATTGTGCTTTTTTATAATTCGAGAGTATCATTAATAATTACATTTGGTCTAAGCTGCCTTATCAAAGCTCATATACTTATTTTTATGACTTTTAACAAAAGCTTTGTCACCATGGTCACCTTGGATTGGGTCATAGACATTGTAGCCGTTGGTGAGTTGTTAGGGCCATACACATTGTAGCCGTTGGTAGGGTGTTATAACCATAGACATTGTAGCCGTTGGTAGGCTGTTAGGACCATAGACATTGTAGCCGTTGGTGAGTTGTTAGGGCCATAGACATTGTAGCCGTTGGTGAGTTGTTAGGGCCATAGACATTGTAGCCGTTGGTGAGCTGTTAGGGCCATAGACATTGTAGCCGTTGGTAGGGTGTTAGGACCATAGACATTGTAGCCGTTGGTAGGCTGTTATAACCATAGACATTGTAGCCGTTGGTAGGCTGTTATGACCATAGACATTGTAGCCGTTGGTAGGCTGTTATAACCATAGACATTGTAGCCGTTGGTAGGCTGTTATGACCATAGACATTGTAGCCGTTGGTAGGCTGTTAGGACCATAGACATTGTAGCCGTTTGGTAGCTTATTAGGGTCATAGACATCGTTATCGGTTTAGCGCGGTTAAGATTAAGCGATTCTTGGCATAGCAACCTCAGACCATATATTTTTTTGTTATTACCGGCTAAACAGTTTCCATTATAGACCCTTGTTTTATGCAGGGTGTTGGACTTGTAATTGATTTTCAAAAATATTAATTAACAATTTTGCTCAACCTACTCAATTGCTGACAAAGATTTGCTGATAAAATCAATACAAAGAGAGAAATTTGACTCGTGTCTGCATTGCGCGCATTTCATTCAGAATTTGAATGCCTCTTTTTCTGCCCGTCTACTCTTGTGTCTCTCTCTGTCTCTCTACGCTCCTTCCGAGAATCTCAAGCCGCAACCGAACTCTGTGCATCCAAGAGTATGCATGACGTTTTCGTAAAGTCACACGTCAGTACACGTGCCAACGGCCATTATGTTTTATGATTGCAAGAATTTTATAAATTGTAGCTATTGAATATTTTTTCTTACAAAATGTCTATCAGGCTACTACTTATACTATAATCAGTAGTGTAATGTGTGTGAATCGACTATTTTCATAATATTACTTAACGAAGTTCAGACGCTAAACGGCACCTGTAGATTGATTAGTTTAAGATAAGCCCAATGCTTATTATAAATTATGGCCTGTTGTGTGGTCAGAAGCTCTTTCCTCTTGTTCCTGTTGGTTTGGGCTGTGGTTTCAATTCTAGACTTTTATAGCCGCTTCGGTAGAAATATCCTTCGTACTAGCCCATTGTGCTTGTTAGGGTGCATTTTGCTTTTATTGTGAATCTTTTAATCTTCCTCCACCGAAACCAGCTGTTATTTTGTAAGCTTTGGAATGGCTGCTTTTGTATGTGGCTTCAATATTAAATACACTACTCAAAGTACAGTGGGTACTTCTGCCGACTGCCAACCTCAGTCTGTTTTGATTAAAAACATTTTAAATCAGGTTTTGTGTTCTTTTTATAATAATAAGGCGAAATTATTTGAGTCTGTGCTCACTCATTGGAGAGTCTGTGCTCACTCATTGGAGAGTCTGCTCACTCATTGGAGTCTGTGCTCACTCATTGGAGAGTCTGTGCTCACTCATTGGAGAGTCTGTGCTCACTCATTGGAGAGTCTGTGCTCACTCATTGGAGGGTCTGTGCTGACTCATTGGAGAGTCTGTGCTCACTCATTGGAGAGTCTGTGCTCACTCATTGGAGGGTCTGTGCTCACTCATTGGAGAGTCTGTGCTCACTCATTGGAGGGTCTGTGCTCACTCATTGGAGGGTCTGTGCTCACTCATTGGAGAGTCTGTGCTCACTCATTGGAGAGTCTGTGCTCACTCATTGGAGGATCTGTGCTCACTCATTGGAGAGTCTGTGCTCACTCATTGGAGGGTCTGTGCTCACTCATTGGAGGGTCTGTGCTCACTCATTGGAGGGTCTGTGCTCACTCATTGGAGAGTCTGTGCTCACTCATTGGAGAGTCTGTGCTCACTCATTGGAGAGTCTGTGCTCACTCATTGGAGGGTCTGTGCTCACTCATTGGAGAGTCTGTGCTCACTCATTGGAGGGTCTGTGCTCACTCATTGGAGAGTCTGTGCTCACTCATTGGAGAGTCTGTGCTCACTCATTGGAGGATCTGTGCTCACTCATTGGAGAGTCTGTGCTCACTCATTGGAGGGTCTGTGCTCACTCATTGGAGAGTCTGTGCTCACTCATTGGAGGGTCTGTGCTCACTCATGGGGAGTCTGTGCTCACTCATTGGAGGGTCTGTGCTCACTCATTGGAGAGTCTGTGCTCACTCATTGGAGGGTCTGTGCTCACTCATTGGAGTCTGTGCTCACTCATTGGAGAGTCTGCTGATCACTCATTGGAGGGTCTGTGCTCACTCATTGGAGAGTCTGCTGATCACTCATTGGAGGGTCTGTGCTCACTCATTGGAGTCTGTGCTCACTCATTGGAGAGTCTGCTGATCACTCATTGGAGTCTGTGCTCACTCATTGGAGGGTCTGTGCTCACTCATTGGAGAGTCTGTGCTCACTCATTGGAGAGTCTGTGCTCACTCATTGGAGGGTCTGTGCTCACTCATTGGAGGGTCTGTGCTCACTCATTGGAGAGTCTGCTGATCACTCATTGGAGTCTGTGCTCACTCATTGGAGGGTCTGTGCTCACTCATTGGAGAGTCTGCTGATCACTCATTGGAGAGTCTGCTGATCACTCATTGGAGAGATTGTATGCTTGCTAATGACTGCGTGTTCTTTCATTGAGTCTGTGCTCAATCAAAATATTCTGTGTTCTCACTCATCTGAGAGTTTTCATCGTAATATATTCATATTTGTTACGTACTTATAGCAAATAGTTAATAAAGTACACTAATCTGCACTTTCATACACTATATTGAAGCCATGCAGTAACTGAATCATCCCGGAGTTGATTTCGTCAACCGGTTTCTCTCATCCATAATAAACCGATCGCATCTCGAATCGATTCGAACTTGGCCCGCTCTCGTAGCCGCCATTCGAATAATAGTTATCATTGGCCTTCCCGGGCTGCGGCGCCGGCGTCCGGTTGGTGCCGCCGTCCGCCTGCCGGGAGGAGCCGCCGGCCCGCAGAGCTTTCTCGAGGCCGAGCAGCGGAGCTTCCACCAGCATGGAGAGGACCAGACTGACCAGGAAGGTGAGCATGATGCTGGCCAGGTAGATCATGATCTGCAGTGGATTTGGGGAACACCGAATTTTTTTAGACTTACTTGTATGACGATTAGTATCGCGAAATTAGTAATGCAGAACCTAGCAGTCTGCACTTCCAATGATCATTTCAAGCCTGCAGTTGCCATTCGTTGAGGTGTATGACCGATTTCATTTCCCAATGACCGATTTCAGCTCCTAATGATCAATTTCAGCTCCCAATGACCGATTTCAGCTCCCAATGACCGATTTTAGCTCCCAATGACCGATTTCAGCTCCAAATGACCGATTTCAGCTCTTAATGACCGATTTCAGCTCTTAATGACCGATTTCAGCTCCCAATGACTGATTTCAGCTCCCAATGACCGATTTCACCTCCAAATGACTGATTTCACCTCCCAATGACCGATCTCAGCTCCCAATGACCGATTTCACCTCCCAATAACCGATCTCAGCTCCCAATGACCGATTTCAGCTCCCAATGACAGATTTCAGCCTCAATGACCGATTTCAGCTCTTAATGACCGATTTCAGCTCCCAATGACTGATTTCAGCTCCTAATGACCGATTTCAGCTCCCAATGACTGATTTCAGCTCCTAATGACCGATTTCACCTCCAAATGACTGATTTCACCTCCCAATGACCGATCTCAGCTCCCAATGACCGATTTCACCTGCCAATAACTGATCTCAGCTCCCAATGACCGATCTCAGCTCCCAATGATCGATTTCAGCTCCCATGACAGATTTCAGCCTCAATGACCGATTTCAGCTCCCAATGGCCGATTTCAGCTCCCAATGACAGATTTCAGCCTCAATGACCGATTTCAGCTCCCAATGGCCGATTTCAGCTCCCAATGACAGATTTCAGCCTCAATGACCGATTTCAGCTCCCAATGACCGATTTCAGCTGACAGATTTGATCCTTATGACAGATTTTCAGCATCTCAGACTGATATTGCTTGTTATTGATCATTAAAGATCACTCACCAGCATTGAGTCAGACAGGTGGAATTTGGAGTCGTAGGTGTAAAAGAAGGCGAACATCACGCTGGCGTGCACGATGTAGGCGCAGTAGCTGAGCCGGGCCAGTGGGGTGAACCAGGACCAGGACAGCAGCTCGTTCACGGGGCCTGTGGGCGGCAGGAGAGGACAAGTGGAATTCTGGTATAGGTGGTTCATCTGTAGTCATGAGACACTAAAATTAGCTGCCGAAAAATACGGCGATTTTCTACCATCGATAATGGGCAGATGTGCAACCGACAGCTCAGCCGCAGCTATCGCGCGGCGCATCTGAAGGCTGCGTACGGCTGTTCAGTCCAAGGACTGGGGGGTCGCCACACACACTCTCAACTACGTCAGCTAATGCTGGTACCCATTTCACAGCTGGGTGAACTGAAGCAATGCGGAGTTAAGTGCCTTCCTCAAGGACACAAATTGTTCCGAGTGAGTCGAGAATCGAACCCCCGACCTTTCAGTCCCTTGATAATTATAATTAGAGTTTTTCATATACTCTACTCACAGTAAAATGGACAGAATATTGCTTGTATTAAATTAATAATATTTGAGCTTCTTAACTACTCTGCTGAAAGTAAAAATAGAAGAAAAATACGTAAAAGAATATTAATCAATACCGTGCCCTCATACATTACCTCCATAGCCGTAGACGCAGGCGAACACAACCCAGGCAACGCAGAGGGCGAATCCCGGACGCAGGAAGGACCAGTAAACCGTCACCTGTTGCAGCGTCAGCGGCGGTCCCGTATCGGCAATCTGGCCCTGCACCAGGTACAGCAGGGCCAGGCCTCCCGCTGCCGCGATCGCCCAGCACAGCAGCGCCACCAGCTGAAGAGAAAGTTGCAGCAATTGGGTGGCATTGCTATGTACAGCGCGACAATTTTGTTACATTGTTGGCACCGCAAACTATACTGTGACATTCTTGACATCACACAATACTGCTGTGACCCAGTCAGCGTCAGACTAAAAGGATCACCAACATTTCTGCGCCGCATACAAAATCCTGCAGGTAACGGTAACTGAGGATCACCTTGGGCATCCTGATGGTCTTCCTAGTGGCCAGGACGTAGCCAAGCAAAATTCCAATCGCGTAGGCGCCCATGCGGCAGTAGGGCTTGATGTAGATCGTCTCGTAGTACCTGCAATTGTCAGATAGAAATTTCTGTTTCATATAAACCAATTATCGACCTGCCTTTACAATAGATCATCGGCAAAAAGACTCCGTTGATAAGATTCTCGCGAGTTCCACGAATAACAAAAACTGCTCACGTCTTCTCCGGATCGTAACCGTCTGTCTCTCCGGGCACAAAGTTCAAGTGGCCGCGCCGGAAGCCGTACTGATAGTTGAGCACGCCCGTGCACACCATGCTGCCAGCCACAACAATGACCGAGGCCACTGATCCGAATATTAGGCCGCCACTGCAAGCATTGGTTAAAGTTGGGCGAAACTTAATTGATCAACAGATGTGACTTTCCTTGATTTGAATTTTAGGTGGTTAATTTAACACTAGAAAATCAGTTCTTTGACTCGCGGAATTATTTTTCTGTAATTTGGAATGTCTCCAATTGGTGCCGTCCTAGAGATTTCAAGGTCACGCTAAAAAATCACATCTCTCATGGACGAAGCTCCCTTTAATTTGGATCGTCTCTGATTGGCTACGGTACAAGACATTTCAAGGTCACGCTAAAATCACGCCACTTATGGAAGAAGCTCCTTTAATTTGGATCGCCTCTGATTGGCTACGGTAAGAGATTTCAAGGTCAGGCTAAAAATCACGCCACTCATGGAAGAAGCTCCTTTAATTTGGATCGCCTCTGATTGGCTACGGTAAGAGATTTCAAGGTCAGGCTAAAAATCACGCCACTCATGGAAGACGCTCCCTTTAATTTGAATCGTCTCTGATTGGCAACGGTATGAGATTTCAAGGTCACGCAAAAAATCACACCTCCGAACCGTGCATGCATAGTGGAAGTATAAAAACTCACAATACAAATGGCAGCAGTAGAAGCGGCGATAGCAGGTACATCTGCATATCATTGGCCAAGTACCAGGTGTGACCGAGGCACTGCAGAATGGAAAATAGAGATTACTTTGGTCTAGGAAGAAGCCTTCACATTCTAATTGAAATACAGTTACAATCTATGCCATTGCTTGCCAGTGATGTGATAAATTATGGCTTCAGAGCAGTTACGCCACTGTGCCATCCTGCTTGTCAGAGACAAATGTTTTTTATTAGAGAGAAAATTATTTTGGTTTTTCAACGATTTGCTAAAATAAACAAGCGGGAACAGAATAAAGACTTGATCGGCGCAAAAACCGTCTGACACGCGCACAATTTAATTTCGTGTCGTCAATATTTCCCAACACTTCTTTGCGCAAAATAATCAAAGCATCGAACTGAAATTTTTTAATTCATCATCTCAGCTCCGCCGCTCCCTCCGCAGCCAGGCGATGAAATCCTCTGTCTTGAAGATCGTGGAGCCCGGCCCGACCTTCTGTTGGTATTTCTTCAGGTCCTGCTTGCGAATACCCAGAGCGATGCGCTGACCAAACGTAGTTGTAAAGTACTTGTCGACCTCGCGAAACTCCAACTGGCCCGTCTCCTCTTCGTCGATGTTCTCGAATATCAGCTGCCAGGTCTCCTCTTCGCGGGCCTCCTCCGGGTAGATGCCGAGCAGCAGCTTGTACTCGCGCAGCGTGATCTTGCCGTCCCGGTTCGCGTCCAGCACTTCGAACATCTCCAGAGCCGACGACTCAGTCAGGCCGTCCTTCTTGCATACCGCCTTCAAGCCTTCGAATGTGATGAAGCCGCGTTTCTCGGTGTCCACGTCGTTGAACCACTTCATCAGCAGCTGCTTGTCCGGCTTCTGCCGGGCCGCCGCCCCTGCCGCAGGCTGCTGCTGCGGCTGCTGACGCGACGAAAACTTCTGCGATTTGCCGCTGCGCTGCTGACTCCGCCGCGGTGAATTCTGACGGCCGTCCATGACTGTTCGGTGGTGCCGCTTGACGACTTCGTCGGTTTCACTACGCAAAACTGATTGACAGGCTTTGCAATCAAAACCAAGCGGGGGGGCCGTCGCATAGCACAGGGGGGATTGAGCGGTCGCTGCATTCTTTAGTATTAATCAGCTTTTGTTCCCGCCAACTGGGATGCTGGGTTCCGGCCATAGACAATTCTGCTGCCAGACTGATGCTTTTATGACTGATGTCTAAGCTGGGACTTTAGATCTGGTGGCTCTTACGAGGTTAGTGTATGAGGTGTTGTTATCAGCATTAGGAGTATAGGGGATTTGCACTGGCATCACTCACATGTGGCAGTGAGGGATCGGGATTACCAGTTTGTGGTGGAGATTGGGGATCCGACATCTTCTGAGTAGGAATTATAGGGATCAGAATTTTGAGTAGGGATTTTTGAGATCAGAGATTTGGGATTCGACTTTGGAGTAGGGATTATTAAGATCAGGGGTTTGGGATCCGAATTTGGAGCAGGGATTATTGAGATCAGGGATTCGGGATCCGACTTTTGAGCAGGGATTATCGGGATCAGGGATTTGGAATCCGAATTTTCAGTAGGGATTATTGAGATCAGGGATTTAGTATCCGACTTCTGAGTAGGGATTTGGGATCCGACTTTCGAGTAGGGATTATTGACATCAGGGATTTGGGATCCGACTTCTGAGTAGGGATTTGGGATCCGACTTTCGAGTAGGGATTATTGTGATCAGGGATTTTGGATCCAAATTTTGAGCAGGGATTATTGGGATCAGGGATTATTGGGATCAGGGATTTGGGATCCAAATTTTGAACAGGGATTATTGGGATCAGGGATTTGGGATCCGAACTTTGAGCAGGGATTATCGAGATTAGGTAGTGTTGATCCGACTTTTGAGTGGGGATTATTGAGATCAGGGATTTGGGATTCGACTTTTGAGTAGGGAATATTGAGATCCGGGATTTGGCATCAGAATTTTGAGTGAGGATTATTGAGATCAGCGATTTGGGATTAGAGTTTTAAGTAGGGATTATTGAGATCAGGGATTTGGGATCCGAATTTTGAGCAGGGATTATTGAGATAAGGGATTTGGGATCACAATTTTGAGTAGGGATTATTGGGATCAGGGAGCGGATATACGAGAATCCGAGTTCCTTTCTCCTCACTCACAGCAATGGAGTCGCCCACATTGGCAAAGTTCTGCGCATAGAACATGAGCGCCCACCAAGACTTCGGACAGCCGGCCACATCCACTGGAGTCCGATCCGGCGATAGGAACGGCCCATTGCCGAAGTAGCCGGTCAGAGACCAGTGCCAGAACAGGAAGAACATCAACACGGGCGTCAGCCTCCAATAGCGATGGAAATAGAAGAGCGCCCAGAATTTCCAACTTCTCAAAGTACTCCGGCATTTCTCTTTGTCGGCGATGCCCACCTGGCGGCAGAACACGTAGGCTACCAGGGCGCCGCTGAGCATGAAGAATGAGTCCACTGAGGTGGTGGCGTTGATGATGATTACGGCCTGCCAGCGCTTGCGAAAGTCGTTCAGGAGTTGCAGCGGGTTGTCTGGTGGGTGAGATTGGATGAGAATAGATTAAGATAAGATAGGGCTATATCAAGATAGGGTTACACTAGCTCTAGATCTGATGAGACTATAGATCTCTGATAAGACTAGATCACTCTGATGAGACTAGATCACTCTGATGAGACTAGATCACTCTGATGAGACTAGATCACTCTGATGAGACTAGATCACTCTGATGAGACTAGATCACTCTGATGAGAATAAATCTAGATTTAACGAGACTAGATATATATTTGATGAGATTCTATATTTGATGAGACTAGATCTCTCTCATGAGACTAAATCACTCGTATGAAACTAGATCACTCTGATGAGACTAGATTACTCTGATGAAACTAGATCACTCTGATGAGACTAGATCACTAGTATCAGGATGATACGATCGTTTTCTAGGGTCGGTGAGGTTAGAAATTTCTAGAATCTGGGTGGGACTAGATCTCTAAAGAACAGAGATCCCTCATAAATCGGGGTGCGAATAGATCACTGAGGTTAGATTTCTCTGAGATTGGTGATGAGACTAGATCTCTTTGCAATCGGGTGAGATTAGATCAGCATGCGGTGCAGGCCCTCACCCAAAAGCGGGGCGATAAACAGTAGCGTGTGACCCAGAATGACCCAGAAGATGCTGAGCACTCGAATCCCATTGATGCAGCCAAGCGATCCGCCGGAAGCCGGAGCGAACAGCTTGTTGAGGTTGCTGCGCAGGCAGAAAGCTCGGCAGATGTCTCTGTAAACGTCTCCTGCAATGTGCGAACGCCTTGCTAGCATTAAAATGACCAAATGTACTTTTCAATTTGTCTAAAGTTCTACAGTGGATTCCGGTGACTCACTCTGCGCCTCGGGATATCGCGAGTCAACGAAGGCGGTCACAGCCGTGGCCAGAAGTATGAGAAACACGAGCAGTCCTGTGAGACAGCTGCAGTTGAGGATTGGCTGGATTGCTCTATGACCAGACACTCTGACCAACTACAATACTGTATGACCAACTAGAATACTCTATGACCAACTACAATACTCTATGACCCACTAGGATACTTTATGACCAACTATGATACTCTATGACCAGCTAGGATACTCTATGACCAACTAGGATACTCTATGACCAACTATTATACTCTATGACCAACTACAATACTCTATGACCAACTGGGATACTCTATGACCAACTAGGATACTCTATGACCAACTATTATACTCTATGACCAACTACAATACTCTATGACCAACTAGGATACTCTATGACCAACTAGGATACTCTATGACCAACTATTATACTCTATGACCAACTAAAATACTCTATGACCAACTACAATACTCTATGACCAACTAGGATACTTCATGATCAACTAGGATACTCTATGACCAACTAGGATACTCTATGATCAACTGCAACATATACATGTGAGACACTGTATAATAAATTAAAACACTCTTATGACTAATTAAGACACCCCATAGCCAACCAAGATATTATATGACCAAACAAGACAACTTATGACCAATAGGACACTGTATGAACAATAATACACACCGTGACTCACTAAGGCAACCCCCATGGAGAACTGAAACATTCTATGACGCATAATAAACTTTATGACCCACTAAGGCACCATATAGCTAACTAAGACGCACACCTAGCAACTAGCATCCCAGAGCCCGCAGCACCCTCTCCCCGTCGCGCACATCACTGCGAGGGCGCCGCTGCTAAGTGGGTTGCTGGCCTCCACATTCGTCTGCGCGCAGCCCTTCACCACCAGCTTGTAGGACTTGATGGTGTCCACTATGCCTCCGATGCCCGGCACTCCCTGCAGGATGGGGCCCAGCAGGTTGAGGACGATCTCCACCACTGGAATGTCGAAGATGATGCTGTTTTTTATTCAAGCTGAAGTCAGAATGATGGCCATTTAGATTTAGTGACAGAATTACAGCTAATGACAGAATTACAGTTAATGACAGAATTACAGCTAATGACAGAATTACAGCTAATTGTGATAGTCAGCCTGTGATAGTCAATTACAGCCAATGACCTCCTGTAACAGTTAATAACAGCTATATGACAGCCTGTGACAGTCAATTACAGCTTTATGACAGCCTGCGACAGTCAATTACAGCTAATGACAGCCTGCGACAGTTAATTACAGCTGTATGACAGCCTGCGACAGTCAATTACAGCTAATGACAGCCTGTGACAGTTAATAACAGCTATATGACAGCCTGTGACAGTTAATTACAGCTAATGACAGCCTGTGCCAGTCAATTACAGCTAATGACAGCCTGTGTGACAGTCAATTATAGCTAATGACAGCCTGTGACAGTCAATTACAGCTAATGACAGTCTGTGACAGTCAATTACAGCTAATGACAGCCTGTGACAGCCAGTGACGCATACACGCATGTAAAAATTGAATGCCAGACTAGTACAGCGATTTACAGTCAAATAAATCCGAAATACAGCCAAATACAGCCAAATACAGCCATGAAAGACCCAACGCCGCAAGCCGGCAGATCCTCACCGAAATTGACAGCAATCTCAGCGTCGATCCCTTTGCACGGATTCGGCAGGCACAGCGCCAGCTCCAGGCTGGTCTGCAGGCTGTCGCCACCGCTGAACGCCCGGCCTCCACTGTCAGTCGTTGAGTTGCCGCGGCTCTTCACGCCGAACATGCAATACCGACCGTTGGTATGTAACATCAGCGTACTCGTGTTGGTGCTGTCCTGGTACACCGGCAGCCGGATGCTTTCGCACTCCTCCCGGGACCCGATCCATCGGACATTGCCCAGCAGGATGCCCGCCTCCGGCTTGAAGATCGAATCCAGCCCTGGTAATGGGGGAGGGGGGCTGGTCATTGCCTGTCTCTCTGCCTGAGTCTCTGCCTTCTCCCTGCCTCTCTCCCTGCCTCTCTCCCTGCCTCTCTCCCTGCCTCTCTCCCTGCCTCTCTCCCTGCCTCTCTCCCTGCCTCTCTCCCTGCCTCTCTCCCTGCCTCTCTCCCTGCCTCTCTCCCTGCCTCTCTCCCTGCCTCTCTCCCTGCCTCTCTCCCTGCCTCTCTCCCTGCCTCTCTCCCTGTCTCTCTCCCTGCCTCTCTCCCTGCCTCTCTCCCTGCCTCTCTCCCTGCCTCTCTCCCTGCCCCTCTCCCTGCCTCTCTCCCTGCCTCTCTCCCTGCCTCTCTCCCTGCCTCTCTCCCTGCCTCTCTCTCTGCCTCTCTCCCTGCCTCTCTCCTGTCTCTCTCCTGTCTCTCGCCTGCCTCCGTCCCTTCCTCTCTCCCTTCTTCTCTCTCTGCCTCTCTCTCTCTCTTCTCTCTCTGCCTCCCTCCCTTCCTCTCTCCCTTCTCTCCCTGCCTGCCCCCTGCCGGTTAAACCCGCAGTCTCACATCGAAGAAACTGGTCCGACTCGGGCAAGTCGTTGCCGCCAACCAGGCCCAGGATGCTGCTCAGCAGGCTGCTGAACACGGTGCCGCACTCGGGCGACAGCTCCTGGAAGGCGTCGCCGCCTCGACGAGCCCGAAGCTCCACTGCCGAGGCCCGCAGCTTCTTGGCCGCCAGAGCCGGGTCGCGAGCCACCTCGCCAGCCGCGATGGCCAGAGCTCGCGCCAGCAGCTGCGGATTCACCTCCTCCTGCTGCTGCTGATGGTCTCTCCAAGAAGAAAAAGACGACGAAGAAGCAACGCAGACTCCTCCTAGAAGAAACAGCGCAAGCAAAGCCACCGGGGGGCTCCCATTTCTGCTACAACTGAGCAGCATTGAGGCAAGCGGTAGAGAGCTGGAAAGGCAGACAAGAGAACTTCTGCAACCCAGAACCGTCTGGGCGCTGTGCTCTTTCTTGGCCGCGATTTTAAATAAGCATCGCAAGGCGCAACCTGCTGAGGTTTTTTATCTAATCTGCCCTGGCTGAATAATGAAAGAGGCGTGCCGAGTCAGCCCCGGCCTCTAAAGCGCCCAGGTGGGACCACCACTTCATTCGTCCGATTATTTTCTCCGTTCTAAAGGCTACCGCTGGGGGCTGATCTTGCATAAAACAAGTAGCAAAAAGAACTTCGGCTGCCTACGAGTGCAAACATTTGGAAACGAAATTCTTTAGTCAACAAATTTGGCGACATGTCCCGCCTCACAGCGTTGATGCAGAGCTGCCAATTCCGCTGAATCCTGAGAACACGCATGTAAAAGTGCCGCCAATACATATACTGCATGCACGCAGGCCGCGCTGCACTCATAACACACGCTCACAACGGGGTGTATAGCGGTCCAGACTTTCTATTCGTCTCACTCAGGCATGTACACTCTCTGTGACTTGAGGCTTGGCTCTCATTGGTGTGAATCGCTGGGTTGCTGGGTTGTCTAGAAGGTTGCCTGGAAGGTTGCTGGGTTGTCTAGAAGGTTGCCTGGAAGGTTGCTGGGTTGTCTAGAAGGCTGCTGGATTGTCTAGAAGGTTGCTGGGTTGTCTAGAAGGCTGCCTGGAAGGTTTCTGGGTTGTCTAGAAGGCTGCCTGGAAGGTTTCTGGGTTGTCTAGAAGGTTGCTGGGTTGTCTAGAAGGTTGCTGGGTTGTCTAGAAGGTTGCCTGGAAGGTTTCTGGGTTGTCTAGAAGGTTGCTGGGTTGTCTAGAAGGTTGCCTGGAAGGTTGCTGGGTTGTCTAGAAGGCTGCTGGGTTGTCTGGAAGGTTGCTGGGTTGTCTGGAAGGTTGCTGGGTTGTCTAGAAGGTTGCCTGGAAGGTTTCTGGGTTGTCTAGAAGGTTGCTGGGTTGTCTAGAAGGTTGCCTGGAAGGTTGCTGGGTTGTCTAGAAGGTTGCCTGGAAGGTTTCTGGGTTGTCTAGAAGGTTGCTGGGTTGTCTAGAAGGTTGCCTGGAAGGTTGCTGGGTTGTCTAGAAGGCTGCTGGGTTGTCTGGAAGGTTGCTGGGTTGTCTGGAAGGTTGCTGGGTTGTCTAGAAGGTTGCCTGGAAGGTTGCTGGGTTGTCTAGAAGGTTGCCTGGAAGGTTTCTGGGTTGTCTAGAAGGTTGCTGGGTTGTCTAGAAGGTTGCCTGGAAGGTTGCTGGGTTGTCTAGAAGGCTGCTGGGTTGTCTGGAAGGTTGCTGGGTTGTCTGGAAGGTTGCTGGGTTGTCTAGAAGGCTGCTGGGTTGTCTAGAAGGCTGCTGGGTTGTCTAGAAGGTTGCTGGGTTGTCTAGAAGGTTGCTGGGTTGTCTAGAAGGTTGCCTGGAAGGTTTCTGGGTTGTCTAGAAGGTTGCCTGGAAGGTTGCTGGGTTGTCTAGAAGGCTGCTGGGTTGTCTAGAAGGTTGCTGGGTTGTCTAGAAGGTTGCTGGGTTGTCTAGAAGGTTGCTGGGTTGTCTAGAAGGTTGCTGGGTTGTCTAGAAGGTTGTTGGGTTGTCTAGAAGGTTGCTGGGTTGTCTAGAAGGTTGTTGGGTTGTCTAGAAGGTTGCTGGGTTGTCGAGAAGGTTGCTGGCTTGTCTAGAATAATGCTGGGCTGCCTAGAAGGTTGTTAGTTGTCTAGAAGGTTTCTGGCTTGTCTAGAAGGTTGCTGGGTTGTCTAGAAGGTTTCTGGCTTGTCTAGAAGGGTATCAGTGCAGTAAGACCAGCTAATATCAAACAAGGGCAGTAGTCACTTGTGAAAATTTTGTTAAACACAGTAGGGGTTTAACGTACTGGCAGAAGATATTTGATATTTGATAAAGTCATTTAAGCAATTTGAGCACTTTTTGGAGCATGATTAACCTCTCGACAGAGAGCGCAGTCGCATTTTTTGTAAATCGAGCTGATAAAACTCAAACAAAAATGTTTCTGAAGCCCTAGAATAGACTGGATTTGCGGATAGATAAAACTAGTGAGCTTCTAAAGTAGCCCGAGCTTTACAAATCAACCCATATTTCGACATAAAAACTCCGGTTTGGCAATAAAAGAGCTAAGCTGGGTTGGCTATCTCACTTGATTTTTGTATCATTTCTGCTGTACCGACTTTATTTAATTATAATCATTTTGTTATATCGAGATAAAGAGCATTTTTATAACAAATAAAATAGTTCGTATAACCAAATAGGTACAAACTTTCTCCAAGGACTACTTGACTTTGTCGTCAAAGTCGTCCCTGACTTTTTCAAGCTTGACTTACTGACTGCATTTGAGACAATTCTGTCCATTTCGCTGACTCCTGAGTGCACGCAAGCGTGCCAATACCAGCAACTGAGGCGCAGGCACCAAAGCCTGACAGCGCAACTAGCTCATTTTGGGCACTGGTAAAAGTACATGGCGCCCCTGGGTGCGTGCGGCCCTGGGTGCTGGCGCCCCTGGGTGCTGGCGCCCCTGGGTGCTGGCGCCCCTGGGTGCTGGCGCCCCTGGGTGCTGGCGCCCCTGGGTGCTGGCGCCCCTGGGTGCTGGCGCCCCTGGGTGCTGGCGCCCCTGGGTGCTGGCGCCCCTAGGTGCTGGCGCCCCTGGGTGCTGGCGCCCCTGGGTGCTGGCGTCCCTGAGTGCTGGCGCCCCTGGGTGCTGGCGCCCCTGGTTGCTGGCGCCCCTGGGTGCTGGCGCCCTGGGTGCTGGCGCCCCTGGGTGCTGGCGCCCTGGGTGCTGGCGCCCCTGGGTGCTAAACCCCTGGGTGCTGAACCCCTGGGTGCTAAACCCCTGGGTGCTGAACCCCTGGGTGCTAAACCCCTGGGTGCTAAACCCCCTGTTGCTAAAGCCCCTGGTGCTAAAGCCCCTGTTGCTAAAGCCCCTGGTGCTAAAGCCCCTGTTGCTAAAGCCCCTGGTGCTAAAGCCCCTGTTGCTAAAGCCCTGGTGCTAAAGCCCCTGTTGCTAAAGCCCCTGTTGCTAAAGCCCCTGGTGCTAAAGCCCCTGTTGCTAAAGCCCCTGTTGCTAAAGCCCCTGGTGCTAAAGCCCCTGGTGCTAAAGCCGACTCCGGAGACTCCTGAGTACACGCAAGCGTGCCAATACTGTACGCATGCACGCACTCATGCACAGCTCACAAAGGGTGTACATCGGCCTTGGCTTTCTAATCGTCAAGTAGGTACAATCTGTTTCTTGGAGGTTGGACTGTTTCGGGTTATTAATTTTTGAGTTGAATTGGTTCGTCACTGTTCATTCCACTGTCACATCTTCCTGGAGGCGGTGGCGCCAACTCTGCGTTTCAATGGTGGCGTCACGTTTTCGTAGCCATCTGGCGAGCTGCTCAGCACCGCCGCCGCCTCCGCCTCCTCCGATGCAGCTGCCGCCGCCTCCGCTGCCGCTGCGGCCGCTGCCACAATCAGCTCGGCTGATGCGTCATCCGCTTCGCTGTCTGCGACCTTGGAGGGGGAATTAAATATACAGACAGTTAACATGATAAGCATAATCATTAAATACGACATAGTTGCAGACAGTTGCCGACAATATGCTCGCACAGACGGCCTTCCATTTCTGCTTTTCATAAGGCACACCGGCAGACAAATATTGCACAGAACAGTTGCTACTGGCAGCAACAGTCAATATAGTTATATAAGAAATATGCGTAGACAGACTACTTCAAGTAGCAAACGCAGCATAATTTTAACGGGTCGCCATTATAAACCCGAAATATCAGAATTCTGAAAAGCACCTTCTATCATTGTCTCGAAAAATCATGAACACGAAATTTCAAAAACCCGAAATATCACAAACCTGAAATATCACAAACCTGAAATATCACAAACCCGAAATGTTACAAACCCGAAATATCACGAACCCAAAATATCACAAACCTGAAATATCACAAGCCCGAAATATCACAAACACAAATATCACAAACCCGAAATATCACAAACCCGAAATAGCACAAGCCCAAAATATCACAAACCCGAAATATCACAAACCCGAAATATCACAAACCCGAAATATCACAAACCCGAAATATCACAAACCCGAAATATCACAAACCCGAAATATCACAAGCCAGAAATATCACAAACCCGAAATATCACAAACCCGAAATATCACAAGCCAGAAATATCATAAGAGAGTTCAGTAACTCGCACTGCCCGACGAACTTGAAGTGCGCTACGCCAACGCAAATCCCAATAGTTGGAATTGCAAGCCCGGATCCCTATAGATCAGTATTTATCCCCAAAATAATTGCTCAGCCACTCTAGAGCAGTTGATGATCCCAGAGCTCTACTGGATTATTGCTTTTGCAGCTTCCGTTTCTGCTTCAAGCAATAGAAGATAATTGCCGTCTAAAAAAGTCAAAACGCTGTTGGTGCTGCGGTATCTGCCTGTTTTGGCGGTGGCGGGTTCGGTATGGGGAAGACAACCATGGATGGACCCTTCGAGATGAAGCTTTGAGGGAGGCTGGGTGATGGAACAGATCGATACAAGCAATTGTAGTGAGCTTGTGCCTTGTTAGCCCCAGTTTGTGCGCGCAATAGAGCGAAAGAGAGTGGAGGCTGAGCTGCAATGATGTAGCAGCTCGAGATGCAGAGGATTCTGCATGGATTGATATGAAGCAAGAACACACTGCTTCTGTTGCCAACTTCTGTTGCTTCTGTTGCTTCTGTTGCTTCTGTTGCTTCTGTTGCTTCTGTTGCTTCTGTTGCTTCTGTTGCTTCTGTTGCTTCTGTTGCTTCTGTTGCTTCTGTTGCTTCTGTTGCTTCTGTTGCTTCTGTTGCTTCTGTTGCTTCTGTTGCTTCTGTTGCTTCTGTTGCTTCTGTTGCTTCTGTTGCTTCTGTTGCTTCTGTTGCTTCTGTTGCTTCTGTTGTATTATTCTGCTTGTCCGAAAATCGGTGCAAAACTTTTTTCTGAACTCCATAAAAACGATGCTCCGAATGAAGTGAAACAGTGGGAGCTCTCACTTCAGGAGCATTGGTGGCGGGGCGCCAGCATTGTGCGAATCATGTTGCAATCCATTTTTTCTTATTAAATATCAGCACAGAACTTTATAGTCTCAATTTGAGGCACAGGCACCAAAGTCTGACAGCGCAATTAGCTCATTTTGGGCACTGGTAAAAGTACATGGCGCCCCTGGTGCTGGCGCCCCTAGGGCTAAAGCCCCTGTTGCTAAAGCCCCTGTTGCTAAAGCCCCTGTTGCTAAAGCCCCTGTTGCTAAAGCCCCTGTTGCTAAAGCCCCTGTTGCTAAAGCCCATGGTGCTAAAGCCCCTGGTGCTAAAGCCCCGGTTGCTAAAGCCCCTGGTGCTAAAGCCCCTGGTGCTAAAGCCCCTGTTGCTAAAGCCCCTGGTGCTAAAGCCCCTGTTGCTAAAGCCCATGGTGCTAAAGCCCCTGTTGCTAAAGCCCCTGTTGCTAAAGCCCCTGGTGCTAAAGCCCCTGGTGCTAAAGCCCCTGTTGCTAAAGCCCCTGGTGCTAAAGCCCCTGTTGCTAAAGCCCATGGTGCTAAAGCCCCTGGTGCTAAAGCCCCTGGTGCTAAAGCCCATGGTGCTAAAGCCCCTGTTGCTAAAGCCCCTGGTGCTAAAGCCCCTGTTGCTAAAGCCCCTGGTGCTAAAGCCCCTGGTGCTAAAGCCTCTGGTGCTAAAGCCCCTGGTGCTAAAGCCCCTGGTGCTAAAGCCCATGGTGCTGGCGCCCCTGGTGCTAAAGCCTCTGGTGCTAAAGCCCCTGGTGCTAAAGCCCCTGTTGCTAAAGCCCCTGTTGCTAAAGCCCCTGTTGCTAAAGCCCCTGTTGCTAAAGCCCCTGGTGCTAAAGCCCCTGTTGCTAAAGCCCCTGGTGCTAAAGCCCCTGTTGCTAAAGCCCATGGTGCTAAAGCCCCTGGTGCTAAAGCCCCTGTTGCTAAAGCCCCTGGTGCTAAAGCCCCTGTTGCTAAAGCCCATGGTGCTAAAGCCCCTGTTGCTAAAGCCCCTGTTGCTAAAGCCCCTGGTGCTAAAGCCCCTGGTGCTAAAGCCCCTGTTGCTAAAGCCCCTGGTGCTAAAGCCCCTGTTGCTAAAGCCCATGGTGCTAAAGCCCCTGTTGCTAAAGCCCCTGTTGCTAAAGCCCATGGTGCTAAAGCCCCTGTTGCTAAAGCCCCTGTTGCTAAAGCCCCTGGTGCTAAAGCCCCTGTTGCTAAAGCCCCTGGTGCTAAAGCCCCTGGTGCTAAAGCCCCTGTTGCATTCATTCAGCAAAAAAGTTTTTGATGGAAATTGAACTTTTTTGAGGCTATGGATAATACTTTGTAATTTAATAAAGCCTGCCGATATGTAGCGAGGAAAACTTTATAAAGCTACAATACGGCACGAGCGAAAGAAGAGGACAGAGGCTGGTGGCTTTAATCCGATTTGCCAACCTCAATGTGGTGAATGGCGGTGAGCAGCAGGTGCCCGAACTCGTTCGCCACCACCGACTTCCAGGCGTCGCGAAATGCGCTCAAGCAGGCCATGGCGACGCGCGATTCCGGGGCTAGAAGGTCGTGAGCTCGAGCCGCGACTAGCAGCATGCTGCCCAGTGCCTGTAAGTGGTCGGGAATCAAATTGTGATGATGGGAGGAGGCAGAAAATGAATGAGCAGTTTAAAACTCAGATTAGGAATTCAAAAGGATGAATATTTGGGATGGGATATTTGAGATATTTGAGATGGGATATTTGAGATGGGATATTTGAGATGGGATATTTGAGATGGGATATTTGAGATGGGATATTTGAGATGGAATATTTGAGATGGGATATTTTGAGATGGGATATTTAAGATGGGATATTTGAGATGAAATATTTGAGATGGGATATTTGAGATGGGATATTTGAGATGGGATATTTGAGATGGGATATTTGGGATGGGATATTTGAGATGGGATATTTGGGATGGGATATTTGAGATGGGATATTTGAGATGGGATATTTGAGATAGGATATTTGAGATGGGATATTTGAGATGGGATATTTGAGATGAGATATGTTAGGATCAGACTGTAGAGGAGAGCCGTGACGGGCCAGCACCTGCAGGTGGTACTCCAGCCAGTCAGCGCCCGCAGTCCAGCAATCGTCTCCGGTCGGCAGTCGAGCCGCGACGCCGCTCGCCGCTACGCAGGCGCGCCAGGCGCTTTCCAGCCGGCGCCATCGATAATTGGCGCCAGTCGGCGGCGCGTCAGCAGCTTCAACAGCCTCGGCGATGAGGCCCGCCTGGCCGGCCAGCCGGAGACGCTCCTCAGCGCTCGGCGGCAGCTGCTGTCGGCGGAGTCGGCGCAGGCGGGACAGCACGCAGTCGGGCTGGGCGGCAGCGGACAGGCCGTCCAGGCAGTGTCGGGTGTGCGCGAAGGCCTCCTCGCGTAGGCGCTGGGCGCAGCGGCTCTCCGGATGCCGCAGGTGCAGCTTGCTGGCCGCCAGCAGCAGCGGCAGCGCCTTCTCCAGGCTGGACCGGGTGAGCGCCAGACGACAGCGGGCCGGCTCCGACCTCAGGTCGGCCTGGCGCTCACCGGACAGGCGGCCGAGCTGCACCAGGTGCTCGCCAAGGCTGGCAAAGGCCGGCATGAAGTCGGCGAATCTGATGGTATGCAACGTGGCGCAGTGATTAGATTTTGGTTGCAATGGTGTCCACAGCAGAACTTGTCTTAGGGGGGTGGGGTACCCGAGTGGTCCAGCGGTGCACTCTGATGTGCCAGCGGTCCAGGCTCGATTCCAAGTGCAGTCACTTTAATTTGAGGCTAAATTGGAAGCTCGGCTTGGCTCTGCTCGTACAATTGAAGTGTACATGCCTACCTAACGATAAAATAAAGTCAGGGCCGCTGTGCATTCCTGTGTGAGTGTGTGCCTGTGCGTATGACTGCGTACGTATCCGCGCGCTTGTGTGCCTGCTCAGGGGAGTCGGCGGAATGGGCAGTAATGTGACAATGTCGCTTAAATTAATAGAATCATAATAGAATCAGCTGACGTTCTATAGAGCAGGATGCTCAGAGATGAGCCGGTTCTCTAAAATCTCAAGTGCTCCAGAGAGCCTCCCTCCCCTGTACCTGGTGCAGTCCTCCAGGCACTCCAGGCAGCCCGTCGCTCGCTCCCCGCAGGCCAGCAGCTGCTGCAGGTTCAAACGGTCCGCAAGCGCCATCGTCCGCGTCATCGCCTCCACCAGACGACGCGCGGCGAGTCGAACCGCGTCGCCGTCCGTAGCGAACTTGGGCGACAGCACGGTGGTTGTCATTGTCAGACGGGCCACGGCTCGACCGGCGGCGGCGGCGTCGCTACACGCAGCGTCGATGGCCTCGGCTAGTCGAGGAGGCGACTCGACGGCAACGCGCCGGCCGGCCGTGGCGAACTGGTCAGCGGCGCGGGCCACCCAGGCGCCGGTGTCGGCCAACAGCTGCGCTGTGGATTCGGCTGGCGGCGCCGAGGAAGAGCGCAGGCTGATCTCATCGTCACCGCCTGAGCGGCGCCTCCGGAACTTGAACAGGTTCTGCAGCTGCGGGTAGGTGAGTGTTGCTGTTGGTTGGTGTTGGTATTGGTGCCGAGGTTGCTAGTGCCGCGGGTGTTGGTGCACGGGGTGTTGGTGCATCGGGTGTTGGTGTATGGGGCTTTGTGTATGGGGTGTTGGTGTATGGGGTGTTGGTGTATGGGGTGTTGGTGTATGGGGTGTTGGTGTATGGGGTGTTGGTGTATGGGGTGTTGGTGTATGGGGTGTTGGTGTATGGGGTGTTGTTGCATCGGGTGTTGATGTATGGGGTGTTGGTGTATGGGGTGTTGGTGTATGGGGTGTTGGTGTATGGGGCTTTGTGCATGGAGTGTTGGTGCACGGGGTGTTGGTGTATTGGGTGTTGGTGTATGGGGTGTTGGTGTATGGGGTGTTGTTGCATCGGGTGTTGATGTATGGGGTGTTGGTGTATGGGGTGTTGGTGTATGGGGCGTTGGTGTATGGGTGTTGGTGCACGGGGTGTTGGTGTATTGGGTGTTGGTGTATGGGTGTTGGTGCACGGGGTGTTGGTGTATTGGGTGTTGGTGTATGGGGTGTTGGTGTATGGGGTGTTGGTGTATGGGGTGTTGTTGCATCGGGTGTTGATGTATGGGGTGTTGGTGTATGGGGTGTTGGTGTATGGGGCGTTGGTGTATGGGTGTTGGTGCACGGGGTGTTGGTGTATGGGGTGTTGGTGTATGGGGTGTTGCTGCATCGGGTGTTGATGTATGGGGTGTTGGTGCCGGGGCTGTTGTTGTATGGGGTGTTGGTGAATGGGTGTTGATTCATGGCGTGTTGGTGCCGGGTGTGCGGGGTGTTGGTGCCCACATTTAATTATATCACAACTATTTTGTTTCAATAAAACTTAAACTTAAAACTGTTTCAATGAACCGGAATTTCTCTCACATGCTTGACCAAGGGAAGCAACGCATTTTCTACCGATTTAGTCTCTGTGGTGGCCAGCAGATAAGAGATTTCATCAAGGCTGGCAGTGCTGCCAGTCGAACTTTCGGCCGGAAACTCGGATTGAATTTCTATTTTAGTTTGTATAGATCTACTAGGCGCTCTATTTGGAGAGTAATAGCTCATTGCGCTTCTCCTAGGCGATTTAAAATGCAGGTTCAAAGCAGAACAGAGACTATATCTTTGCATCCGATATTTTCCGGATTTCGATTTCACGCTTTTTGACTTTTAAACTAGTGCTAAAAATCGACTAGAAGTAAAACAAAATAAAAAAACGACTGTTTGTATTTTAAAATAAATACAATAAGTATAATATTTTATTTATCTAATATTATATTTCTCGAGCAGTCGAGGTTAATTACGAGTACCACGAGTATCGGTCATTTTTACCGATTCAAGTTTTACGGTTCAAGCGGTCAGAATTTATAAAAAAGTTATATATATTTGGGCTAGTTAAAGTGAGCCATCTTGAGAAAAAAATCAAATTTATTTTGAATTGAAAATATAAACTTTATGATTTGAGAAAATGGTGGAATATCAATACACTGATTATACATTTAGCTAAAATGGGTAATTATCTATCGATTGTTTTGAATTACAGCATTGCTAGTGCATGCAAGTGTATTCCAGTGCATTTCCGATCAGGATAGGGAACTTTATGTGCCATTTTGTCAGTGATTAAGCTTAGTCTCAAATCACGCCATTTTAAAGTAAAATACTCTTCCCATTTGCACGAGACTTAACAGGAGTCACAGGACGAGTATTTCTTAGCTTTACTGAGTTTTACCAAAATTTTCATTCACTGAGCAATAACATAAATGTTTTAAAATTCATAAACTTTATTTTACTAACTGTGACGTATAATAACCGTTTTCATTCTACCAAACTACGCCACAGAAAACCTTGATACATATTAGAGGCTGAAAAGTGGACCAATATGCATTTACATGCATACAATACAATATCTTAACTAAATCTTAATGTAATAAGCTACAAAAACATCGTATACATACTTTCACCCAGACACGATAAAAAAGCTCATCTATTTTGTTTAACTTAACACGTTTCAAATGAAGTTTCTTCGAAACCAAAATTACGAGCCCTCCGTTCAGCAGGAATCATCGGCGATTCTCTGCGGCTGCCTGGCCGAGAAAATGATCCGATGCGCGCCAGGCGCGTGCACGATGCCGTCACTTCCAATTTTGATGTCCTCCAGATTCTTCACGCTGTCCGGGTGCAGCCGGGCGCTGTGCTGCTGGAGGATCCCGGCGATAAAGAGGAACAGCTCCTGGCGGGCCAGACTCTCGCCAAGGCAGGCTCGCTTACCGACGCCGAATGGTACGAGGTGCTCGTTCGGTTGGTACTCGCCCGTGTCGACTGCCAGGAATCGTTCGGGCTGGAATGCTTCCGGACTGGACCAGAGCTCCGGGTCATGGTGGATGCCGTACAGGTTGGTCATGATCAGATCGTCCGAAGAGATGTCGTAGCCCTGGAGTCAAAGCGAATTAACGGCTTTTGGCTTTTTGAGGATGCTTCGGCAAGTGGTGTTGGCACTGGGTTATCTGGTCTTTGTGTTGGATTTCATGTTGAGGCTTGGATGTTTGGGCTGGGGTGTTGAGGCTGGGGTGTTGGGGCCTGTGGTTTAGAGGCTGGGGTGTTGGGGCTAGGGTGTTGAGGCTGGGGTGTTGAGGCTGGGGTGTTGGGGCTGGGGTGTTGGGGCTAGGGTGTTGAGGCTGGGGTGTTGAGGCTGGGGTGTTGGGGCTGGGGTGTTGAGGCTGGGGTGTTGAGGCTGGGGTGTTGAGGCTGGGGTGTTGGGGCTGGGGTGTTGAGGCTGGGGTGTTGAGGCTGGGGTGTTGGGGCTGGGGTGTTGGGGCTGGGGTGTTGAGGCTGGGGTGTTGAGGCTGGGGTGTTGGGGCTGGGGTGTTGGGGCTGGGGTGTTGAGGCTGGGGTGTTGAGGCTGGGGTGTTGGGGCTGGGGTGTTGAGGCTGGGGTGTTGAGGCTGGGGTGTTGAGGCTGGGGTGTTGGGGCTGGGGTGTTGAGGCTGGGGTGTTGGGGCTGGAGAATGGGTTGTGGTGTTTTGAGACTGGGTAGTTATTGCTTTGGGTGTTGGGGCTGGGTAATTAGTGACTAGGCTGTTGATGTTGAGGTTTCAGCGTTTTGCGGTGTAGGTACGTGGGTTGCTAGAGCCTGACTATTTCGGCGGTACCATTCAGCCATCGATTCACCATCGTGCAAAAGCTCACCATAAACTCAACATCGCGGGGGCACCTGTGTAAAACAGCAAACGGCGCCAGAGTGGCAAATCGTTGAACCTCGTCAATAAACGCCAGCGTGTAGGGCATCCGTTTGCGGTCCCGGTGCTCCGGCAGGCGATCGCGGCCGATCTGCGCGTCAATCTCGGCCTGGACTCGAGCCTGGCACTCCGGGTAGAGACAGGCGTACAGCAGCGCCCAGCGGATGGTGTTGGAGGTGGTGTCAGTGCCGGCCACGAACAGCTCAGTCAATGTACGCTTCAGTTGGAAGTCGTCAAATGTGTGGTCCTAAGGGTGGAGAACATCATATCGTTGCGTCATTGTCCATAGGCGTAGGAACGTTTCAAAAAGTGGGGGGCAGGTTCAGTGGCGGATTTAGGGGGAGGGGGCGCACAGGGTGCACGAACCCTGTCGAGTTAGATTTTTCTATTCCTTTATATGGAAAATGCACAATATCATGTACCAATTACTTTTAGAATTGGTGTTGTCACCACTCATTTTAGCGCCGCAGGCACTCATTTTAGCGCCGCGGGCACTCATTTTAGCGCCGCAGGCACTCATTTTAGCGCCACAGGCCCCATTTTAGCGCCGCAGGCACTCATTTTAGCGCCGCAGGCACTCATTTTAGCGCCGCAGGCACTCATTTTAGCGCCGCAGGCACTCATTTTAGCGCCGCAGGCACTCATTTTTGCGCTGCAGACACTCATTTTAGCGCCGCAGGCCCCATTTTAGCGCCGCAGGCACTCATTTTAGCGCCGCAGGCCCCATTTTAGCGCCGCAGGCCCCATTTTAGCGCCGCAGGCCCCATTTTAGCGCCGCAGGCCCCATTTTACCGCCTCAGGCCCCATTTTAGCGCCTCAGGCCCCATTTTAGCGCCGCAGGCCCCATTTTAGCGCCGCAGGCCCTATTTTAGCGCCTCAGGCCCCATTTTAGCGCCGCAGGCCCCATTTTAGCGCCGCAGGCCCCATTTTAGCGCCTCAGGCCCCATTTTAGCGCCTTAGGCCCCATTTTAGCGCCTTAGGCCCCATTTTAGCGACGCAGGCGCTATGTTTTATCGCCCTGCAGCAAAATGCATTTATGCAAAGCAGCAAAAAAAAATAAGAGCAAAAAATGAGCAAAAAGTCTACATTTTGCATTTAAAATGTGAAGGGGCCAGATACCATCACTTTAAAAAGTGGGGGGGGGGCCATGGCCCCACTGCCCCCCCCGTTCCTACGCCTATGTTATTGTCATCCGTCAACCGCGCCATTCACAACTGGCTGAGCTACAAACACGCACTGGAAAAGCTGCTCCGAATATCGGCAAACGCAAGCTGCGACGCCTGCTATGAACCGGAAATTTCATATACTCGTAATACCTGATTTCTTTAAACAAAACTGACCCTAGAGAGATGTGTATTGGTCATATTTTGGTCAAAACATCACCTTCAACACTACAACAAAGCGCAAAGACGTCACCAGGCTGCTCGCTAAGGTTGGACGAGCTCTGACTACCCCCGGACCGGATCCGTGACCTTGCGCGCATTCGTCCGAATCGTCCGATTCGTTGGGCGATGAGTTGTGAAAGAAGCTGCTCTTCTGAGAAATGAAACCCCTTTAATTCAATGCTCATTTCTGTTCCCCATTTAGTCGATTGTGAGCACCCACTGAAGAGGATACAGTCGGTCTGATGCCCTCCCTGTGTGACAGCACTTCTGTAGCTTTAATTAAGGGCTTGGATACCCTCTCCAACGAGGAACGTTTAAACCTGCATGGTGATTTCTTAATTTTCATTCAGCTACCAATAGTTCGCTACAATACCTTCTTCCTTCCATTCAGCTTCTCCTGCTCCATCAGAAAAGCGTCCAGGAAGTCGTTTGGCGAGCTGACTCCGGCCAGCTGGGCCCGGTGGGCGTCGATTTGCATCTGGCAGAAGCCGTGCGTCACCTTCAGATTCCGCTGCACAACGTACACGTCAACGCCGAGCAGCTCTAGCAGGCGCATCACTCCCGGGATCTGGTACAGCAACGGAAATCCCACCGGGATGAATCTGGCCAAGTCGCCGCCCTGCAGATTCTCCTGGGTGGCCGCGAGGAAGGCCTCGAACCGGTCGTCCTGGGAGCCAGCCCGATAGCCGAACAGCATCATGCTGATGACGTTGGCGATGGCCCGGCAGAGCACTTCAGTGGTGTCCACGCCAGCTTCGCCAGCCGTGTTGAACTGATCGCGCAGGTCCTGCAGCTCCTGATGGATTGAGTCCTCGGTGCCGGCTCGCGCAAATCCGAAATCGCGAAGAACCTGACGATGTGTGGCGTTGCATGGTACTTACGGTGGTGCAACTTACTCACTGGGTTGATAATTCATTACTTAAACTCTACTGTGAGGTGTTCCTAATAAAGAGCGGAATTTTTAAGCTTATAAAATCTGGAAAGGTTTATATTTGTGCCTTGGGCATCTTAAATGTCCACGTCCGACCAACGAAAGGCTCACCTTAAGCGCGAACCGCCTGTGCTCGCGCCACAGCTCGCCTTCTGAGGACACGATGCCCTTTCCGTGCGTAAGGCTGTTTATATAATTGGAATTCATCCGACCGCTGAACACGTCGCCGAATTCCTGCGAGACCAGAGCCTCCTTGACTGCCGCATAGCTGTTCAACACGACGAACCGACGTGCGCCGAGTCTGTAGCTGACCAGGTCGCCGTAGCGTTTGCGCCAATCCGCGTGAGCAGCCAGGAATGTCGGCCGAGGCAGGTTCGGCAGGTTGCCTAGCAGAGGCCATCCTAAAATGAGGATTTATTTGGGATTTCGCTTTGATACGAGCTGCATCTCAAAATCTGTTTTGGAAATGGGATCCTTTTGAAACCGGGAAAAATTTAACGACGCCTAATGGCACCTCAACCACGGATGGATCTCAAATTGGAGATTAGTACCTAGATGGTATGATTTCTAATTGGAGATTAATACCTGGATGATGTAATTTCTAATTGAGATTAACACCTGGATGATGTGATTTCTAATTGGAGATTAGTACCTGGATCCTATAACCTCTAATTGGAGATTAATACCTGGATGATATGCTCTCTAATTGAAGATTAATACCTGGATCAGGGTGGTCAGTGGGTTATTAACTGCGAACACCAGCATACCTGGCGGACCAGGGGGCGAACGGCGGCGGCGGCGCCTGGCGCCTCTGTAGAACAGCCAAACTGCGGCTACAGTCGCCACCGAAACCGCGGCAATGGTGGTCACGGATGACGAAGGAAGAGACCGGTTTAGCTGAGACAGCAACATGACAAAGTCTGCTGCGATTGCCTACTTGTTGGCTCAGGTAGTGCACTGGATTCTGCTGTGCCCAAACTATAACTGCAGCAAGCTTATTGCTTTTTCGACAGTGACTGCCTCTACTCTTCTTATCTTTTATATTCTATCAGGTTGAGCTTTATTGAGCTGCGGGGACGTAGAGACTTGAGCTTGAGTTTGAGCTGTCTCCAACACTATATAGCCTATTTGTGTTAAATACACTCAGCAACAGTCAAAACCGCCACCCTACCGAGAGAGACGACTTCTCTCTCACCTCAACTGCAAGTGACGTAACTTGCGCCACGGCGTGGCTAAAGCTGGGTGAGAGGGACTGGGGTTGGGGTTGGGGGTGCAACATTCAATTCACTGTACACGTGACAATGGTCAGGCATATGACAGACGCTGAACGATGGCGCGCTGTTGGCATGCTAGAAGCTGGTGCATCCATCAGCGCAGTTGCTCGCCAATTTGGCCGATCATGTTCAACAATTCGAGCGCTGTTAACGAAGTCCCAAGAGACTGGTAGTGTTCAGCACGCAGCCACAGGCAGCCAGCGCCATGATCTCCGCGGCTCAACAGCCAGGGCAAATCGACGTCTGCTGCGGATTGTCAGGCGAACTCCGACCGCGCCAGCCACCCTGCTCCGTCTAATGTGGGGTGAGCTGACTGCTAATCTGCTAAGTAAAGTGCATCCCCTGATTGCCCTCTCCTGCATTCACTCTCACCCAGCTTTAGCCACGCCGTGGCGCAAGTTACGTCACTTGCAGTTGAGGTGAGAGAGAAGTCGCCTCTCTCGGTAGGGTGGCGGTTTTGACTGTTGCTGAGTGTAGATCGGTTTACTTCGTCTGTCATGCCGACATAAATCAGATAGCCGCTCGTACGAGCTATCGCAGGTAAATGTACAAGGGGCCCTTGCTATGAAATTAGGATTAGGTGTCAAGAATCGAGAGTCTCCTCGCTTGTAACAATTATTAACTCTTAACCCCATCTTATAAAGTTGCACAAAACCCCGCCTCCTAGCTGCACTCTGTCGTTCTTAGGACAGACCACAGATACTATAATGACTAGATGGGCCACTCAGCACATTTGCGTGTAAGCTACTTTCAGTTCAGTAGTAAGGTAAACTGAAGCATTTTTTAAGACAAGCTCCTTTTTTGGCTCGTACCCCCAAGCTTAAACCCTCAAACTCGTCCCAGAACCTCTACCCCTGCCCCGCGACCCGATTTTTATTACCTTCTTCGGTTGTTGCAACCTAAATCTGCCATGTACATTTCAGTGGCTAATGTACATTATGGCTGAACCAATTAGCAAGCTGTTTACGCTGCAGGCGTAACTTGGCTTCTAAAACTTATCAAAGTCATCTCGGCTGCCTTTATTTTTATAAAATAGCTTATGTATTCTTCATTGCTACTGAACTGAAAGTAGAAAGCTGTTTTACTAAGTATATATGCCTGCGCCAAGGAATATTGATTCTTTCATCTGACAAATTTGCTGTTGCTAGCCATGATTTATGCAAAAATTCGTATTGTTGATAGAAGAAAATATTGTTTGTAGTCCTGCATGCGCAGTGAACAGACAAGGGTCAAGTACTTGCGTACCTGGCTGCAAAATTTATTCAGCCAACATAGCCAACAAATACTGAACTGACAAGTCCCATTACACGTACAATAGGCAGAATTTATAACGACAAAGGATTCAGACAAGCATGGGAATAATCAGAACGAGAAATATGGCTAAAATTAGGCACCCGTCAGAGTAAATTATTGTAAAGTCTGTTCTACGAGTATTTAATTTTAGAAGCTCCATATTCTAGATTATAAATGTCGATAGATGTCTTATTTTTACTATATTCGCTTTTGCAATTTCAATTCGTCAAACTGGAGAGCCGTCTCAAGGGCAAGGCTAGTTTATAATAATAAAAATATTAATAATAATAATAATATTAATAAATAATAATAATAGACTACACCTGTCCTAATAGGCAGATGTGCAACCGACAGCTCAGCCGCAGCTATTGCGCGGCGCATCTGAAGGCTGCGTACGGCTGTTCAGTCCAAGGACTGGGTGGTCGCCACACACCCTCAATTACCCCAGCTAATGCTGGCACCCATTTTACAGCTGGGTGAACTGAAGCAGTGCAGAGTTAAGCGTCTTGCTCAAGGACGCAAATTGTTCCCGACCCCCCGACGACGAGAATCGAACCCCCGACCTTTCGTTGTGCTTGAACGCGGCTGTCTATGGCATGATATAATTTCAGCTTCCATTAAGAAAGCATTTAATGGACGAGAGGTTTTGCGGTTTGGACGAATTCAATTGCGAAAATGAGTATTTTTGCAACCTCGGATGCCTGACACTGATGGATGAGTGGTGCGCTAATCTAGAGTCACAGTCACAATCTGTGTTGGGCGAGTATTGTTTGTCACTTCTGCGTACCAAGTACCAAGTACCGAGTACCAAGTACCAAGTACCAAGTACCAAGTACCGAGTACCAAGTACCGAGTACCGAGTACCAAGTACCGAGTACCAAGTACCAAGTACCGAGTACCGAGTACCAAGTACAGAGTACCATACCGAGTACCAAGTACCGAGTACCGAGTACCAAGTACCGAGTACCGAGTACCAAGTACCGAGTACCGAGTACCAAGTACCGAGTACCCCAAGTACCGAGTACCAAGTACCGAGTACCAAGTACCAAGTACCGAGTACCGAGTACTCGTCCAGCCCTGGCAGGAAAAAAACTAAAAAAACTGACTTTTTTGGGTGAAGTTGATGGATTGTAACTCACAATGCAACGCAATGGCTGCTGAATTAGAAGTTTTCAGGCCATGAATTCAGTAAATAATAGTTTTGTCAATATATGCTCGTACGAGCGTATATACGAGTTGTTGTATTTTACATGAAGTAGGCGCACAAACATTTGTACGAGAAAATACAGATAGTACTACTGCTTTGTCAGCTAAGTTGAGCGAGAGAGACGAGTCTATGGGAGAGATTGCTGCTGGCATTCTTCTTTGTGCTGATGTCTACGACCGAATTGTCTATGGACAAATAGTAAGCGCAACCAGAAATTTTTTGAGGGGGGGCGGATTCTGGAGGGTAAAGTCCCGGGAGTGGGGGGGGGCGGAGGGGTGGCTCTATTTTTGGCGAAAATTCGCTTGGTCCCCCCTTTGATTTTTTTGGGTCTCCGCCTATGGGGGGGGGCGACCGCCCCCCCCCCGCTGGTTGCGCCACTGTGGACAAATGAAGACCAGGCCAAGGCATATCGGCGAGTCGGCCCCGTTTTGTAAAGACCCAAAAAGCTTTCACTTCCAGAAGATCTACTGGCTAGATTTCTATGGGTTGGCTTAACTATCGATTTGGCTGACAAAAGCATCTCTTAACCAAACATTGCTGATAGCAGCAGGTTTTCAAAAATAATTTCTTGTTCTTCGAATAGAAGCCTACTTAGTCGGTCAGTACGTTTAGTTGGTAACATGGTAGCAAGGTAACACATAACAAGACACAGCGATACATTATAGTACACTTATACTTGTGCACATAATACAATAAGCTGCAGTAAATTTTTGTACTAAAACAACGTCAAGAGTACGCCATTAGTCTATCTGCATTTTTGCCGCCTGATCGCGGCTGTCTATTCGGGCAGCTCGCTGAATCCAAACGAGACGCCGCCCTCGCAGGAGGCCGACAGCTGCTGCTCCTCTGGCAGCGGCAGCTGACGCGGCGGCTTGGCGGCGGCCACCGTGGCACCGTCGAGGGTGAACTTGTATTTGGTTCCCCGTGGTCCCGGCAGGATCCAGATGCGGGCCTTCTTTGAGCCCAAGTCGAAGTCCACGGTGGAGCCCATGTCGCTGAAGTCGTCCTTGGAATTCAATTGATGTCGTGAGTTTAAAAGGAACAGAGAGATCAAAACTAAAGCAGCTTACCGTCGTTTCCATAAGCTGATCGTTGCACCAGACCTCCAGTGTGTCCTTGCCTGCAAAAGTCAACGGTGATCAATCAATTACAGCTGTTGCAAGTGCATTAAAAAGTTATAAATTATTTAGTGGATGAAAGTTGGACGGTAAACCAGGTAGAGACCACCAGAAAATTGATAACCTACACACTCGCAAGTTCCCAGGGGTAATTCGTAGACTAACAACGTTACAGTTGGGCTTGAAAAGCGACGATGAAAGAAAAAATTTGCCCCACAGGCAGATAGATGGTTTTATTATCAACGATAAAGAAGTTTATAAGGGAGGCACAGTAAAAAGGGGGGTCAATCACCAGAAAATCGATAAATTAACCCAGATCTCACGGGTAGAGGGTTTTATTGTCAACGATAATAGAAGCCGATTCAACTCACTGAGAGCGACGCTAAAGTGCACCCCATCGACGCGCACATTCCACACAGCGGTCTCCTCCGTGGGCAGGTAGGAATCAACAGGCATGGCGGTTCGTGGCCGGGCAACCTTTTTCGGCTTCTGCTTTGGTTGGCGCAGCTTAGAAGCGGCCGACTTGCCCGAGGTCAGAATGATCGACATGGGGCGATATTTCCGAGAGAAACTAACAAGCGATGTAAAGAGCCAAATAGGAGTCGGCAAGAATTGACTAGGCTGGTCTGCTTGACTTATTACCGCTTTCACTGGCTTGTGATCCCCCTCTCGGAGTGGGAATGCTGACTGCGCCTCTCGTACAATCCCTTCCCTCAGCCTCGCTATTGTTTCGCTCCCTGCCGTGTCTCTTCGTCTCCCAAATCTCACTTTCAAGCAGGCAAGCCTCCTCCTCCACGAGTACACTCGGCCAGACTCCTCTCCTGTCTTCCATCAGAAGTCTCTCTTCCGCAGGCAATTCCTCTCCCGCTCGGAGAAATCTCGTCACTATGGCAAAGAGAAAAACCAGTTTTTGCCTAAACACATTAGCTGCTATGGGCCGCCTCCGCCACAGCCAACCAAGAGACAGACAGGCACGAGCCCGCCACCTAAACTGCTTTCTCCTCTTGCCTCCCGCTCTACCAAAAGCTGAAAAAACTTCCCCAGCCCTTGCCCGCAGTAACTCTGGTCCGTCCAGAGGAAGTACGAGTGAGAGCTCCATGCTGAATCGATACCCGCGTCGAAGAAAATATAGCCTGCTTGCTGGGAACAAGTTCCGTCCTTGACGTCCACTTTTACTCTGGGTCCACTGCCTTTCAGCTGCTCTTGAGCCCTGCTTAACTATGCATCTACATCTATCTATCTATCTATCTATCTATCTATCTATCTATCTATCTATCTATCTATCTATCTATCTATCTATCTATCTATCTATCTATCTATCTATCTATCTATCTATCTATCTATCTATCTATCTATCTATCTATCTATCTATCTATCTATCTATCTATCTATCTATCTATCTATCTATCTATCTATCTATCTATCTATCTATCTATCTATCTATCTATCTATCTATCTATCTATCTATCTATCTATCTATCTATCTATCTATCTATCTGACTGTTTGTGCCTGTCTGTCTGTCTGTCTGTCTGTCTGTCTGTCGTCTGTCTGTCTGTCTGTCTGTCTGTCTGTCTGTCTGTCTGTCTGTCTGTCTGTCTGTCTGTCTGTCTGTCTGTCTGTCTGTCTGTCTGTCTGTCTGTCTGTCTGTCTGTCTGTCTGTCTGTCTGTCTGTCTGTCTGTCTGTCTGTCTGTCTGTCTGTCTATCTATCTATGCATCCACCCATCCATCCATCTATGTCTTTCTACCACTTCGGGCTGACAGAAGTAATGTTAAAATGGTTACGTTAGTTGATCTATTTAAGAGCTATAAACGTGTGACAAAGGCACCGAATGCAATCGGTTAGGTACAAGTACGAGCTACATGCAGATATTTGCGGTGCATGTTGTAGAGACTAATAATTTAAGCTACTTATTAGTAGCATTTTAAGCGCCTTATGGGAACTTTTTATGCTTTTTGATTCGCAATAAAGCGAGATATTCAGAGATATAAAAATGGTGGATAAGCGGTTTTTGTATCAGCGTAGATATAAATAGAAATGGCACTAATAAACATTGTGTGGCTACATGGCTGGATTAACACCAGAACAGGATTGTGGATAAACAAAAGCTGTGGAGTAAAATTTGGAAGTTCAACGCTTGTATTGCGACACGTTCTTCTTCTGTTATTTTTTGTTTTGCTGATTCCCAGAATTCTTTTTTCGCTGCGTTGATTGAGCAGCCTTTTTTGGCTTCGGATTTTCCCCCACCTGTGGACTGTCGTCGGTCTTGCTCGTCTTGGTCGGAGTTTCTGAAGGAGCTGAGGCCTGCACTGCGGGTGGCGAGGCGTTTTGCGTGTTAGTTTGTACGGCACTTTGCACGGCAGGTTGCACGGCAGGTTGCACGGCAGGTTGCGCGGCAGGTTGCACGGCAGGTTGCACGGCAGGTTGCACGGCAGGTTGCACGGCAGGTTGCACGGCAGGTTGCGCGGCAGGTTGCACGGCAGGTTGCACGCCGGTCCCAACATCGGGCGCTTCTCCAGCTGGCACCGGCTCGGTAGAAGGCGGGGCGCCATCTTTCAGCTTAGCCTGGCGCTGCATCCGCTGCACAGCTCGCACAATGGAGCGCAACTTCATGAACCTTTCGCTGACAGCCCGCTTCTCCGGGTCCTGCTGCAGCAGACTGTTTGGGTCGCGGTTTAAGTTCACCTTGAGGAAGCCGCGGCGGATGGCTTCGGCAGCGTCAAGGCGAGCTCCGTCGCCAAGGCCCGAGTAGCTCCCGTCGGCCGGGTCGAGTAGGCCGAGCTCAACGGCGCGGGAGAAGCCGACAATTTCCTGGACAGTTGACAAATTTGGTAAGTCAATTAATCTTCTTTGACCCAGTGCGGTCGGGTACCATGCAATACGCAACATACAAGGACGCAATCCCCTGCGTAACACAAGGGGCGCAATCCTTCAGAGACGGACTTGTCAAAAGCAGTGCATGCTTATACCTTGTTTCGCTGGTCAACAACTCCAACAACTGTGAAACTCTGCGTGATCTCTTCTCCCTCTTCCTCGGCGCCGCCGCCGCTGCCGCCGTAGTAGTCCACAGCAACCAGGCCCTGTCGGAGGGCCTCCGTCACCGGCAGGCCGACGCCGCTGGCGCCGCGGTAGAGTCCTGCGGTCGGGTCGATGATGCCCGATTCGATGGCCGCTTTGGCTGTCAACCAAGCGCCGTTCGCTGGGTCCACAGCGTGGCTGACTACAAACGGACGCGTCTCCCGTCGAGTTCGAATAGTGATGACGCCATAGCTGCGCTCCTCGTCTTTTGTGACCTCGCTGGTGGCTGCCTCGACTCGGATTAGTTGCTGGGTCATCGCCTCGGCCGTGGCCAGACGCTCGCGGGTGGCCGTGTTCACGTAGCTGGACATGTCCGCGCTGATTATGCCGCGAGCCATGGCGTCTTCTAGAGACACATAGTCATTCCGCCTGTGATCTGGTGGCGGCAGCGGTGGGATAGAACGCTAAGAAGTGACTTTTTGTAAGCAATGCTTCTCTGGCACCATGGGATACCAAAGACGTAAATAATAGTTCGGTGTGATTGATATCTTGAGGTTACAAGTGTGCGCATCCATTGTGGACCACAGATACTAAAAATCACCGCGACTTTTCATATGGTCGATTCTGATTCCAGAACCTTTTCGCGAAGTATAACGTTTAGCTCCTAAATTCGGGGCTTTGTAGTGCTACTTTGATTTTTCACGAATTAATAAGGCTTCATTAAAGGTAGGTAAAGTCCAGCATAATGTAATTTGTAACAATAATACCATTTCCATACAGAGCTTATCTTACCAATTTCATCCTGGATGATTCCATGGGGTTGCAGCCTAGTGGTCAGAGCGTCGGACTCACGGCTTAAAGGTCGGGGGTTCGATTCTCGACCCACTCGAAACAATTTGTGTCCTTGAGCAAGACACTTAACCTAGCTGTAAAATGGGTGCCAGCATTAGCTGGGGTAATTGAGGGTGTGTGGTGACCCCCAGTCCTTGCACTGAACAGCCGTACGCAGCCTTCAGATGCGCCGAACAATAGCTGCGGCTGAGCTGTCGGTTCCACATCTACCCATTGAGGCAGGTGTAATCAATTATTTTTATTACCTGGATGATTCTGGTTCCGGAATCCAGTCGTAAAAGCCCCTTAGTAACACAAAGACGATTGCAATGTGCTTTTCCATTTTCCTGACTTATCAAGAAACTTGTAAAAGCATTTCGGAAAGGTCAACTCACCGAATATTCCAGTGATAACGTAGCGCGTTTTCTCCTCTTTGGAGTGACGTCTCAGCTCGGACGAGTCAGTGGTTGAGTGCTTCTCAGCCGTGAGCAGAAAAGGATCATCCCAGGCCTCCTTCTGGGTGTCCGTTTCCAGCTGAATTTCGGATAGCCAGAGCCTAGAGGGGGTCATTTTCAGTAGCTAGTGGTTCTCATATGAGGTTGATTAAGTCACGTGACTCACTTTGACAAATCGTCTTGAGTAATTGCCTTCAAATCTAGCAGAGATTTGTGCACCAGCATGTGACCCTGGGAGGTCATGACCTCGTCGCGTGCTCCCATGGCGATCCAACGTTGGATGACCGGCTGCGGAGTGAAATACCTCATTGCAGTGAGTTTTCACAGAGCTTCGATATAACAAATTACAGTGCTTACCCTTCTAATCTATTCTTACCTCCAAGAGCTTGAACACGGTGACAATTACTGTCGTGTCCTCAAATAGGAAAAAATCATCGGCAGGAAATAACGACTTTCTGTCGCCGTCTGAAATAATGTTATTTTGTCTTTGTGATTGGCACTTGGCTTTTTTAAATGAACACATGCGTTTATCCATCAACTTATTTCTATACCTTTTCGCACCGAGGAGTCCAGCACGGCGGACAGGTATTTGAGCTTGTCATTAGCCAGACTGAAGCCCGGGTGGCTGGACCAATTGGAACTGAATAAGTGCCAGAATTTCTGCACTAGGTAGCGCAGATCTCTGATCTCGCTCTCGGACAGATAGTTAAAGTACTGCTTCTGAAATGTCCAGTCAGGGTTGCCATGCACTTAGTTCACTTTCTGGACACCTGTGCTTAGCCTTATCTTATTCCGAGATGAGTCGAGAATCGAACCCCCGACCTTTCAGTCGTGAATCCGACGCTCCTAACCACTAACCTATAGCCCCTCAAACATTAAAGATGTGTTCAAACTTCACATCGAGAAAAACTCTTGCTTGTCAATGGGAGACTTCACCTCTCCGCTGTTGTACTCGTGTATGCCGATGATGACAATCCAGAAGATGGTCTTGGTGACCAGTTTCAGACATTCAGTGACTGTGTTAAAGAAAAACAGACGCAGCTTCCCGGCTGCATCGATCGCTTCCGAGCAGGGCGGAGGCAGCAGGATGATCGGAGCGGGGACAATCAGAGTGCGGCCGGCCAGGTTTCTCACCTGGAGTTGACAACAGAGTGAAAAATTAATAGATAAAAACAGTCAAAATTACAGCAGTTGATGGTTCGATTAAACTCACTTTCCACAGTTCTTCGCTTGAGTTGTCAACTAGCAGCAGGTCCTCTCTGGGCAGCACGCAGGTCTGTTGGAATGTCAAATACCCAGTTGCGATATCAACATCGATTTTCCAAAGCTTCTGTAGCAATACGACTGTCCTGATTGGTTGGCGAAGGTTAACACCATTTACCCTTTCTGACCCTTACCCTGGAGAGCGTCCTGATTGGCTGGCAATGGTTACCCCATTCCCTTTCTGACCCTTACCCAGGAGAGCGTCCTGATTGGCTGGCAATGGTTACCCCATTCCTTTTCTGACCCTTACCCAGGAGAGCGTCCTGATTGGCTGGCAATGGTTACCCCATTCCCTTTCTGACCCTTACCCAGGAGAGCGTCCTGATTGGCTGGCAATGGTTACCCCATTCCCTTTCTGACCCTTACCCAGGAGAGCGTCCTGATTGGTTGGCGAATTCGACAATAATCAGTCTTACATGAGATCCGTCAGAGCCACTGTCGGCGCAGAGTGCAGAGTAACGAACCAAGGCTTGGCACCAGATGCCACCGTTTTGCACCTGGAGCTGCTGCTGTATGCCATTTCTAAGGCGAAGCGAGCACGGAAAAATGCGATGCGACTGCTCCTGTTTCTGTGTAACCTTAAACTGCCAGGTTTCCAACGCCTCAAATAGGGCCTAAAATTCGTTAAAAAGTCAACGAAATAAAATATTTATGTGTTAGACGCCCGAATCATCGGTGTGCAAAAATCCCCCCCTCACCTGACAGGCAGCCAGCAGACCGGCCAACCGCTCAGCATTGATGGACCTGACCCGCGAGTGCAGCCAGCCGCCGATAGACTCGCTCAGGCTGGCCAGGTTATGCGCCATGGCGTCCTTGACGATGTGCAGCTCGTAAAAGAACACCAAGTACTCGTTGGCGTTTCGCTGCTGCAGCGCCGCGCAGTCCTCCAGGGCCGACAGCTCGTCCAGCGTCTCTCTGAGCACGGAAACTTTGCTGAAAATTTTCTGATTGCAGTCGCGATAGTCGGACACGTCAATGCCGCGCTGCAGGCAGTTGTCGGCCCACTTGGCAACCGACTGCGCTTCCCTGGTTACACTGCATTCGGTGCGAACTACAGATTCCTGGAATTGATGAGAATTGGCCTGACCTATTGATGCGAAAGATCTGACCTCCATGGAACCTTATTGAGACAAACTGGTTGTCCTTATGAGCAGCCTCACTCTATCAGAATGGCGGAACCGACAATCTCACACTAATGAATGCAACAGAGCCGACAGTCTCACACCCATACGAACAGCGAGGCCTCCAGTCTCGCCCCCCCCCCCCATAAACAGTGAAGCCGACAATCTCAACCCCAAACGAACATCGGAACCAGCGGAGAACAGCGGAGCAGACAATCTCTCTCACATGAGAACAGCGGAGCAGACAATCTCTCTCACATGAGAACAGGGGAGCAGACAATCTCTCACATGAGAACAGCGTAGCAGACAATCTCTCACATGAGAACAGCGTAGCAGACAATCTCTCTCACATGAGAACTGCGGAGCAGACAATCTCTCTCACATGAGAACAGCGGAGCAGACAATCTCTCCCACATGAGAACAGGGGAGCAGACAATCTCTCTCACATGAGAACTGCGGAGCAGACAATCTCTCTCACATGAGAACTGCGGAGCAGACAATCTCTCTCACATGAGAACAGCGGAGCAGACAATCTCTCTCACATGAGAACAGCGGAGCAGACAATCTCTCTCACATGAGAACTGCGGAGCAGACAATCTCTCTCACATGAGAACAGCGGAGCAGACAATCTCTCCCACATGAGAACAGGGGAGCAGACAATCTCTCTCACATGAGAACTGCGGAGAAGACAATCTCTCTCACATGAGAACAGGGGAACAGACAATCTCTCTCACATGAGAACAGCGGAGCAGACAATCTCTCTCACATGAGAACAGGATTAGACAATCTCTCTCACATGAGAACAGCGGAGCAGACAATCTCTCTCACATGAGAACAGGATTAGACAATCTCTCTCACATGAGAACAGCGGAGCAGACAATCTCTCTCACATGAGAACAGCGGAGTCAACAATCTCAACCCAAGTTTCTCACCAACAGTCCGTCGGCCAGGGCTTCGCTGCCTCGCAGTGCGTGCAGCAGAGACTCGTCCAGCCAGTCGGGGCCTCCCCCTTCTCGGCTGTCGCCGGCCCTGTTCAGGTGCTTCCTAGCCGCTCCGGTTTTCAACAGGTCCAGGTGGCCGGGCTGCCTGGCCGAGCTGAAAGCGAACCGGCCGCTGAACGCTGATGTGGCTCGCTGACCACCAGCCAGTAGCTGAGTGTGAGCAGTCTGCTCTGACATGGCAACACGAATGACTCACAAGCCGAAATGTAACAATCCTGTCGCGAATCGCAAATTTATGCAATTAAATAATTTCCCACGGCTTGAAGAGACTGCCTGGGAACTGTCTGCGACTTTTTCTCTAGATATAATACAGCTCCTTCGCATGCCCCCCCCCAGAGTGTGCAGAGTTCCGAGTTGATCCGCAAGTCCAACTCTCCCCACCGATCTCCTAGCGACTTCTGCCCGGGCGAGTCAAACAGTCAACACACGCCAACAGGGGTTTAGGAAATAAGCAAACAGACAAGAAGCAGTTGGGTCTCTTGACTTCACATAGAGCCAAAACTCTTTCTTGGCATTCTCAGGCTAAAATAGAGAGAAAGCTTCTCAATCTCAAGTGCCGCGCTCAATAGCCAAGAACCGTAAAATAATATTAATAAATGCTTCCAAAAGCAGATTCGTTGAGAAATAAAAAGCCGCTTTGCTTTCTGATGTCAAACATTGCGCTGGAGCAGCAAAGAGCAGTAATCGCTTTAAAAAAACCTGCCTAATTAATACCTAGGCTTACTCGCATCTCCTACACCTGCCTTCAGACTCAATTCGAACGTCTATAAAAATCTGTTTTTTGACAGGGCATGCTGCCGAATGCTAAATAGTTGCATCTATTAGACATTTCCTTTTCCATTTTATGTCCCATTTAAGTCCGAGCGTGCGGTTGTGAGGCTGAGTGCTCATCTACTTGACTTGTATTGGAATCTACGGCTTGAACTTGATGAAGATTGGGTTTCTGAGGATAGACATTGGGACTCTGAGCATGGAGATTATGATTCCGAGGATGGAGATTGGGATTCTGAGCATGGAGATTAGGATTTTGAGGATGAAGATTGGGATTCTGAAGATAGAGATTAGGACTCTGAGCATGGAGATTAGGATTCCAAGGATGGAGATTGGGATTCTGAGCATGGAGATTAGGATTCTGAGGATGGAGATTGGGATTTCAAGGATGGAAATTGGGATTCCGAGGATGGAGATTGGGATTCTGAGCATGGAGATTAGGACTCTGAGCATGGAGATTAGGATTCTGAGGATGGAGATTGGGATTCTGAGGATGGAGATTGGGGTTCTGAGGATTGAGATTGGGATTCCGAGGATGGAAATTGGGATTCCGAGGATGAAGATTGGGATTCCGAGGATGAAGATTGGGATTCTGAAGATAGAGATTAGGACTCTGAGCATGGAGATTAGGATTCCGAGGATGGAGATTGGGATTCTGAGCATGGAGATTAGGACTCTGAGCATGGAGATTAGGATTCTGAGGATGGAGATTGGGATTCTAAGGATGGAAATTGGGATTCCGAGGATGGAGATAGGGATTCTGAGGATGGAGATTGGTATTCTGAGGATGGAGATTGGGGTTCTGAGGATGGAGATTGGGATTCTGAAGATAGAGATTAGGACTCTGAGCATGGAGATTAGGATTCCGAGGATGGAGATTGGGATTCTGAGCATGGAGATTAGGACTCTGAGCATGGAGATTAGGATTCTGAGGATGGAGATTGGGATTCTAAGGATGGAAATTGGGATTCCGAGGATGGAGATAGGGATTCTGAGGATGGAGATTGGTATTCTGAGGATGGAGATTGGGGTTCTGAGGATGGAGATTGGGATTCTGAGGATGGAGATTGGGGTTCTGAGGATTGAGATTGGGATTCCGAGGATGCAAATTGGGATTCCGAGGATGAAGATTGGGATTCCGAGGATGAAGATTGGGATTCTGAAGATAGAGATTAGGACTCTGAGCATGGAGATTAGGATTCCGAGGATGGAGATTGGGATTCTGAGCATAGAGATTAGGACTCTGAGCATGGAGATTAGGATTCTGAGGATGGAGATTGGGATTCTAAGGATGGAAATTGGGATTCCGAGGATGGAGATAGGGATTCTGAGGATGGAGATTGGGATTCCGAGGATGAAGATTGGGATTCTGAAGATAGAGATTAGGACTCTGAGCATGGAGATTAGGATTCTGAGGATGGAGATTGGGATTCTGAGCATGGAGATTAGGACTCTGAGCATGGAGATTAGGATTCTGAGGATGGAGATTGGGATTCTGAGGATGGAGATTGGGATTCTAAGGATGGAAATTGGGATTCCGAGGATGGAGATTGGGATTCTAAGGATGGAGATTGGGATTCCGCGGATGAAGATTGGGATTCCGAGGATGAAGATTAGGACTCTGAGCATGGAGATTAGGATTCCGAGGATGGAGATTGGGATTCTGAGCATGGAGATTAGGATTCTGAGGATGGAAATTGGGATTCCGAGGATGGAGATTGGGATTCTGAGGATGGAGATTGGGGTTCTGAGGATTGAGATTGGGATTCCGAGGATGGAGATTGGGATTTCGAGGATGGAGATTGGGATTCCGAGGATGGAGATTGGGATTTCGAGGATTGAGATTGGGGTTCTGAGGATGGAGATTGGGATTCTAAGGATGGAGATTGGGGTTCTGAGGATGGAGATTGGGGTTCTGAGGATGGAGATTGGGGTTCTGAGGATGGAGATTGGGATTCCGAGGATGGAGATTGGGATTTCGAGGATGGAGATTGGGATTCTGAGGATGGAGATTGGGATTCTAAGGATGGATATTGGGGTTCTGAGGATGGAGATTGGGGTTCTGAGGATGGAGATTGGGGTTCTGAGGATGGAGATTGGGATTCCGAGGATGGAGATTGGGATTTCGAGGATGGAGATTGGGATTCTGAGGATGGAGATTGGGATTCAAAAAAATAGAGATTGCGTGAAGGACGAACTCTTGAAAGACATAACAGAGGCTAATTTATGCATTAGCAAATTTATATAATTCCTTCAAAATGAAGACACGTGGCACACATTCGCATACTGTATATTATTAGTATATCAATTGTAACAAAGACTACAGTACGCATATTGTAAAGCATGAACCATCAATGAGACAGCTAAGCATTTGTTGAACGCAGACTTTTCCGAAAAATAAAAAAACATCTGCGACAATGGTTTTGCGCGCACTATTGTATATACCGGATCTGATGCTCGACATTGAAGCAAATATAATTACAGCATACAAAAAAGCAAAGTACTCTGATACATTTCCAAATTGAAATTGCATTTCCCGTAGCAGCGGACAAAGCGGTCTTAAACAAATCAATACAGTAACAAGACAGAAGCAAAAACGCATACCAAGTGTTAAAATAAATCTTACTAAAAAAGACTTCATCATGATGGACTCGCGAAAAACATTCGCCGGAGGAGGGCGAAGGTTCAAAAATAGTTGTCGATAAGGTTATAAAGAGAACAGTAGGAACTTTTCTTGTCTGAGATAACAGCTTGTGCTGTTGTACGCATGATAGGGATGGACAGACAGACAGACAGACATGCAGACAGACAGACAGACAGACATGCAGACAGACAGACAGACAGACAGACAGACAGGCAGGCAGGCAGACAGACACAGACAGATATGCAGACACAGACAGACAGACAGACAGACAGACAGACAGACAGGCAGACAGACAGACAGACAGACAGACATGCAGACAGACAGACAGACAGACAGACAGACAGACAGACAGACAGACAGACAGACAGGCAGGCAGGCAGACAGACACAGACAGATATGCAGACACAGACAGACAGACAGACATGCAGACAGACAGATACTTGAATATAAAATTCGGAACAAATAGCGTAGATAATGGCAACAAGATTATGATAAAATTAAATACGAGGATTCAGACGTCCCAGCGACAGACAGACAGACACAAGCCGGTAGAACGCGAGCTCTCCACATGAGAAGTGCAATGTTCGAAGAAATATTATTAAAAGTAAAGAAATAATTAATTCAGTTACCTAGCAACAGCAAATGGCATTTGATATAGCTAGTTTGATATACTACTCTGAGTAGCTGACATGTAGGGCGACAAGGCGTTTGGGCTACTCCAGCCAATCTGGATTCCAAATACTTATTAATAATAAGCATTACAACATGCGATTAAGTGAATTCAACAACAATAATAATTGCTGCAATGTACGCATCTGCCTACTAATAAGTTGATTAAGAAAAAAGCTGATTTGCATTTTCAAGCAGCGCCGAATAAAAAACTACAACTAATTATGAGTTTAAACTATAAATAATGTAATTTATTCTACAATATAGTTGAGAAAGATCACTGATATGCGAGCGCAGACTCTCGAAACAGGACTAACTGAACAATAAATAAAATAAAGTTTAATCTCTCTACTTTTCTATTCAGTAGCAACTAAAGAGAGTGGCAGCAATTTTCTGCTAGGAAGAGAAATCAAGAAATCACGTGACTGGCCAGGTTTTTCAGTGCAGGGACAGTGTACATACATATTGGAGCGGCAGAGAGATTTTATATCTTAATTAGCTTGACCTCATTATCTTCCAGAGTTGCTATTGGCTCTGGGCAGTCACGTGACGACTGTTTGTTTTGGAAGGTCACAACAACCGTGCTGATCATCAGTTAAGTTTATCATTCTTTTAGGAATAAAAATAAGCTTAAGATTTTAGCCCCGCTAAGATATTGTGACGTAGGCTGACAGGAGCGTCAACAGGGGGGGGGGGCATAAGCCCCCTCCCAGTTAAAGTTATGGGCCGTTGGTATTGCTAGCTGACATGCTATTGCCATTCCAATGAAAGCGGTACATGTATTTGCAGGTAACACAGGTGAAACAGGAAAGAAGTGACTCCAGACGACTCTAAAACGACAAGATGTCACGGTACAAGTCGTCAAAGAGTCAATTTGAGGCGTTTTATTTTTTGCGACTGAAACGCCCCAGGGGCCGTAGTCGTATCTGAGGCGTGCTGGAGTCGCTGCACAATCCCCGAGTTGCGTCTAAATGATAGATATGATGAGTCTAGCCAGCCTTAGCGTACAGCTGAGTCCACTCCCTAGCATTCTTAATCGCCTCCCGCTCGTTCCTCTTCCACAGCTCGGCAATATCGTGCTCCAATGGGTCGTCCGGATTTGGCGCGCTGAGCAGGGCTTGGACAGACAGCAGCACAGTGCGAATCTGCAGCGCCGGGCTCCATTTATCTTTTAGAATGTCCAGACAGATTCTGCCCAGTCTGTCAATGTTAGGATGGTAGATCTTGGTCATGAAGCGCACTTTTGGAGCACTCATCGGATATTCCTCGGGTAGGAACAGTTCCAGCCTGAATTTGGTCAGTGGGGTGGTTGACAGTAGTATGACTAGCGCTTGTTTGATTTATAAATAATAGCATTTAAAGCTGCCTACAGTATCTAACTGCCTATCTGCTTATCTACTTGCCTATCTGCTTATCTACTTGCCTATCTATCTATCTACTTGCCTATCTATCTATCTACTTGCATATCTATCTATCTATCTACTTGCCTATCTATCTATCTACTTGCCTATCTGCCTATCTGTCTATCTATCTATCTATCTATCTATCTATCTATCTATCTATCTATCTATCTATCTATCTATCTATCTATCTATCTATCTATCTATCTATCGTCCGAGATATACCTGAAAATGCCGCCCTCATAGGCGCTCTCCTTTGGGCCATGCACAATAACGTGGAAATAGCGAGCATTGGCTTCATTAGGCGTTGCCTCTATGCCCTCAACAGGCTCAGACATGAGACGCTGCGTTTCCTTAATGATACGTCTAGGTAAGTTGGCCATTTGTCTTTACAGGCTGTTTATTAGCTATCAGCTCGACGGTCAAGTTGCATTAAAATATAATAATAAATTTCATGTATCAGTCAAAAAATTGAATATGAAACAAAAAAACAGCATCTCTATCCAAACTCTACACTTCATACTGCTGAGTCTAGCAACCCACAGAAGTTGCAGAAGGCTGTAGGCTGTAGACTTCATGTTTATAGACTACTCAAATACTCAAAATACTCAAGAGTGATAGAAGTATTCAAATTCTTTTGATACTGTAAATAAAATAGGAAATGTAGAAAATTATAGAACTTAAATTAATGGTATCCAAATAGGGAAACAGGGTTCCAGTTTGTATTGGGGGTTTAAATTAATTTTGGCTTGTCAATATAAATAAAAAATTGCATAACAAAAATAAAAGTTTAAGGCAAGCAATATTTTGGCTATTACTAATAGAACTGAATTTATCATATAAAATTCTGGCATGCATATACTTTTTTTATAAAAAATGTTTTTTTATTTTGTGTCAAAAGGCACACTGTTAGATATATAAATATAATTACTTTTTAAATATTATAGTAATACAAGATCCTAGGCTTTATCCTAAACCTAAGCTTATATAGCTGCAAACTCTGAAATTACATTAGCCATGCAATATTGTTTTGACTATAACTCCAATTTAGTATTAAAGATTATATAGAAAAAAAGTAAAAACCCTCAAATTTTTGTCTAGTTTTGTCCTTGGTCTACTAGAGTTTAACTTCATTGCCATTATACATACCCAACTACTAATTAACCTGGCAGATCTAGCCAACATTATAAATTATAGTAGACCAAAGCAAAGGCAAGTTGTAAATTTAAAAAAAATTACTAGGTAATTTCTTGAGAGTTTACTATTTGAGCAAATTTAAATGACAAATACAATATTTTTATAGGAAGGAGGGAGGGCTATCACTAATTATTGATTGCTGACTATTAAACCTTTATTGACCTTGTGCCTTGCTTACTTTACCAAGCACATATCCTACTAATATATATATATATATATAGCAATGTCAATGTGCATACATGCCCAATACCTGTCTGACCTATCCAAACAGACAGGTAAAATGGCTGCCAGCCAAGGTAAGTCACAAAATTGAAAATGCAAAAAACAAAAAATTGGAGAAGAAAGAAAGAAAGAAACAGAAGAGAAAAAGAAAAGAAAGGAGGGAGAAGAAAGAGAGAGGAAAGAGAAAAGAGAAAGAGAAAGAGAAGAAAGGAGAAAAAGGTAAGAAAAGTCATATAAAGAGTGAAAATTAAGTTGCAATTGGAAGAACTAAGTTGCAATTAAGAGGCACTAAGTTGCAATTGGGAGAAACAAGTTACAAATCTGGACAAAACTAAATCACAATGGACAAGTGAAATTTTGAGGTAGGGCATGTATGGCAATGTGTAAATAATATATGCTTATTTTATATTCCAACTTTTTTTAGTAACTCAAATATTATTTTATTTTATATATGTACACTTTTTTACTTTGTTCAAAATAGGCCTAAGCTAGAACTAATTTATATATTTTTTAATAAAGTAAGTCATATAGGCATATGGCCAATAGGCCTATAATTTCAGAGATTGCATATTGTACACTATATATACTAATATAATCATAGAGAGAGAGATTATTAGGGGCCTATAATATAAAAGTGCATAATTATAATATATAATGGTAAAGCCTAATTGTTTCAATGATATATAAACATTTAAACAGAAAGACTGAGACAGAGATTTATAAATTATTTAAATTAAAATGGAATATCTTGTTATATTGCTAATGACATATTGCTAAAAAGTTTTCACTAGGCCTAGGCCTATATAGTGACTTGTTTATGTTACCAGAATGGTTTTTATTGAAATTGACTATTATCTCTCTATAGCCAAGCCATAGGTTAGGGGCCTATATAAATTAAAAGGGCCTTAAAATATCAATAGGCTAAAAAGCAATATATTCAGAATATTCCTAGGCCCTATCTATAATATAATGTGCAACACATATCAATGCAGTATTTGACGCGGTTTTTACCACCTGGAACCAAAGTCGCATACATGAATTTGAAAGACATTCCAAGGCCAATGTAAGGCAATGTTGAAATTATTGATCTTATTAAATTTCTGTTTAAATAGGCCTATTAGTATTAGCTATCATAGGCTAGGGCGTAGGCTAGGGCCTACAAAATAGACCCTAGCCTACCTGTTTGAAAAATTCCTAGACCGTAGAATAGATATTATAAAATATTAGGCCTAACTGAAAATTCACTATATTAGGCTAATAATAGGTTTTTATTAACTTAATATAGGCCTAAATAAAGTTAAAAACAACATCTGCAACGTCAACTGGTTATCAACTTATCACTACATTAGCGTAGGACGGTCAGGATAGCAATTATAAGTGGTAAAGGCAAGAATCGACATTTCAATAAAGGAATGAGGATTTAAAAGCAAGTCGGCATTGATTGGGGTTGGGGTCAGTTAGCAGTACCGCAACTGGGCGATTTCCTAGTTTCCCGCTCTAAATTATTTTATCGCTTATTTCAGCTTATCATGGCAGGACGACCTCAGGCACCACGTTTTATTGTTGAACCACAACATCTGAGGCCCACTATTACCCTGCTGACTGACACTCATTTAATTTCACTGGACTTTCGTTTGACTTTTTGTGTGCTTTTTGTTTTTTTGAAACTCGTAATGCCTCCACAAGTTGAAATAAGCAATAAAATAATTTAGAGCGGGAAACTAGGAAATCGCCCCGCAACTGAGCAACATAACACAATGTAAGCCATAAAATAGGCCAAGACCACGCCCCAAGGCTTAAGGCTAAGTCATTTGGTAGGCCCATAGAAAAGGCTAGGGCCTTTAAAAAGAAAGCTTTTGACGGTGCTTTAAACAAAGATATAAACAAAATGAAAAACAAATTGACTGCTAATATCTGTAAGTACATTCATTCAAATTCTTTTGCCGTAAATAATATTCATTTTCTTTATATGCATTTTAGATTAAGCGCTATTGTGTCACGGAATATAAGGGATTAACTATTTAAACGTATGGTTCTAGGATAGCTGACGTGCATGGTTGCGTTCGCGCTATTATATAAATATCACACAGCATTGCCAGTTGCTATCAAAGCAGCAGTAATTGCTATGCTAGGCACGACGCCGATATTTCGAGTTTCTTACTGACAGACCGGCTAGCATTTTCGGTACTGGTTGATTTTAGATATCATTGTGATCATAAAATGCATTGAGGATCTAGCATCCTTAGCCTTTATGTTCGGCTTCGAATGCAGGCCAATGCGATAACAAACAAACTAGACGACAGAAATTTAACAAAACAAGGAAAAATTCGGCGGAAGCAAATTTGGCGACAAGTCTTCTATAGTTCTCTATAGCTAAAGTTAAAGCAAATTACAAGTACATGTAAGGGTTTCTTAAAATGCTCATGAAAGTTCCATGCTCCATGAAATACTGGATAAAATAGACTCAATTAAAAGGTAAAGTTAATATATAATAGTATTGACTATTGCCATTGCACTGAAAGATATTAGGTATTACTAGGGTTATAAAATAATTGTTCTTTTTTATTTTGTCTCTAAATTTGCTTTTGCCAAGTTTGTTGCCAAATTGAAATTGGTTAGCACCTATTCCACAAATAAATAATTATTATTTATTAATAAATATTTAACTTTTTATATATTTTTGCGCTTTAACTTTTTAGCTCTCATTTTTCTGCAGTTTAATTTTTATATACAAGCCTAATTAGCATTATGACTCTAGTCTATGTTAATGTACTATTATTATGTTTGAGTTATCAATGCTAAAACTGAAAAAAAATTACTTGAGCTAAATACTAAATAGTCTAAAAATGTCTCATTTCCACAGTCTCAAATGTTGATTATAGAAATAATATTTAAATTTACTTCTACAATATAATCTTCAAATAAGATTATAAGATTTAAATATAATCCGAGTTAAATTCGCAGCTATATAGAACTTTAATCACAATCAAAACTCTAAATGTTTTATTTCTTTGCTTAAGTCTTTACAATAAATTTGAGCTTACTGATTATAGCCTAAAAGATTTTTAGCTTGATATTATTTTTTATCAAATATATACTATACTATACAGCATTTATATTTGTAATTTGAATATATCTTAAAAAAGCACAAAAAATATATATATAACATTTTGATAACTCTAGAATTATTCATTTTACTAAAAATGAGTTGTTTTAACAAAAAAAATAATCTTAAATATGGCATGTCTTTGTTTTAAAAGCCCTAATATAGCACAAGCTTTGTTATAAATGACCTATTGAAACTTAAAATCATTTAATATATATACCAAATACCAATGCAATCACCTTGTTTTTTGAAAGTTGTTTTATATGAACAGCAAACTATATTTTTATACTATCATTTTTATATTATTATATTCTTTTGTAGGATTTTCAGATTTAGAAGATAGCCAATATTGTAATGTATCTTATTATAGATTTATGAGTATAAGACCTTCGATGGTAAATTGTTAATTTAGTAGTGCAACCAAAATGTTGTAGGAGTTGCAGATTCTGGAGGGCAAAGACCCAAGGGGGAGAGGTATTTGTATTTGCTTTGTATTTTGGCAAAGTTTGCTTGGTCCCTTTTTTGAATTTTTTAGTCTCTATCTAAGCAGCCATTGGGTTAATTTAATGTTTTCTTAGACAAAACTGCATATTAGCTCCATTGTTTTGATTCTTTTTTTCTTTATACCCTTTTGTATTCTAGCAAAAATATTATTCTTTGCTTTTATATAAAACAACCCTTAAACCAAAGTTTTAATGAAAGGTTTTTCAATACAAAATTATGTATAATAGGTTCATTGTCTAAAAGACAAATAAAAAATATAGACCAGATTGAACAATACTATAGATCAAAAAATGCATTTGGTAGTCTATAGCCAGCTTTTATATAGGTCTTTTATATTGAAGCTACTAGCATTCAATTAAAACCATCTAGGGTCTTCCACAAAAAGGTGCCAAAATATGTATAGCTTTGTATGATAGCAACTTTTATAATAAATAACTGCTTTCTTTTATCCAAGGGCCCTAGAAGATAAAGTCTAAAGGGATAGAAATTAAAATCAGTTATCAACTTTAAACCTTAGCCATATTGTTACTTCTTTGGTATTTACTTTAATTTTATTATAAGAGCAAAAAGTATCAATTATTTGCATAAATTGAACCTAATATTGCTCTGATTAAATTATTCTCTTGCAGGTCAGAATGGAACAGTTGTCTGATATGGCCAATGGCCAAACATATACTAGCAATGGTTACCAAGATAACAACAATGAGTCTGATCGGGTGCCTGAATTAAGGCGCATTAGTTCCGCATCGAATTTCTATGACTGGGAAGCAGTTAAAAATCGTTATAAAAAGTTTCACTCAGACCCCAATGTGAACTACTTTTGGTAAGTACTGGTAGCAATTCTTCATGAAGTTGTCTATTTAATTTTCACTACGAATCCACCTTTTTTATGGAATATTTCAGGCGTGCTCATACAATCACCTGTCTAGTCCTATTTTGTGCTACTCTCCTGTACCTGTCTGTTTTTGAGACATCGAGCTTTGATACCGAATATAATACAAAGAGGTGAGTATTGTAAAAATACCCCCCTAGCAATGTATTTGCTGGTCAAAGACCCTCTCAGATCCTCCAGTTGTTAGGCCACCGCTATCCTCCCAGATCCTCAGTTTCTGGGCCACCACCAGCCTCCCAGATCATCAGTTGCTGGGACAGCCTCCCATATCCTCAGTTGCTGGGACAGCCTCCCAGATCCTCAGCTGATGGGCCAGCCTCTCAGATCCTCAGTTGCTGAGCCAGCCTCCCAGATCCTCAGTTGCTGAGCCAGCCTCCCAGATCCTCAGTTGCTGAGCCAGCCTCCCAGATCCTCAGTTGCTGGGCCACCACCAGCCTCCCAGATCCTCAGTTGCTGGGCCACCACCAGCCTCCCAGATCCTCAGTTGCTGGGACAGCCTCCCAGATCCCCAGTTGCTGAGCCAGCCTCCCAGAGTTTCATTTTGCTGGGCCACCACCAGCCTCCCAGATCCTCAGCTGCTGGGCCAGCCTCTCAGATCCTCAGTTGCTGTGCCAGCCTCCCAGATCCTCAGTTGCTGGGCCAGCCTCCCAGATCCTCAGTTGCTGGGCCTACGTAGCGTTTCAACATGTTGCCCCTCATAACTTTGCAGAGGTCTGCTAGCAGTAATCCTTTTCTTCCTGCTCTATGGAGTGATCTACACGCCGGATGGGCCGTTCCTGCGACCACATCCGGCATTCTGGCGATTCATTCTCTGCCTAAGCGTTGTCTACGAGTTGGGCCTGATTTTTCTGCTGTTCCAGGTTGGCAGTTGAATTGGCATTATTTTGTACTGGAACGTGTTTGTACTGCTGTAAAAAACGTCTTCTAATGTAGGAAGTGCCTGTCTAATTTTATTGCCAAGGTCATATTGAGCACGTGTCCTCTCTGTACAGAAATTTGCTTTGCCTTATCTACTATTTCTATAGGTTTTTCGGATTGGTTCAAACAAGTTTGAATCAGAAGTTGGCAAGGCTTTTTGGTTTGACTACTTTGCATTTTTTGTAAAACTATCGACTTGAGGGGGCCGGGCGCTCAGTTTCTCTCGTTTGAAGAATTAATTATCAGTTTACCCAAACTAGTTTTGGGTTATTGTTGACTCGACTGTATAAACTAGTTTGCCTGACCGGTTTTTTGAGTTCTATAATTTTCAAAATAATGAAAATTTAACTTTTCACTTAAGCGGGATCTTTGTGCTGTTCTTTTCTAGGAAGGCTTGCTAAAGGTTAGAATCACATTAGAGATTCATATTCTCACATTATAGATCGATAATCTCACATTAGAGATCCATATTCTCACATTAGAGATCCATAATCTCACATTAGAGATCCATATTCTCACATTAGAGATCCATATTCTCACATTAGAGATCCATAATCTCACATTAGAGATCCATTATCTCACATTAGAGATCCATAATCTTACATTAGAGATCCATAATCTCACATTAGAGATCCATAATCTCACATTAGAGATCCATAATCTCACATTAGAGATCCATTATCTCACATTAGAGATCCATTATCTCACATTAGAGATCCATTATCTCACATTAGAGATCCATATTCTCACATTAGAGATCCATTATCTCACATTAGAGATCCATATTCTCACATTAGAGATCCATATTCTCACATTAGAGATCCATAATCTCACATTAGAGATCCATAATCTCACATTAGAGATCCATATTCTCACATTAGAGATCCATAATCTCACATTAGAGATCCATAATCTCACATTAGAGATCCATAATCTCACATTAGAGATCCATATTCTCACATTAGAGATCCATAATCTCACATTAGACATCCATATTCTCACATTAGAGATCCATATTCTCACATTAGAGATCCATAATCTCACATTAGAGATCCATAATCTCACATTAGAGATCCATAATCTCACATTAGAGATCCATAATCTCATATTACAGATTTATAATCTCATATTAGATATCCATAATCTCACATTAGAGATCCACAGTCTCACGTTAGAAATCCATAATCTCACATTAGAGATCCACAGTCTCACATTAGAGATTCATAATCTCATATTAGATATCCAAAATCCATAATCCAGAATCGCGTATTATAAGTCCGAAATCCAAAGACACAGACCTCGCATTCCTACTCAAACAGAACGCCTCAGACGCCAGGCACATGCTGAGCTACCTGGACCCTGAGCTCGGCAAGCCGCTGCCAGAGAAAGATTACGGCGGCAGCTGTTTAATCTACGATCCGGCCAACACAACTGATCCGTTTCACAACGTGTGGGACAAGATGGACGGCTTCGTTACTATGCACTTTATTGGCTGGTGGTTGAAGGCTCTCATATTGCGGAACTATTGGATGTGCAACGCCATCAGTTTACTGTTTGAGGTTCTCGAGTACTCGCTTGAGCATCAGCTGCCCAATTTCTCAGAGTGCTGGTGGGATCATGTGAGTTTCTTTTGCTTTGCTATGCATTGTGTGCTCACCCTGTGTCTTTATTTCACTTCTCTCTCTATACTTACTGTCCCTGTCATTGTGTGTCTCATATAATTGTGTCCCTGTCATTGTGTGTCTCATATAATTGTGTCCCTGTCATTGTGTGTCTCTTTTAACTGTGTCCCTGTCATTGTGTGTCTCATATAATTGTGTCCCTGTCATTGTGTGTCTCATATAATTGTGTCCCTGTCATTGTGTGTCTCATATAATTGTGTCCCTGTCATTGTGTGTCTCATATAACTGTGTCCCTGTCATTGTGTGTCTCATATAATTGTGTCCCTGCCATTGTGTGTCTCATATAACTGTGTCCCTGCCATTGTGTGTCTCATATAACTGTGTCCCTGCCATTGTGTGTCTCATATAACTGTGTCCCTGTCATTGTGTGTCTCATATAACTGTGTCCCTGTCATTGTGTGTCTCATATAACTGTGTCCCTGTCATTGTGTGTCTCATATAACTGTGTCCCTGTCATTGTGTGTCTCATATAACTGTGTCCCTGTCATTGTGTGTCTCATATAACTGTGTCCCTGTCATTGTGTGTCTCATATAATTGTGTCCCTGTCATTGTGTGTCTCATATAACTGTGTCCCTGCCATTGTGTGTCTCATATAACTGTGTCCCTGCCATTGTGTGTCTCATATAACTGTGTCCCTGCCATTGTGTGTCTCATATAACTGTGTCCCTGTCATTGTGTGTCTCATATAACTGTGTCCCTGTCATTGTGTGTCTCATATAACTGTGTCCCTGCCATTGTGTGTCTCATATAACTGTGTCCCTGCCATTGTGTGTCTCATATAACTGTGTCCCTGCCATTGTGTGTCTCATAGTAATTCTGTCTTTCCTGTGTGTCTCGTATATAATAATTCTCTGTCATTTTGTAATGCACTGGAATGTATATTCTAGCACAGCCACAAGTCACGCAGGCATTTAGTGCACTCTGCCTTAGGCGCCTAAATTCTCTGTCTATCTGAACTTACCTACACACGACATATTTCCAGTGGATAATGGACTTTCTGCTTTGCAACGGGCTGGGCATCATCATTGGCATGAAGACGTGCAACTATTTGTCATTGAAGCCCTACTACTGGACCCCGATGTGGAATATTCCCAGTTACAGGTAGGCCCGCCGCCTAAGCTGTGTAAAAATTCCGTCAGTGTAATTGCTGCTTTTTTGTAAATCTATTTTTAGAATGGAAAAACCCGCCCACCGCTCGCCGCTGAGCGGAGTGGAAATTCTCTAGTTTTGGCTTTGGCTGGTCAAACTTTGCGGGTTTTATTTAGTTGCAAAGAAATGTTCCACCTTGCTGCTTACCCGAGCCAATTTGTTAGCTGAATTTATTCTGGACCTGTGCTGGGTGCATTTGGTTAATGATTGTGCTTGTCCTGCAGGCAGGCTAGGTTGCTTTAAGTATTGCTAGAATCGCCTATCTTTGCTCTTAAATCCCCTGGAATGGGCGATCTTCACCTTGACCCCCTAAAATAGGTGACCTACACCCTAACCCCCTAGAATAGGTGACCTACACCCTAACCCCCTAGAATAGGTGACCTACACCCTGACCCCAAGAATAGGTGACCTACACCCTGACCCCCCTAGAATAGGTGACCTACACCCTGACCCCAAGAATAGGTGACCTACACCCTGACCCCCCTAGAATAGGTGACCTACACCCTGACCCCCCTAGAATAGGTGACCTACACCCTGACCCCCCTAGAATAGGTGACCTACACCCTGACCCCCCTAAAATAGGTGACCTACACCCTGACCCCCTAGAATAGGTGACCTTCACTCTGACCCCCCTAGAATAGGTGACCTACACCCTGACCAACCCTAGAATAGGTGACCTACACCCTGACCCCCCAAGAATAGGTGACCTACACCCTGACCCCCTAGAATAGGTGACCTTCACTCTGACCCCCCTAGAATAGGTGACCTACACCCTGACCAACCCTAGAATAGGTGACCTACACCCTGACCCCCCAAGAATAGGTGACCTACACCCTGACCCCCTAGAATAGGTGACCTTCACTCTGACCCCCCGAAATTGGTTATCTTCAACCTGACCCCCTTAGAATAGGTGACCTTCACTCTGACCCCCCTAGAATAGGTGACCTTCACTCTGACCCCCCAAGAATAGGTGACCTACACCCTGACCCCCTAGAATAGGTGACCTTCACTCTGACCCCCCGAAATTGGTTATCTTCAACCTGACCCCCTTAGAATAGGTGACCTACACCCTGACCCCCTAGAATAGGTGACCTTCACTCTGACCCCCCTAGAATAGGTGACCTACACCCTGACCAACCCTAGAATAGGTGACCTACACCCTGACCCCCCAAAAATAGGTGACCTACACCCTGACCCCCTAGAATAGGTGACCTTCACTCTGACCCCCCCGAAATTGGTTATCTTCAACCTGACCCCCTTAGAATAGGTGACCTTCACTCTGACCCCCCTAGAATAGGTGACCTTCACTCTGACCCCCCTAGAATAGGTGACCTACACCCTGACCCCCTAGAATAGGTGACCTTCACTCTGACCCCCCGAAATTGGTTATCTTCAACCTGACCCCCTTAGAATAGGCGATCTTCACCCATACCCACCTGAGCATGAGCAGAATCGCCCACCCATACCCACCTGAGCATGAGCAGAATCGCCCACCCATTCCCACCTGAGCATGAGCAGAATCGCCCACCCATTCCCACCTGAGCATGAGCAGAATCGCCCACCCATTCCCACCTGAGCATGAGCAGAATCGCCCACCCATTCCCACCGCAGCGGCAAGCTCAAGCGCATGGTGCTGCAGTTCACTCCGTACCGCTGGACCGAATTCGATTGGTCGCCAACAAAGTCGTTGAAACGCTGGCTGCTGGTTCTGCTGCTCATAGCCATGTTCCTGCTTGCTGAGCTGAACACGTTCTATCTGAAATGGGTGCTCTGGCTCCCACCGCCGCATCCCCTGTGCATGGCCAGGCTAGTGTTCATTCTTTGCATGGGCGCCACGGCTATCAGGGAGATTTTCCAGTATACGGACGACTCGTGAGTTGAACTCACTCAGCTGTTCTCGTATTAGTCTTTGATTTTTGTTGGATCTAAATTTTCAAGTCAATCATCTTGAAAACTGTAATGTGCAAACCAGCATGAGAATAGCCTCAAACTGTCCATGAGAATCATCTCAATCCCTCATGAGAATCATATTTTCTATGAGAATCACCTTAAACTCTCATGAGAATCGCCTTAACCTCCCATGAGAATTGCCTCAAACTATCGATGAAAATCATCTCAAGCCACCATGAGAATCAATCTCTCAATCACCTCAATCCACTGATAACCATCTCCAGCCACCATGAGAATCATCTCAATCCACTGAGAATCATCTCAAGCCACCATGAGAATCATGTTTAGCCACCATGAGAATCATCTCTGACCACCATGAGAATCATCTCAATCCACTGAGAACCATCTATATTCACCATGAGAATCATCTCTAACCACCATGAGAATCATCTCTAGCCACCATGAGAATCATGTGTAGCCACCATGAAAATCATCTCAATCCACCATGAGAATCATCTCAAGCCACCATGAGAATCATCTCAATCCACTGAGAATCATCTCAAGCCACCATAAAAATCATCTCTAGCCACCATGAGAATCATGTGTAGCCACCATGAAATCATCTCAAGCCACCATGAGAATCATCTCAATCCACCGAGAATCATCTCAAGCCACCATAAAAATCATCTCTAGCCACCATGAGAATCATCTCAAGCCATTATGAAAATCATGTCTAGCCATCATGAGAATCATCTCAAGCCACCATGAGAATCATCTCAAACCACTGAGAATCATCTCAAGCCACCATGAGAATCATCTCAATCCACTGAGAATCATCTCAAGCCACCATAAGAATCATGTCTAGCCACCCTGAGAATCATCTCAATCCCTCATGAGAATCATCTCAATCCCTCATGAGAATCATCTCAATCCCTCATGAGAATCATCTCAATCTTGCAATGCCAGATCCTGCAAAAAGTTCGGCCGGCAGGCCTGGCTGCTGACTGCCATCATTGTGACGGAGGCGTTGATCTGTGTGAAGTTTGACTGGCCCACCGTGTCCAAGCCGCCGCCAACGCGGATCATAGTGATCTGGTCAGTGATAATCTCACTGACTATCGGCTGGACTCTGTGGCACTTCTGTCTCAAACAGCTCATCTTTGCCGGACAAGCGGAACTAAAAGATCAACAGGCTGCTGACGCTGTTGCTGCTGCTCCTAAGAGTCGCACAAATCGACGACGCAAGGACGACTAACTGAGCTCTGGGAAATTTCCGGAATAGGGGAGGTCTTGTGACCTTGGTTCTGCACTGTTAGAGTTTGGTGCTTGTGCTGCCTTACATGTATATCAAGATTTCAGTGTAATTTTGGTCCTCAATTTTTACTTTGCACTGGACCTAATTTGTCTGTAAAGGGTCAAGTGAGGTCATTCGTGTTTTGAAGGTTCAGATGAGATCATTTGTTTTTTGAAGAGTCAAGTGAGGTCATTTGTTTTTGAAGTGTCAAATGAGCTTATTCCTGCTTTGAAGGGTCAAGTAAGGTCATTTGTGTTGTAGAAAGGTCAAGTGAGTTCATTCGTGTTGTTCTAAGGTCAAGTGATGTTATTAGTGATTTGAAGAGTGAAGTGAGGTTATTCGCGTTCGTGTTGTTGAAAGGTCAAGTGAGGTCATTCGTGTTGTTGAAAGGTCAAGTGAGGACATTGGTGTTGTTGAAAGGTCAAGTGAGTTCATTCGTGTTGTTCTAAGGTCAAGTGATGTTATTAGTGATTTGAAGGGTCAAGTGAGGTTATTCGTGTTGTTCAAGGGTCAAGTGATATTATTAGTATTTTGAAGAGTGAAGTGAGGTTATTCGCGTTCGTGTTGTTGAAAGGTCAAGTGAGGTCATTCGTGTTGTTGAAAGGTCAAGTGAGGTCATTCGTGTTCTAAGGTCAAGTGATGTTATTAGTGATTTGAAGGGTCAAGTGAGGTTATTCGTGTTGTTGAAAGGTCAAGTAAGGTTATTCGCGTTGTTAAAAGGTCAAGTGAAGTCATTCGTGTTTTGATGGGTCAAGTGAGATTATAAGTGTTTTGATGGGTCAAGTGAGGTTATTCGTGTTGTTGAAAAGTCAAGTGAGGTCACTCGTGTTGTAGAAAGGTCAATACTGGTCATTCGTGTTGTTGAAGCGTCAATTGAGGACATTCGTGTTGTTAAAAGGTCAAGTGAGGTCATTCGTATTGTTGAAAGGTCAAGTGAGGACATTCGTATTGTTTAAAGGTCAAATAAGGTCATTCGTGTTGTTATCCGTCAAGTGAGGTCATTCGTGTTGTTTAAAGGTCAATTGAGGACATTCGTGTTGTTAAAAGGTCAAGTGAGGTCATTCGTATTGTTGAAAGGTCAAGTGAGGACATTCGTATTGTTGAAAGGTCAAATAAGGTCATTCGTGTTGTTATCCGTCAAGTGAGGTCATTCGTGTTGTTTAAAGGTCAATTGAGGACATTCGTGTTGTTAAAAGGTCAAGTGAGGTCATTCGTATTGTTGAAAGGTCAAGTGAGGACATTCGTATTGTTGAAAGGTCAAATAAGGTCATTCGTGTTGTTATCCGTCAAGTGAGGTCAAGAAGACAGATGACCGCAGAAATGTTCTACGGGTGGCAAGTCATGCTTTGTAGTTAAACTCATTTTGTAATGTTTTCGTTTGCAAAACAGAATTTGCTTCTTTCATAAGGTGTCACTTTTTGACTCAATCAGTTTTACATGTATTTCGCCATCCTAGCATTCTATCATCGTTTGAGTTTTCCCGCCTGATTGACCTTTTCCACCTGGTGTGCTTATCGATAATTAGTGCAATAATAATCTATACTAATCATCTTATACAGGTCGTGCACTATGCGCTAAAACCCACTAATAGCAATTTACTTTCAGGCCTTTTTTGCCTGCAGTGTTTCCAGTTTCATATCGTTTGTTTATATTTACAAGCTAATTTTGTCAATGCCGTGTGTTATTTTTACTAATGATTCCATTATTGATTTTTTTGCATAATATAAAAAAAATTCATCCAGATTGTGCTTCGGTTTGCTTTGTTGCGATTCTCAATGCAACCCATCTTTATTTCTCGTAGAGTTTTAGGGAATCAAGTCAATTAGTCAACAGGTTCAAAACTTGATAAGTAATTTCCCTTGAGCCCTAATCCGAGCCCTAATCCCCCTGAGCAATTCCCCTTGAGTCCTAATCCACCTGAGCAATTCCCCTTGAGCCTTAATCCACCTGAGCAATTCCCCTTGAGTCCTAATCCACCTGAGCAATTCCCCTTGAGCCTTAATCCACCTGAGCAATTCCCCTTGAGTCCTAATCCACCTGAGCAATTCCCCTTGAGTCGTAATCCACCTTACCAATTCTCCTTGAGTCCTAATCCACCTGAGCAATTCTCCTTGAGTCCTAATCCATCTGAGCAATTCCTCTTGAGCCCTAATCCATCCGGGACACAAATTGTTCCGAGTGGGTCAAGAATCGAACCCTCGACCTTTCAATCGGGAGTCCGACGCTCTAACCAATAAGCCAAAAAAATCCTTTAGTTTTGCAGCCTGTAGATGTACTTAACACTGACCAGGATTCGAACCCCGCTCCCTAAAAATGCAAATTAGACGCTAAAAAGTCTATACGCACCTACTATTAGTAGCCTAAGATAAAATATCGTATTTTTTCATCATTCCAGCTAATGTCGGCCATCAAGCGGCAGCAGCAATACAAGCAGCCAAGTCGCAAGCAAAAGCAGAAGTCCGGCTTCTCAGCCGATCTGCAATCTGCCGCCGCTAATTGGCTTCGCCGACTCTCAGCCGCTATCGCCGGCGGCGCCAGTCTCGGCGGCAGCGACGCCGCGCTGGCCGAAGCGGCTCGAATTCTCGGCTCCATCGCTACTAATTATTGTTGTTCTTCGCCTGGTGACACTGTTGCTATTGGCAACGCCGACGCCGCATCGTTGGCGTCAATTCAAATCCTACTGGAGCGACAGCTGGGACCGGGGGTGGCCAACAGCGTCCACTGGCGCTCCGTGCTCGACGGAGTGACTAAAGATGTAAAAATACGGTTACTCACTTGTAGCTGTGCCGATATGTATCGATATTAAGTTTCCAGATTGAATAGGTTGTGGTTTATTTAGTTAGAGCCAGGGTGGGACTGTGTGCACACTGACGCATAATTTCATTAATTGCCGCCAACCGGCGAGAGGCATTGCTGCCCATTCCGCCGACTCTCCTGAGCAGGCATACAAGCGCGCGGATACGTACGCAGGCACACATTCACACAGGAGTGCACAGCGGCTCCAACTTTATCATCGTTAGGCATGTACACTTCGCTGTGCCTTGGGGGGTTGGCCATCAATGGCGTTAATTGCACGAGCCGAGCCAAGTCGAGATTCCGATTCAGCCCCAAATTAATGTGACTGCACTTGGAATCGAGCCTGGGCCGCTGGTGCATCAGAGCGTCGCGCTAGTTTCAAGGTTTACCTGGGACTGAGGCATTAGTTAAACGTACTAGCCGATATGTATCGTTTTATGAGTTTCCCACTGTGCACGGAATCAACCCGGGGGTCTATTTTAGCGCCTTTGATTGAGATTGCTTGATCTTTTCTGACTTTTTGCTATTTATTCTACTATTAGTAATCGAATTAGAATGCAAGCAGTCCTGCTTCAATCTGCAGGAAAGCGGCACCGATATCGACACAGATGACGGCGGTTTCGGCTCGGCTGACTGTCAGCAGCAGCAGCAGCAGCTCACTCGAATCCGACTGCTCATCCTGGCTGCCGCGTTTCGGCGTCCTCGACTGCGCCCGTTTGTGCTGGCGTCGGCGATCGCATCGACAACGACAACAGCGGCGATGTTGTCGGAGCCGCCGCGGTCGGAGCTGCGGCTTCTGGCTGCTGCGGCCCGTTGGCTGTTCCCGTCGACCTCGCTGGCGGCTAAGGAGGATGCCGAGTTCAAGGAGGTTGTCGAGAATTTCGATGCGGCTACTGCGCTCAACAGAGTGGCCGTCGATTGTCGCGAGCGTCAGGAGACCGACGATGACAGCGGCGCCGATATTGACGACTCCTCGGACATTGCTGTCGACGACGGCGCCTCGGACGGCTGTCGAAGGTGCCGCGGCCTTGCGACCGAGGTGGCGGCGCTGCGCGCTGAAGCTCTGGAGCGGGAGCTCCGGTTTCATCGACGCTTTGAAGCGTTCGCCAACGAGTTGAGCGGCCTGGAGGCCGCGAATCGGCGACTGCTGGCCGATCCAGCGCTGCTGCTCCTGCCCGACTGCGGGCTGGCGCGCCTGCAGGACGAGATCAAGGTGAGGCTGAGAGGGACAGGTGAGGCTAGGAGTCACAGGTGAGGCTGGGAGGGACAGGTGAGGCTAGGAGTGACAGGTGAGGCTGGGAGTGACAGGTGAGGCTGAGAGTGACAGGTGAGGCTAGGAGGACAGGTGAGGCTGAGAGTGACAGGTGAGGCTAGGAGTGACAGGTGAGGCTGGGAGTGACAGTTGAGTCTGGGGAGTGACAGGTGAGGCTGAGAGTGACAGGTGAGGCTGGGGAGTGACAGGTGAGGCTGGAAGTGACAGGTGAGGCGGAGGGGTGACAGTTGAGGCTGAGAGTGACAGGTGAGGCTGGGGGAGTGACAGGTGAGGCTGAGAGTGACAGGTGAGGCTAGGAGTGACAGGTGAGGCTGGGGGAGTGACAGGTGAGGCTGGGAGTGACAGATGAGGCTGAGAGTGACAGGTGAGGCTGGGGGAGTGACAGGTGAGGCTGGGAGTGACAGGTGAGGCTGGGAGTGACAGGTGAGGCTGGGAGTGACAGGTGAGGCTGGGGGAGTGACAGGTGAGGCTGGGGGAGTGACAGGTGAGGCTGGGAGTGACAGTTGAGGCTGGGAATGACAGATAAGGCTGAGAGTGACAGGTGAGGCTGGGGGAGTGACAGGTGAGGCTGGGAGTGACAGGTGAGGCTGGGAGTGACAGGTGAGTCTGGGGAGTGACAGGTGAGGCTGGGAGTGACAGGTGAGGCTGGGAGTGACAAGTGAGGCTGGGGGAGTGACAGGTGAGGCTGGGAGTGACAGGTGAGGCTGGGATTGACAAGTGAGGCCGGGGGAGTGACAGGTGAGGCTGGGAGTGACAGGTGAGGCTGGGAGTGACAGGTGAGGCTGGGAGTGACAGTTGAGGCTGGGAGTGACAGGTGAGTCTGGGAGTGACAGTTGAGGCTGGGAGTGACAGTTGAGGCTGGGAGTGACAGGTGAGGCTGGGAGTGACAGTTGAGGCTGGGAGTGACAGTTGAGGCTGGGAGTGACAGTTGAGGCTGGGGGAGTGACAGGTGAGGCTGGACAGTGGAGTGACAGGTGAGGCTGGGAGTGACAAGTGAGGCTGGGGGAGTGACAGGTGAGGCTGGACAGTGGAGTGACAGCAGATACTGGAGTAAACCCCCCCGCCCCACCCCGCCAGTCGCTCCGCCGCGGCGCCCGTTTCCAAGCCTCAGCCAGCGAGCGCGAGCGCCTCAGCCAGCTGCTGGCGGCAGCCGAGCGCCGCTCCGGCCAGCTGGTCAGCCAGCTGGAGTCGCTGACCCGCGCCCACGACAGCTGCCTGCGCCGACTGCGGCGGATGCGCGCCGACCGCGACCTGGCCGCTGTCAGGGCCGAGCGCCTGGCCGACCGCTGCCGCAGGCTGCTGCAGCACCGACAACTGCCGGTTTCTCACGCTGGTGTCCCCGGCTACGCCTGCTGCTGTCAGCGGCCGCTTCCGGTCTCGCTTCCGGTTCCGGTCCAGCTGCCACCGCCGCCGCCGCTTCCTCCCCATCATCAGCAGCAGCAGCAGCTGCTGCAACTGTCAGTATCTTCCGGTTCCTCATCTCTGCATGGCATCGACGCTGTCCCGGTACGAGAGCGACGTATTTCCGGCGGCTGCAGCGGCTGGCAGCAGCACTTCCGGCATTTGCTGCCGGGCCGGCTGTCCGGCAAGAGGAAGTCTTGACTTTTAGCTTGCTGCAATCGATTTTATTTTTATTGTTTTATTCTACACTCTCTTTGTGCCGCCGAATTGGCGCTGTTTTTATTTCTCTATTTTAAAAAAATACTGCTAATACGCGTTTGACTACTGCTACTAAAGTATTGAGTAGTGTAAATGGTATTTTATTGATATTTTTATTGAAAATGGTGAAAAATCGACTTCGTGAGCCTCGTTCTATTTTATACATTTTTAATCCACTGTTCTGAGAAGTCTTTAATGATTTTTTTATTTGTTTGAATTGTTTGGACCTTCAGACTCGTATTTATAAGCTTTGCTTGCTACACGGGAGGAAAATGTAATACTTTTAAATACTTCTCAAATTACTGCATTTTAATAACAAAATAAACAGCATTTTTACTCATTTTATCAAGTCAAGGCCCTGCCTGTGATTTGTTCAGGCTTGTCTTTTTAACAAAACCCCAACTCTCCTTGTGACTTTTGTTTTTTAATTATCCAGATGTCCTTGATTCTCACATGAGATTGGCGTTTGAGTCTCACTATGAGATTGGCGTTTGAGTCTCACTATGAGATTGGCGCTTGAGTCTCACTATCAGATTGGCGCTTGAGTCTCACTATGAGATTGGCGCTTGAGTCTCACTATGAGATTGACGCTTGAGTCTCACTATGAAAAAGATTGACGCTTGAGTCTCACTATGAAAGAGATTGACGCTTGAGTCTCACTATGAGATTGACGCTTGAGTCTCACTATGAGATTGTCTAATTGACTAATTACTTCCAACATAGGCAATGACAGCTGGGGCTCATCATCAATCACAGGAGTTTGGAAATGGGATTTTTATTGAGCCGCCGCCCACCGCCTTCCTCTCCCCCAGTGCCACAGTTACGGCAATCGCAATGGCAATGAAGATTGCCAAATATGGGGTGGGGTATTTGTATTAGATTTTTTTGATAGCAAAGAGCAGTTTATATTACAAAAATGGGAGGTAATAAACATAAATTTCCACTAAAATATTTTTTAAGTCAGCGGCGATTTCTCTAATTAAACACCACGGTTGCCGCTTTAGTTCTGCATCATCTGCTCCATTCTCCCCCAGCCTCCTCTGCCTCTCCGCCCTTGCGTGTTAGTAATCCCTTCTCATCTGTCTCAGCTTGTTTTCTCTATCTCTCTACCTCTTTACCTCCCTCTCTTTCACGCCTCTCTACCCTCTCTACCTATCTCTCCTATCCCTCTCTCCTATCTCCCTCCTATCTCCCTCCTATCTCTCTACTATCTCTCTCTCCTATCCCTCTCCTGTCTCTCTCTCCTATCTCTCTCTCCTATCTCTCTCTCCTATCTCCCTCCTATCTCTCCCTCCTATCTCCCTCCTATCTCTCTCTCCTATCTCCCTCCTATCTCTCTCCTATCTCCCTCCTATCTCTCTCCTATCTTATCTCTCTCCTATCTCCCTCCTATCTCTCTCCTATCTCTCTCCTATCTCCCTCCTATCTCTCTCTCCTATCTCTCTCTCCTATCTCTCTCTCCTATCTCCCTCCTATCTCTCCCTCCTATCTCCCTCCTATCTCTCTCTCCTATCTCCCTCCTATCTCTCTCCTATCTCTCTCCTATCTCCCTCCTATCTGTCTCTCCTATCTCCCTCCTATCTCTCTCCTATCTCTCTCCTATCTCCCTTCTATCTGTCTCTCCTATCTCCCTCCTATCTCTCTCTCCTATCTCCCTCCTATCTCTCTCCTATCCCTCTCCCCCATCCCTCTCCTATCCCTCTCCCCTATCCCTCCCCCCCTATCTCTCTATTGCTGTGTCCTAAAAATCATCTCATTTTTAAGTATCATCTTCTCATATTTTTAGCCAAGTTATTCGCCTATTTTCCTTTGAATTCTCCGCTTCTCCCCTTCTCTCATTTTCCCAATAGTTACTTAGCGCGCAAGCCTTACTGGGGCCGGTTTTCTATTTAGCCATTCTCAATCAGTTTATAACTAATCAGCTTCTGCAAATAGCATTCGCTTACCTGCCCTAACTAGCTGGCAACTCGCCTCCCCAGTCTCCTCATTGGCTCCATTGGGCGCACCTGCAGAGGCCAAGCATGCTGTTGTGTTGTGAATTGTTGAGAGAGCCATTCTCCAGCATTAACTAACCCCAGCTCCGCTCTCATCTGGAAAGAAGCAGGATTGGGATGGAGCTAAAAAAGTGACTGCCCCAGCCAGCCTCCCTTCCTTCCCCATCGGGGAATTCTCTAAATATCTACAAATATCGATTCCTCATTCAACCCGGGGCCCGATGGTCTGCAACAAAAAAAAAACAACAAAATGCTGTGCGCGCAAGAACTCACACGTACAGCTCTGCTATTGGCCACAGTGCCTGCCAGCCCGGGGAGCTCTGTCTGTAGCATCTGGACTGGTTGGGTGGCTAATCTGGTCAGGGTATCGCCCCTTCCATTCACACAGCCTGCTACACTATTCACAAAGCACTATTTCCATTCACACAGTCCCGTACTTTCACACAGCCCCGTACATTCACACAGTCCCGTCCATTCACAATCCCGTATATTCACAAAGTCCCCCACATTCACAAAGCGTCCTTTCCAATCACACAGTGCCCTACATTCACACAGTCCCCTACATTCATACAGTCCCCTACATTCACACAGTCCCCTACATTCACACAGTCCCCTACATTCACGCAGTCCCGTATATTCACAAAGTCCCCCCCCATTCACAAAGCGCCCTTTCCATTCACACAGTCCCCTACATTCACACAATCCCCTACATTCACACAGTCCCCTACATTGACACAGTCCCCTACATTCACACAGTCCCGTATATTCACAAAGTCCCCCACATTCACACAGTTCCCTACATTCACACAATCCCCTACATTCACACAGTCACCTACATTCACACAGTCCCGTATATTCACAAAGTCCCCCACATTCACAAAGCGCCCTTTCCATTCACACAGTCCCCTTCATTCACGCAGTCCCCTACATTCACACACATTCACACAGCGCCATGCAGTTCCATTCAAATACTCCCCTACATTCACACACCGCTTCTTCCATTCACACCGTCTTCACACAGCACTTCTTACATTCACACAGTTAGAGTCCCCTTACATTCAAACACCGCTTCTTCCATTCACACAGTTCCCTATATTCACACATCACTCCTTAACTTCAGACAGCGTGCCCCTCAAGTTTGATTTCTCCCTGTTTCACTCAAAATTAATACCAAGATTTAACAAGTATTTTGTCTAAGGTAAAGATTTCACGAGCTTATTATTCAAGTTTTGGAAAATAGACAATCGAATTAGAAAGAAATTAACAAACTAGTTTATTTCATCACGCAGTTGTTACACAATTGATGCATTGAACTACTTTAGTGCCAGATTATTATTAATTGTTTTTAATGTCATAGGGCCTCTTTTCGTAAAAAAACTGCAGCTCTTAACAACCAGTTTCCAATCCATCGACGTCTAGTTCTAGAAGTCCATGCCAAGTAGCAGCCACCCCACCGCCAGGGAGTATGTATATTATCCAGGTGATGCAATTCAGCTCAGGAAACGCCCACAGCAACTCGGATTAGTTCTGATTCTCAATCAATCGGTAAAGAGAGCGACTATCACCATTGACAACATGCGTCAGCTGTGGCCGCTGACTCTCACCGTCTGTCTGCTGGGCGGCGCCTTCGGGCCCAGCGGATGTGCGGCCGCCTCGACTGGCACCTACTATTTCCGTGAGCTGGCGGCGGGCTCTGGGCGTCTGGGGGATTGTGGAGGGGTATAGAGAGAGTGGAGAGGGGTCAGGGGGTTTTGAGAGGGGAACAGAGAGGGTGTCCGAGAGGGGAACAGAGAGGGTGTCCGAGAGGGGAACAGAGAGGGTGTCCGAGAGGGGAACAGAGAGGGTGTCCGAGAGGGGAACAGGGAGGGTGTCCGAGAGGGGAACAGAGAGGGTGTCCGAGAGGGGAACAGAGAGGGTGTCCGAGAGGGGTCAGGGGGTCTTGAGAGGGGAACAGCGAGGGTGAACAGGGAGGGTGTCCGAGAGGAGAACAGACAGGGTCTCCGAGAGGGGAACAGAGCGAGGGTCTCACAGCTGTCTGTTTGTCTCCCAATCCCCAGTCGGTGTGTACGAAGCGGCCACCCGAGATCTGATGGCGGCCGCTGAGAAGGCCATCAGCGACATCAACTCCGCCTCGCCCAGCATCCTGCCGGCTGGTAGCTTCATCAATCTGACACTGATGGAGATCGGACCGGAGTCGCTTTTTCAAAGTGGTGAGCAACTCCTCGAGTTCGAGTGGATTTTTTAAGTTTTGTACTCAAACAGAAACAGAGACACAAACAACGGATAGAGACACAAACAACGGATAGAGACACAAACAACGGATAGAGACACAAACAACGGATAGAGACACAAACAACGGATAGAGACACAAACAACGGATAGAGACACAAACAACGGATAGAGACACAAACAGCAGCTAGAGACACAAACAGCAGCTAGAGACACAAACAACGGATAGAGACACAAACAGCAGCTAGAGACACAAACAGCAGCTAGAGACACAAACAACGGATAGAGACACGAACAACGGATAGAGACACAAACAACGGATAGAGACACAAACAGCAGCTAGAGACACAAACAGCAGCTAGAGACACAAACAGCAGATAGAGACACAAACAGCAGATAGAGACACAAACAGCAGCTAGAGACACAAACAGCAGCCAGAGACACAAACAGTGTAAACCAGTCAGTCAGTCACACCTTCCCGCCTCCGCAGTCTGCACGCCGGCCAACGAGCACGTGCTTCAGGCTGACGCCATCCTGGACTTCACGCCCCGGCCATCTTGCGTTGAGGACCTCGCCCGCCACCTGGACGCCCCGGTGATGCGGGCGGCCATGGAGCTGAGCACCGGCCGGCCAAACGTGCACCCGTCGCCAAGGAACTACATGCGAGCGGTGGCCTCGCTGCTGCTGAGAGACAACGCCACCAGGGATGGAGTCATGGTGCTGTACGATGACACCTTTGGTGAGCAAAACTGTAAAACTCTATCGATACCCCCTGTACGATAGTTTTGTAGTCATATCAAGCACTACCGTCATTGCTGTCGTACTGCAGTCATAGAGTTGCGTCATTTCCGTTGTCATACTGCCGTCATATTTTCATTAACAGGAAATTCCTTCATATTACCATCATAGTTCCGTCACATTACCGTCATATTTCCGTCATATTACCCTAATATTTCCGTCATATTACCGTCATAGCACCGTCAAATTATTGATGCGGTTCCATTGTACGCTCGTAATTCCGGTACACTAAGGTCACAGGATCCGTCATGCTGTCGACCTGAATTTCCGCCCACGCATCTGCCGCCCCCCCCAGCTGTGTCCTGCATCGAAAGCGGCGCACTTGATTAGAAGTTACAAAGCCAAATTAATTAGCACTCAATCGGTCTGTGTTGGTACAGCAATACAGACTGACAGTCACGCAATCGCATTCTGCTTCAGTGTCCTCATCAGATAAAGCAGCGACTAACAATAGACTGCAGATTTTGATGGCGAGCAAATCCAACTAAATAGGTCAATGATTCCTCGAAACAAGGACCAGACAATGGCTCCATCAATTAAATTAATAGTCCCGATTATTTTTTACTATTACAGTAAGCCGCATTCCTCTATCCTGAATTCGCCCATCCTGGAATCGCCTATCCCGAACTCCCCTATTCCCCCATCCCGAATTCCCCTTATCCCGAATTCCCATTAGCCAATTCCTCTTATCCCGAATTCCCCTTATCCCGAATTCCCCTTATCCCGAATTCCCATTAGCCAATTCCTCTTATCCCGAATTCCCCTTATCCCGAATTCCCCTTATCCCGAATTCCCCTTATCCCGAATTCCCCTTATCCCGAATTCCCCTTATCCCGAATTCCCCTTATCCCGAATTCCCCTTATCCCGAATTCCCCTTATCCCGAATTCCCCTTATCCCGAATTCCCCTTATCCCGAATTCCCCTTATTCCGAATTCCCGATCCTGAATTCCTCCTATCCCGAATTCCCCTTATCCCGAATTCCCCTTATCCCGAATTCCCCTTATCCCGAATTCCCCTTATCCCGAATTCCCCTTATCCCGAATTCCCCTTATCCCGAATTCCCCTTATCCCGAATTCCCCTTATCCCGAATTCCCCTTATCCCGAATTCCCCTTATCCCGAATTCCCCTTATCCCGAATTCCCCTTATCCCGAATTCCCCTTATCCCGAATTCCCCTTATCCCGAATTCCCCTTATCCCGAATTCCCCTTATCCCGAATTCCCCTTATCCCGAATTCCCCTTATCCCGAATTCCCCTTATCCCGAATTCCCCTTATCCCGAATTCCCCTTATCCCGAATTCCCCTTATTCCGAATTCCCGATCCTGAATTCCTCCTATCCCGAATTCCCCATCCCGAATTTCCCCATCCCGAATTTCCCCAAGCCGAAATTCCCAATCCCGAATTCCCCATCCCGAAGAGCATGTCCTACATTCCTATGGCCCAGCCTTCAAGGAACAGAGGATGTACATGCTTGATGATTAAAAATTCAAGGGTCGCTGTACACCCTGAGTGAGCGCGTGCCTGCGAACAGCATTGGCTCGCTTTCATGAGCTCAGGACACAACTGCCCGCAGCCCTCCTTCCATTCGCAGAGTCGTCATTCCGGATATTCCAACACTCCTTCCTCTCGCCCGCAGACGCCGGGTCCATCCTGCCGTACGAGGACTACAGCTGGTACCCGCCAGTCTACCTGCGCAAAATCCCGAGCAACCCGGACGCCCTGCTGGCCGAAGCCAAGTCGCTCAGAATCGCCGATTTTGTCGTCGCCGCCTCCGTTACCAATGCCGCCAACGTGGTTGCTAGGGGCATCGCGCTGGGCCTGATGGGCGGCATCTATCACTGGTTTGTGACCACCAAGGATCTCGCCGATTTTGCCTGCCCGTCCTGCGGCGCCGGCGGCCAGGTGTTCTACTTCCGGCAGAGCGCCGCCAACGCCAGCAAAGCCGCCGAGGTGCTGAGCGCCGTCAGCGCCAGTGTCGGCGCGTCGATTGCTAAGGCGCGCGAAATCGACATCCTGCTGGCCTACGACTCGGCGACGGCGCTGACGAAGGCGCTGCGCGCTCAAATCGACGCCAACGGCGGCGCCCCGATGAACGCCAGCAACGTGTTGAACTGCTTCGGCGACTACAGCGCCAGCGCCCCGGCCCGGCTGAACGACTTCTTGGCTAGGCTGAGGGTGGTGAGTTGCTTGCCTGTCTAACAGGTGTCTAACATGTGTCTAACAGGTGTCTAACAGGTGTCTAGCAGGTTTCTAACAGGTGTCTAACAAGTTTCTAACAGGTATCTAACAGGTGTCTAGCAGGTGTCTAGAAGGTTTCTAACAGGTCTCCAAGAGGTGTCTAACAGGTGTCTAACAGGTATCTAACACAGGTGTCTAACAGGTGTCTAACAGGTGTCTAACAGGTGTCTAACAGGTGTCTAACAGGTGTCTAACAGGTATCTAAGAGGTGCCTAACAGGTGCCTAACAGGTGTCTAACAGGTATCTAAGAGGTGCCTAACAGGTGTCTAACAGGTGTCTAACAGGTATCTAAGAGGTGCCTAACAGGTGTCTAACAGGTGTCTAACATGTATCTAAGAGGTGCCTAACAGGTTTCTGACAGGTATCTAACAGGCGTCTAACAGGTATCTAACAAGTGTCTAACAGGTGTCTAACAGGTGTCTAACAGGTGTCTAACAGGTGTCTGGCAGGTTTCTAACAGGTGTCTAGCAGGTTTCTAACAGGTATCTAACAGGTGTCTAACAGGTGTCTAGAAGGTTTCTAACAGGTCTCCAAGAGGTTTCTAACAGGTGTCTAACAGGTGTCTAGCAGGTCTCTAACAGGCGTCTAACAAGTTTCTAACTGGTGTCAGGTGTTCAACAGGTTTCTATCAGATATCTCACAGGTGGCTGACATGCAGGTGTCTAACAGGTTGCTAAAGGATGACTTTGGTGTCCAATAAATGTTTAAGAGGTGTCTAACAGATGAAAAGGTATCGAAGCAATTTAACAGTGAACAAAGATATCTCTCAGTCCAATAGGTGCAGTCTAACATCAGCTTAACTCCCACAATGGACCCGAACTTCAGCTCCCCAAATTCTCCGGTGTGATGGGCGGCGTCAACTTCGCCGGCACGCTGCGCAACACCGACTCGACCTTCGCCGTCACGCAGCTGCAGTTCAACTCGGCCGGGGTCGCCAGCAGCGCTAAGGTTTCCGCGAGCGAAGAAACTGCCCAATATTTTCTCGCACTACTAACAGTAGTTTTCAGACATGAAATATTTAATTTACGCTTTTTCAACTGCAGGTTGGCACCTGGACTCGAGCCGGAGGACTCGCTGGTGACGTTTCGTCCGTTGAACTGACCTACCTGACCAAGCGGACTCTGAATGTCCGACTCATTCACGTGAGGGGGCTGCGACCTACTTTTTAGTGAACATGGGCTCCAGAATGACAGTAGATGGGAAAACAGATGAGAGGGAGGGAATTAGGCGACACAAGAGAAAAAGTAGATAGTGAGATGGTGCAACATTGGCAGAGAAGTAGGCAACGGGAGGGAGAGAAGTAGGCAACGGGAGGGAGAGAAGTAGGCAATAAGAGGGAAAATGTAGGCAACCGAGAAGAGAAGTAGGCAAGGAGAGGGAGGAAAGTAGGCAACGGGAGGGAGAGAAGTAGGCAATAAGAGGGAAAATGTAGGCAACCGAGAAGAGAAGTAGGCAAGGAGAGGGAGGAAAGTAGGCAACGGGAGGGAGAGAAGTAGGCAATAAGAGGGAAAATGTAGGCAACCGAGAAGAGAAGTAGGCAAGGAGAGGGAGGAAAGTAGGCAACGGGAGGGAGACAAGTAGGCAATAGGAGGGAAAAATGTAGGCAACCGAGAAGAGAAGTAGGCAACGGGAGGCATGGAAGTAGGCAACAAGATGAGAGGAGTACGTATCGAGAGGGATATAAGAGTAAGAGGTAGAGGGAGAGAAGTAGGGGGAGAAGTAGACAAATCAGATCAGTTCTACAGCCGCTCCACTCCCGCCCCCAGGACCCGCCGTTCGTGATCAAGCTGCCGAACGGCACCTTCACCGGCTACAGCGTCGAAATGCTGCAGGGCATCGCGGAGCGTATGAACTTCGACTACAGGCTGGTTGAGCAGCCCGACGGCGCCTACGGAGTCATGCTGGCTAACGGCAGCTGGAACGGCATGATGGGGGCGCTTGAGCGGGGGGTGAGAGTCATGTGTGACATTGTGATGGGATATTTTATTGTATTATTTGTATTGAGGTATGGAAGGAAGGGGATTAAGGCTAGGATTTTTGAGATTTCAAAGTAAAAGTGAAACTGAAAGCGTGATGGAAAGTATGAGTGAGAGTGAGAGTGAGAGTGAGAAAGTAAGAGTGAGAGTAAGAGTGAGAGTGAGAGTGTGAGAGTGAGAATGAGAGAGTGAGAGAGTGAGAGAATGAGAGTGGGAGTGAGAGAGTGAGAGAGTGAGAGAGAGAGGGAGAGAATGAGAGTGAGAGTGAGAGAGTGAGAAAGTGAGAGTGAGAGTGAGAGAGTAAGCGTGAGAGTGAGAGAGTGAGAGAGGGAGAGAAAGAATGAGAGTTAGACTGAGAGTGAGACTGATACTGAGTGATAACGAGAGTGAGAGTAAGAGAGAGTGAGAGTGAGAGTGAGAGTGAGCGTGAGAGTGAGAGAGTGAGAGAGGGAGAGAAAGAATGAGAGTTAGACTGAGAGTGAGACTGATACTGAGTGATAACGAGAGTGAGAGTAAGAGAGAGTGAGAGTGAGAGTGAGAGTGAGAGTGAGAGTGAGCGTGAGAGTGAGAGAGTGAGAGAGGGAGAGAAAGAATGAGAGTTAGACTGAGAGTGAGACTGATACTGAGTGATAACGAGAGTGAGAGTAAGAGAGAGTGAGAGTGAGAGTGAGAGTGAGAGTGAGCGTGAGAGTGAGAGAGTGAGAGAGGGAGAGAAAGAATGAGAGTTAGACTGAGAGTGAGACTGATACTGAGTGATAATGAGAGTGAGAGTAAGAGAGAGTGAGAGTGAGAGTGAGAGTGAGAGTGAGAGTGAGACAAGCTCAGATCGAGCACCCAGTTCAACCCTGGATTCCCAACCCGCTGCCAGGACGCGGACATGGCCATCGGGCCCATCACAATCACGGCCCAGCGGGAGCAGGTTGCCGACTTCTCCGTGCCCATCTACGACTACGTGTCCCTGCAGATCGTGCTCAAGAAAGCCGCCGCCAGCAACGATCAGACCTTCTTTTTGAAGGCCTTCACCTGGGACGTGTGGGTCTGCATTATTGCGATTGTCACCGTGACCGGCTTCCTCATCTTCTTTGTGGACAAGTGAGAGTCTTGAATCATTTTTTGCTGCCGTCATCGGCGCCACAAACTGATTGGGGATTGGCGCCACAAACTGATGGGGGATTGGCGCCACAAACTGATGAGGGATTGGCGCCACAAATTGATGGGGGATTGGCGCCACAAACTGATTGGGGATTGGCGCCACAAACTGATGGGGGATTGACGCCACAAACTGATTGGGGATTGGCGCCTCAAATTGATGGGGGGGGGGCTGGTGCCACAAATTGATCGGGGATTGGCGCCACAAACCGATGAAGGATTGGCGCCACAAACCGATGAGGGACTGGCGCCACAAGTTGATGGGGGATTGGCGCCACAAAGCTTCTATCCTGACGGTCATAATTGAGAATAATGATTATGAAGAATGGCGCCCCCACAACAAAGGATGGCGCCCACACACAACAAAGGATGGCGCCACCACACAACAAAGGATGCCGCCCCCACAACAAAGGATGCCGCCCACACACAACAAAGGATGTCGCCCACACACAACAAAGGATGGGGCCACCACACAACAAAGGATGGCGCCACCACACAACAAAGGATGGGGCCACCACACAACAAAGGATGGCGCCCCCGCAACTAAAGGGCCAGAGATCGGCGCCCCCAACGCCCGTCCCCGCCCACCCCGCTAATCCAGGGTGAGCCCGTTCTCCTTTCAAAACCGCTACCGCAACGATCAAGTCCGAGACGGCGAGGCCGAAGGCAAGGTGTTCACCGTGAAGGAGTCGCTCTGGTACGTGCTCGGCGCCTACACGCAGGCTGGCGAGAGCTTCGATCCCCGCTCGATGTCCTGCCGAACCATCATCGTTGGATTCTGGCTGTTCGGCTACTTGATGATGTCACTTTACACCGCTAACTTGGCCGCCCAGCTCACTGTTGACAAGCTGGTGCAGCCGCCGCAGGGATTCGACGAGCTCACCACCCAGGCCACGGTGAAGTACACCGTGATCAAGGATACGGCCGCCTACGAGCACTTCCAGCGGATGATGAACGCCGAGAAGAATCTGTACAGATATTGGCTCACCAGCGGCATCGGGAATGAGGAGACTGTCAACGAGGTGGGTCGATGGGGAATGGGGCTGCTGGGGGATTGAGGGAGGGATAGAGGGGAAGATGGGATAGATGGGAAGATGGGATAGAGGGGAAGATGGGATAGAGGGGAAGATGGGATACATGGGAAGATAGGATAGAGGGGAAGATGAAATAAGAGGAGAAGATGGGATGAAGGGGAAGATGAAATATGAGGGGAAGATGGGTGGAGGGAAAATGGGATAAGACAGGAAGATGGGTGGAGGGAAAATGGGATAAGACAGGAAGATGGGTGGAGGGAAAATGGGATAAGACAGGAAGATGGGTGGAGGGAAAATGGGATAAGACAGGAAGATGGGTGGAGGGAAAATGGGATAAGACAGGAAGATGGGAGAAAGGGCAATTTAAGGTGGGAAGAGAAAGTGTGACAGAAGCCATTCACAGAGGCAGTAACACTCAGTACGCATGCGACAAGCTCCGCAAATGCAATGCAAGCTGGAATGACAACAATCAGGTGGCGGCCCTGGAGACCTGGAAGTACCCGGTTATCGAGCGCTACACGTCCGTGTGGTCCCGAATGACCCGCTGGGGCTTCGCCGACAGCACCGAGGACGCTTTGAAGAAGATTCGACAGGACGGCATGGCGGTCTTCCTGGACAGCGCGCTGGTGAAGTACTACTCGGCCCAGTCCTGCGACCTCATGACCGTCGGGGAGCCGTTCGCGCCGAGGCCCTACGGCGTAGCGTTGCGCCAGAAATCGCCGCTGTTGAAGGCGTTGAATATTGCGTGAGTGCAAGAATGTACACTCTGACATGTGCACTCCAATATGTGCACTCCAATATGTGCACTCCAATGTGTACACTCCAATATGTACACTCCAATATGTACACTCTGATATGTACACTCCAATATGTGCACTCCAATATGTACACTCCAATATGTACACTCCAATATATGCACTCCAATATGTACACTCCAATATGTACACTCCAATATGTACACTCCAATATGTACACTCCAATATGTACACTCCAATATGTACACTCCAATATGTGCACTCCAATGTGTACACTCCAATATGTGCACTCCAATATGTACACTCCAATATGTGCACTCCAATATGTACATTCCAATATGTACACTTTATTATGTACACTCCAATATGTGCACTCCAATATGTACACTCCAATATGTACATTCCAATATGTACACTCCAATATGTGCACTCCAATATGTACACTCCAATATGTACACTCTGATATGTACACTCCAATATGTACACTCCAATATGTACACTCCAGTATGTACACTTTATTATGTACACTCCAATATGTACACTCCAATATGTACACTTTATTATGTACACTCCAATATGTACACTTTATTATGTACACTCCAATATGTACACTTTATTATGTACACTCCAATATGTACACTTTAATATATACACTTAAATTACATGCTAAAGTCACCTCACAAACCACAGCAGCTCAACTGATGACATGCCACACAGCCATGCAAAGTACAAAAACATTTTTTTCGATTTCTCTTCCCAATTATCTGCACCGCTGATGGGATAATTAGCACCTCTGGGGATTAATCCCTCTGTCTTTAGTGTCAAATATCCTCAATAGATTTTCATTCCTTCTTCTAATTATTCCCAGCTAAGGTCTCACCTTTCCAAATATCGCAAATCTATCCAGGTAATCCCAGCTCAGGGCCGATAATCTTGAATACTAATTGCTTGTTGTTAATCCGGGGAAAACGATCCCAAATCCCAATCTCAAATGACCTCGCGCAGAATTCTCGGTCTGAACGAGAACCGGGTGACGGACTCGCTCAAGCAGGCCTGGTGGTCGGCCAACAAAGTCACCTGCCCGACTAGCGACTCCTCGTCTGGTGAGCCGGGCTCAACTTTTCTTGCTTACTACTCAATTCCAATGGATAGTAGTGAGATAGGGATATTTTACTATTTTGTATGATCTATGCAATTTTTTAATTATTCATTACCAGCTGTTCTGACATCCACACTGTTTCACCTGACATCCTCAGTGTCTCACCTGACATTCTCAATTTCTCACCTGACATCCTCAATGTCTCACCTGACATCCTCACTGTCTCACCTGACATTCTCAATGTCTCACCTGACATCCTCAATGTCTCACCTGACATTCTCAATGTCTCACCTGACATCCTCAATGTCTCACCTGACATCCTCAATGTCTCACCTGACATCCTCACTGTCTCACCTGACATTCTCAATGTCTCACCTAACATTCTCAATGTCTCACCTGACATCCTCAATCAATGTCTCACCTGACATCCTCAATGTCTCACCTGACATCCTCAATGTCTCACCTGACATCCTCAATCAATGTCTCACCTGACATCCTCAATGTCTCACCTGACATCCTCAATGTCTCACCTGACATCCTCAATCAATGTCTCACCTGACATCCTCAATGTCTCACCTGACATCCTCAATGTCTCACCTGTCTCTCTTGCAAAAGCGGCAGTTTTGAACTCCCATCAAATTCTAACAGAAAATGTCTCAAATTATAATCAATTCGAAAAATTTTGCCAGGCCTCAGCCTGCAGACTCTCGGCGGCGCCTTCATCTTCTTCTGCATCGGAGTCGGCATTGCCATCATCGTCTTCATCGGCGAGAAAATCGTAGCCAAAATCTACGGTGTGGAATGGGCGAAGGATGTAAGTGAAGAGATGCTGGAACCCAGTGTGATGGAAGATGCTGGAACCCAGATCCAGATTCAGATCCGGTGTGAGACCTCACAAAATCCGATGTGAGATCCCACAACATCCGGGGTGAAATCCTCACAAGATCCAGTTTGAAATCCTTACAAGATCCAGTGTGAAATACTCGCAACATCCGGTGTGAGATCCGCGAAGATCCGGTGTGAGACCGCCCAAGATCCGGTGTGAAACCCCACAACATCCGATGTGAGACCCCACAAGATCCGGTGTGAGACCCCACAACATTCAGTGTGATACCCACAACATCTGGTGTGAAACCCCACAACATCCGGTGTGGAACCCCACAACATCTGGTGTTAGATCCCACAACATCCGGTGTTAGATCCCACAACATCCGGTGTGGAACCCCACACCATCCGGTGTGAGACTGCACAACATCCGTGTGAAACCCCATAACATCCGGTGTGAAACCCCACAACATCCGGTGTTAGATCCCACAACATCCGGTGTTAGATCCCACAACATCCGGTGTTAGATCCCACAACATCCGGTGTGGAACCCCACAACATCCGGTGTGGAACCCCACAACATCTGGTGTGAGACTGCACAACATCCGTGTGAAACCCCACAACATCCGGTGTGAAACCCCACAACATCCGGTGTGGAACCTCACAACATCCGGTGTGGAACCCCACAACATCCGGTGTGGAACCCCAGAACATCCGGTGTGAGACTGCACAACATCCGTGTGAAACCCCACAACATCCGGTGTGAAACCCCACAACATCCGGTGTGAAACCCCACAACATCCGGTGTGGAACCCCACAACATCCGGTGTGAAGCCCCACAACATCCGGTGTGAAGCCCCACAACATCCGGTGTGGAACCCCACAACATCCGGTGTGGAACCCCACAACATCCGGTGTGAAGCCCCACAACATCCGGTGTGGAACCTCACAACATCCGGTGTGAAACCCCACAACATCCGGTGTGGAACCCCCTACCCCCCAACCCGCAGGAGACCAAGCAGACCAAGCAGAACACGCTGATGATGATGGTCGGCCCGTCCACCGCCACCCTCCGAGCCTCGAATTCGTCCATCCGACCGGCCACCGGCGGCCTGCCGCGGCCGGTCGTCGGGCACCACCGGTCCAGCGGCCGGGCGAGCAGCCGGGCGAGCGGCCGTCGCAGGAGCAGCGTCGGCCCGTCGGCCGCCTATCGAGTGAACGGCGATGACGATGGCGGCAAGTCGGCCGCAGCAGCCGCCCCCACCAGCGCCGAGGACATCGAGCTGGGCAGCAAGCCGGATGCGTCCAACTCCGCCGCTGGTGGTGCCGACAACGTCGTCGAGAAAGGTGTCGACGTGCCACCAAAGTAAAGCGATCGGGTCGGATCGGGTTTAATGTTTTCTGAAATTCAAATTCACTGACAAAATGAATTATTCTTTACAGACGCAATTGCTATTACTGACAGTAGCACTCGGCACTGAATGCCCTGCACCATAAGCAAACGATTCACCGAAAAATATTATTTTCAATTTTTTTCAATACAAAGTTGCAATGAGTTAGTAGTATAGCCTGTGTTTTTTACTTTTTTGTACTTTTTCTTTGTTCGAGTCTTTTTAATCTATCGCACTATTTTATTTATATAGTAATAAACATTTCTGACACGATATGGTTGCTGTGCAACTATTGACTGCGTTGGCTGGTCAAGGGTCACTCTATTAATGCTGCTGTGTATTTATGATCTACCCGGATGTACATCCTGACATACAACCTGACCCCATCCTGACTCATGGCCCACTCCTGACCCACTCCTAACCCATGTCATGACCTACTCCTGACCCCACTACTGACCCACTCCTGATCCGGGTCCTGACCCACTCCTGACCCACATTCTAACCGGCATATAAAAAGGTCTAATATAATAAAGCCCATATTTTTCTAATGGCCTCTTTAACCAGCCAACGCTACAAGCAGATATTTTTCTGCGCCATGCATGACGAACCACACCTGATAATTAATTTATCCACTACGACGAGTAGATGCCTTTAAACATTTACTCACATTCAGGACAGAGCGCCTTTGACTATTTATTAAAATCTGCCAGCAAATTCTTCACCTCTGAAGCAGTTAGCATTGGGTAGCGTTTTAGATGCAAAAAGATTCAGACGTTACTTTTCTAAGAAAATTTTCGATTAATTTTCATTCACTACTCGAGGTACTGTTAGTAGACTGTTTGAATGCTTACGAATTTTTTTCTGTTTTTGCACAAAATATAAAATAACCAAAGCTGCAAAAATGCGGCTAATTCCAAATTGAACTTTGCTTTCACCTAAAAAATATTTTTCAAAGTACCGAAGTAACTTTCATAACAGTGGAACCAATTATAGAAAACAGTTGAAACCATTCCGTCTAATTATTTGACTTCAAAGCATTTCTAAACCTCAATCTCAATCAATCTCAATTGACTTTCGAACTTGATGAATCTGTCAGAGAGTTCTCAGTACTCACTCATTTTCACATTTTGAGCATAATTAAAACTTGAATTTTATTTGACTAACTTATGAGCTATTGTTGACCCGACTCAATGCATCTCGAAATCAATTTTGAAGAGTCCACATAACTCAGTTCTCAAGCGGTCTGTTTGCGGCTGTAATGCACACACAGTTGAGTTCTATTGTGTGAAAAATTTAACAGAGAATCAAAACTCATCTCAGACAGACGAGTCTTATTGGAGATTGCTCAGACAGATCAATTCTATATTGTTGAACTAAAGATAATTATAAAATAAATAAAATGAGTTGTTTTCGCTCTTCTGGCTGCTGAGCTGCGTGATGGAGAGTCTGGCTTCCGTGAGTTACTTCAGTGGAGAATTGATATTGGAGAGTGAGCTCCACTTTGGAGTGAGTCAACAGGTGCTGGGCTGCAGTGAGGGATCTGGACGGACAGGCAGACAGACAGACAGACGGACAGGCAGACAGGCAGACAGACAGACAGACGGACAGGCAGACAGGCAGACAGACAGACAAACAGACAGACAGACAGACAGACAGACAGACAGACAGACAGACAGACAGACAGACAGACAAACAGACAAACAGACAGACAGACAGACAGACAGACAGACAGACAGACAGACAGACAGACAGACAGACAGACAGACAGACAGACAGACAGACAGACAGACAGATAGACAGACAAACGGACAAACAGACAGGCAGACAGACAGACAGACAGACAGACTGAATAAGTTTGAATAGAAGTCGATGTAAAAATGGCAAGATAAATGAGAATAGGCTTGAGAATTGATGCCTGACTGGAATTCATGTTAAGAGAAAGAGAAGCATCACAGGATCCCCTACTGGACAGCTCATTCAACTCCAATTGCAGGTTGGCTGTCAGCTGTTGACTGAATTTTAATAAAAAATTTAAAAGACAATCGATTTCCATCCAAGTGTAAATTCTCACCTTTGTCAAATAAATGCTGTTATACCCGTTTATATCATTTGTTATTCCTACAGATCCTTCCGATCGAGTAAATGCTTGGTGACTAAAGTTCGAATCCCTTTGACCCAATTGACTGGGGAATAAATAAAATTCACAGACAGGTGACTAAATTAATTACTCCAGATGAGTAGAGGACTAATTAGTGGCATCGGCTTGTCACTGCGCTGTCACGATCTTTTCCTTTAGTTTCGTGTTTATAGTTTTTTGGCTTCTAAAAGCGGAAATTAGGCAATTGGCAACGGCTCGGGGTAGAATGAATGAGTCCGTTGGGAAGAGCAGCAGGGCTGAGACATTTTGACTAGAGTTAGATAAGAATCGACGGCACGGTTTCCATAACAGATGTGCCGCTTCGGTGTGTGCGCGTCTGCGCCCCAGCATGAGCAAGGAGATCATCGACCAGAACCTGGAGTGAGGCCTCTTAAATATTGTAAATTAAATATTTGCTGGAGGGCCTTCGGCAACACCAGCGTTGAAGCAATTCTGGCCCTTTCGCTGACTCCTGAGTGTACAGCGGCCCTGGCTTTCTAATCGTCAGGCATGTACACTAAATATGTGCCTTGGGGTTGGCCCTCAAAGTCGTTAATTGCACGAGCAGAGCCAAGCCGAGATTCCAATTTAGCCCCAAATGAATGCGAATGCACTTGGAATCGAGCCTGGGCCGCTGGTTCATTAGGCTGGACCACTTGGGCTACGGCCGCCTCAGCTGTCCTCAGTTCATGTCTGGTGCCCCTAAAATGGATACTCCATGGTTCTGCTTCGCCTTGGCCAGAGTTTGTGGGGGGGGGCGGGGGTCAACTTCCGGAGCTGGCCGCGGGGTTACGCTGTCGCTGGGATCGCAGGCAGCCAAAACCCTAAATTTCGTCTGCCTGCCAGTCCCCTCAGGGGGGTGGGGGCGGTGGCACCCAAAAAGCGGCTCCCTGGTTTCAAATTTCATCCGCTCCGTCAAAAATAATAATATCACAGATAGCGTGAGGATGTCAGCGCCGGGCGCAGGAAATCTAGCGACAGAACGGCGAGTATGGCCTGCCGCCGCCGCCTATGAAACAAAGACTTGAGAAGAGCAGATTCCCGGAGATTGCGATTGAGAAGGAATAAAGACTCTGGCTGACTGATAAGCAACAGCAAGCTGGGAGTCATACTCTCCATCCATCTCTGCCGGGGGCTGGTCCTGTCTTTGATTTTCCTGCCGCCTTCGAGCTGCGCGGGGGTTCCGCTCCGGATGAGTCCGGATGCAGTGTGTCATTAACTAATTCATCGCTTAATAGGTCTTTTGCTCGCTTGTAATATGAAAGCAGACAGGTGGTCTTTGTTCTTCAGATGGATAGCATTTGCTTTCTTCCTGTCTCCTTCTAACTGTCGTGGGGCATCTCTCTACTCTTATGGCGCATCTCTCTAAATTTGGCGCCTCTCTCTCTACAGCCTTAGCGTCTTTCTTTTCAGTTTTGGCGCTTCTCTCTCTTTCTCTCTCTACAGTTTTGGCGCCTCACTCTACAGTTTTGGCGCCTTTCTCTCTACAGTTTTGGCGCCTTTCTCTCTACAGTTTTGGCGCCTTTCTCTCTACAGTTTTGGCGCCTCTCTCTCTACAGTTTTGGCGCCTTTCTCTCTACAGTTTTGGCGCCTTTCTCTCTACAGTTTTGGCGCCTCTCTCTACAGTTCTGGCGCCTCACTCTCTACAGCTTTGGCGCCTCTCTCTCTACAGTTTTGGCGCCTTTCTCTCTACAGTTTTGGCGCCTCACTCTACAGTCTTGGCGCCTTTTTCTCTACAGTTTTGGCGCCTTTCCCTCTACAGTTCTGGCGCCTCATTCTACAGTTTTGGCGCCTCTCTCTCTACAGTTTTGGCGCCTTCATCTCTACAGTTTTGGCGCCTTTATCTCAACAGCTTTGGCGCCTCACTCTACAGTTTTGGCGCCTCTCTCTACAGTTTTGGCGCCTCTCTCTCTACAGTTTTGGCGCCTTCATCTCTACAGTTTTGGCGCCTTTATCTCTACAGTTTTGGCGCCTCACTCTACAGTTTTGGCGCCTCTCTCTACAGTTTTGGCGCCTTATCTCTACAGTTTTGGCGCCTTTCTCTCTACAGTTTTGGCGCCTTTCTCTCTACAGTTTTGGCGCCTTTCTCTCTACAGCTTTGGCGCCTTTCTCTCTACCGTTTTGGCGCCTCTCCCTACAGTTTGGCGCCTTTTTCTACTTTTATTGCAGAGAATTATTTACCCGATCAGTGCGACTTTCACATCGATTTGAATCATTTGGTCTGTCTAAACAGGCTTGGACAATCATAGCGGTGGAACGCTGAACAGTCTGACAGTCAGGGGCCTCGGGCGGAATTTTCCAACAACGCCGAGAGCACCAGAGCCGAGTCTCCTCAACCCCTCGAGCAAAATTATCATCAGGTGTTAATTATAGAACAGCCCAACCGTGGAACGAGACAGAGTGCTACTAAGTGACTGGGGTTCCGCAATGTTTACTAAATAGAAATCCAATTCTCCAGTTTATCTGGGAGCTGCATTGCAGATCTTTTAGCCTTGAGAAGAGATGGCGATCAGACCATAGGTGAGAGTGATTGTGCAAGGCTGAGATTGCAACGCTTTGATAGGCCCTGTTTAGTGTGAATAATTGATCTGATAAGGCAGTCTCAGTGGACACGGTCGTATTTATTAGACTCTTATCTGTTATCTGTGTCCTCTGTGTGTGATTGTTATGATCTCGGCGGCAAATATTGACTCATTTGGGCAGACTCAATTATTCTGAGTAAGCCCCCCCCCTGCAAACCAGAGTATAGGCAATAGACAAGAGACCATTTATAAAAAAACAACAAAACAGAGACTTAGCACTCATATTTCAGAGCACCAATTTACCTGTTTAATTATTTTGCAAACGGCGTTTTATGATACAGACTTGATTTTGGCCTAGTAGGGTGTTGCGGGCGCCTGAAGGTCTGAGGAAGGTATTAGAGGCTCACTGAAGGAGATTTGAGGAAGATATTAGATTCTCATTGAAGGAGATCTGAAGGAGGTATTAGAGGCTCATTGAAGGAGACCTGAGGGGGGTATTAAAGGCTCATTAAAGGAGATCTAAGGGAGATATTAGAGGTTCATTGAAGGAGATCTGAGGGAGATATTAGAGGCCCCCTGAAGGAGATCTGAGGGGGGTATTAGGGCTCACTGAAGGAGATCTGAGGGGGTATTAGAGGCTCATTGAAGGAGATCTGAGGAAGATATTAGAGGCTCATTAAAGGAGATCTGAGGGAGATATTAGATTCTCATTGAAGAAGATCTGAAGGAGGTATTAGAGGCTCACTGAAGGAGACCTGAAGGAGGTATTAGAGGCTCACTGAAGGAGACCTGAAGGAGGTATTAGAGGCTCACTGAAGGAGACCTGAAGGAGGTATTAGAGGCTCACTGAAGGAGATCTGAGGGAGGTATTAGAGACGACATCTGCTTGAAGTTCTGCTCGTCCGAAATTTCTCTGGCGTCCGTCCAAGAGCACCGCAAATCAGAGGGGAAATTGTGTTTACCGGGTTTTCTACAGAGACAAAAAATATCCCGAATTCAGCTTGTAAAATAAGATAAGGCCGCCGTTAGGCCAAGGCATGGGAACAGAATTTCAGACAATTATCAATGAGCCGCATAATTCTTATCGGCGGGGGTCTGGGTGGCTACTGCGACAGAACAAGGAGCCTGCTTGTTAACAGTGTACAAGCTATACGATATTCTTGAGTTGACTTCCTGAATTACTTTATTTTTTTGTTTTGATCACAAGAGACAGCTGATATGCGTGGGTGGCCGCAGTTGCATTTTAAAGGTTACTGTAACATTATCTATGAAATTTCCATGAAGATAGAAGATAGAAGATAGAAGACAGAAAGAAGATAAAAGATAGAAGGTAGAAGATAAAGATAGAAGATAGAAGAAGAAGATAGAAGATAGAAGATAGAAGATAGAAGATAGAAGATAGAAGATAGAAGATAGAAGACAGAAGATAGAAAACAGAAAATAGAAGATAGAAGACAGAAGATAGAAAACAGAAAATAGAAGATAGAAGACAGAAGATAGAAGATAGAAGATAGAAGATAGAATATAGAATATCAAAATTTTCCCCTTGCTTTGGCCAAAGACCGGAAGTGCGGGCTTGTAAAAAATATAACCCAGTGCTGGAACCTGCGGTCTGGACCATGCTGGGCCCAATGGAAGTCAAGGATATCCTCATTGAAGCTATACGATGAAGTTACTTTAGTACATCTGCATTCTATTATTATAGGGTCTGTTTGTTAAAAGCAAAATATTAAATAGTGAATATAAATTCAGCGTATAAATTCAGTAAATCTTCAGTTTATGCAACTAGGTTTTCTAATATTATCTGCAATTCACTGAAGCTTTGTTCAGTGAAATTAATCTTTCTCTTTAGCTGTGATCGTTGGTGGGTCCAGGTGACTTACCGAAATATGGCACCCTCAGATTGGCGCCCTCAGATTGGCACCCTCAGATTGGCGCCCTCAGATTAGCACCCTCAGATTGGCGCCCTCAGATTGGCGCCCTCAAATTGACGCCCTCAGATTGACGCCCTCAGATTGGCGCCCTCAGATTGGCGCCCTCAGATTGACGCCCTCAGATTGGCACCCTCAGATTGGCGCCCTCAGATTGGTGCCCTCAGATTGACGCCCTCAGATTGGCGCCCTCAGATTGGTGCCCTCAGATTGGCACCCTCAGATTGGCGCCCTCAGATTGACGCCCTCAGATTGGCGCCCTCAGATGGACGCCCTCAGATTGACGCCCTCAGATTGACGCCCTCAGATTGGCGCTCTCAGATTGACGCCCTCAGATTGACGCCCTCAGATTGGCGCCCTCAGATTGGCGCCCTCAGATTGACGCCCTCAGATTGGCACCCTCAGATTGGTGCCCTCAGATTGGTGCCCTCAGATTGACGCCCTCAGATTGGCGCCCTCAGATGGACGCCCTCAGATTGGCGCCCTCAGATTGGCGCCCTCAGATTGACGCCCTCAGATTGGCACCCTCAGATTGGTGCCCTCAGATTGGTGCCCTCAGATTGACGCCCTCAGATTGGCGCCCTCAGATGGACGCCCTCAGATTGACGCCCTCAGATTGGCGCCCTCAGATTGGCGCCCTCAGATTGGCGCCCTCAGATTGACGCCCTCAGAGTGGCGCTCTCAGATTGACGCCCTCAGATTGACGCCCTCAGATTGGCGTCCTCAGATTGGCGCCCTCAGATTGGCGCCCTCAGAGTGGCGTCCTCAGATTGGCGCCCTCAGATAGGCGCCCTCAGATTGACGCCCTCAGATTGACGCCGTCAGATTGGCACCCTCAGATTGGCACCCTCAGATTGGCGCCCTCAGATTGACGCCCTCAGATTGGCGCCCTCAGATGGACGCCCTCAGATTGACGCCCTCAGATTGGCGCCCTCAGATTGGCGCCCTCAGATTGGCGCCCTCAGATTGACGCCCTCAGAGTGGCGCTCTCAGATTGACGCCCTCAGATTGACGCCCTCAGATTGGCGTCCTCAGATTGGCGCCCTCAGATTGGCGCCCTCAGAGTGGCGTCCTCAGATTGGCGCCCTCAGATAGGCGCCCTCAGATTGACGCCCTCAGATTGACGCCGTCAGATTGGCACCCTCAGATTGGCACCCTCAGATTGGCGCCCTCAGATTGACGCCCTCAGATTGGCGCCCTCAGATGGACGCCCTCAGATTGACGCCCTCAGATTGACGCCCTCAGAGTGGCGCTCTCAGATTGACGCCCTCAGATTGGCGCCCTCAGATTGGCGCCCTCAGATTGACGCCCTCAGATTGGCGCCCTCAGATTGGCGCCCTCAGATTGGCGCCCTCAGATTGGTGCCCTCAGATTGACGCCCTCAGATTGGCGCCCTCAGATGGACGCCCTCAGATTGACGCCCTCAGATTGGCGCCCTCAGATTGGCGCCCTCAGATTGGCGCCCTCAGATTGACGCTCTCAGATCGGCGCCCTCAGATTGACGCCCTCAGATTGACGCCCTCAGATTGGCGCCCTCAGATTGGCGCCCTCAGAGTGGCGTCCTTAGATTGGCGCCCTCAGATAGGCGCCCTCAGATTGACGCCCTCAGATTGACGCCCTCAGATTGGCACCCTCAGATTGGCACCCTCAGATTGGCGCCCTCAGATTGGCGCCCTCAGATTGGCGCCCTCAGATTGACGCTCTCAGATCGGCGCCCTCAGATTGGCGCCCTCAGATTGACGCCCTCAGATTGGCGCCTTTAGTTGTATTCGAAAAGCTAAAATAAAATTGACCGCAGAAAATGGCCAATATGTAAGCATCAAAATACTGATTCTAGGCTTCTACAAGGAGAAGCCTCCTACAGTGTCTAAAAATGGGGATTTCGCTGCTAAAAGCAGACAGAATTTTGCACTGGCCCAGCCGAAGGGAAACAAACAACTGAGAGGCAAAAAATGAGGACAAGCAGAGAAGGCGCGAAGCACACGCGTCGAGAATTTGCTGCTTGGATACCGGGGCGTGCCTCTTTTGCATTGCCTGGCCCAGATACGGGAGCAGCATAGCAATGGAAGTTTTTGTATATTATATGCTCGTATGAATGCATGCATAATAAGTAAAATACTGCGCTGGTCAAATAATTGGGTCAGAGAGGCGGCAACAGAGAGCGGAGAACCGAACTTCCTGACAGCCGCAGGGGAGCGTGTCAGGGTATTGAATTTCTGCTTTTGCCACCAATGGAAAATATGAAACCAAGCGGTTGAATATTATTCTGCTTGGCTGAGAAGTTTCAAACAGACTCGATGGCAATGCATACGACTGGATCCTCGCTGCGCAAATCGTTAGATGACTTTCTGTATTGCCTCAAAATTTTTGTGGAATGAGAAATGATGAGACATGAACTATGATTTTAAAGGAAGGTTGTGAGGTAAAGTATGGGGTAGTGTGAGAGAGTATGAGGGTTTGTGTGAGGGAGATTATGAGAGAGAGTGTGAGAGAGAGTATGAGGGAGAGTGTGAGGGTGAGTGTGAGGGAGATTATGAGAGAGAGTATGAGGGAGAGTGTGAGGGAGAGTATGAGGGAGAGTGTAAGGGAGAGTATGAGGGAGAGTGTGAGGGAGATTATGAGAGAGAGTGTGAGAGAGAGTATGAGGGAGAGTGTGAGGGTGAGTGTGAGGGAGATTATGAGAGAGAGTGTGAGAGAGAGTATGAGGGAGAGTGTGAGGGTGAGTGTGAGGGAGAGTATGAGGGTGAGTGTGAGGGAGAGTATGAGAGAGAGTGTGAGAGAGAGTATGAGGGAGAGTGTGAGAGAGAGTATGAGGGAGAGTGTGAGGGTGAGTGTGAGGGAGAGTATGAGGGTGAGTGTGAGGGAGAGTATGAGGGTTTGTGTGAGGGAGATTATGAGAGAGAGCGTGAGAGAGAGTATGAGGGAGAGTGTGAGGGTGAGTGTGAGGGAGATTATGAGAGAGAGTATGAGGGAGAGTGTGAGGGAGAGTATGAGGGAGAGTGTGAGAGAGAGTATGAGGGAGAGTGTGAGGGTGAGTGTGAGGGAGAGTATGAGGGAGAGTGTGAGGGTGAGTGTGAGGGAGATTATGAGAGAGAGTATGAGGGAGAGTGTGAGGGAGAGTATGAGGGAGAGTGTAAGGGAGAGTATGAGGGAGAGTGTGAGGGAGATTATGAGAGAGAGTGTGAGAGAGAGTATGAGGGAGAGTGTGAGGGAGATTATGAGAGAGAGTGTGAGAGAGAGTATGAGGGAGAGTATGAGGGTGAGTGTGAGGGAGAGTATGAGGGAGAGTGTGAGGGAGAGTGTGAGGGAGAGTATGAGGGAGAGTGTGAGGGAGAGTGTGAGGGAGAGTGTGAGGGACAGTATGAGGGAGAGTGTGAGAGAGAGTGTGAGAGAGAGTGTGAGGGAGAGTGTGAGGGAGAGTATGAGGGAGAGTGTAAGGGAGAGTATGAGGGAGAGTATGAGGGAGAGTATGAGGGAGAGTGTGAGGGAGAGTATGAGGGAGAGTATGAGTAAGGTTGTGAGGGAATCAAGATATTGAGGAATCCGGTGACAATGAGAAGCAAAGGGTGTTCGGCAAGCCGAAGTATATATGAATATAAAAGGTGGCAGAAAGAGGTTGAGATGGCCTGAGCAAAAAACATAGAAAGGGCGCACAGCACAAGTGAAGCAGACAAACTGCCAGAATGAGAAGACAGAGAGTAGGAGAACAAAGACTTTCAATTATCTGGTTGATTTCGCAACAGCTTTGAGCCGCTCCTGTTGACACAATTAAAATTCGCACCCAAGCGTTGCTCAGTTCGGAAGAAAGCAGATGATGCATTTATTCGAGACCCATTTGTCAACCAAGAATGGGATTCCCCAGCCCAAAACTTAATCCCCGATCTCCACTTTAATGTATTTTTCGTCTACTTTATGACCGCTTCAGCGAGCATTTCTGCTGGAACACTTGACTGCCTGATTGCTGCTCAACCCAGCAAGCAGACAAATGGGCGGCATCGCAATTCGAAACTGCATGGTTGCGCAATGCTTTCTGACGAGCTCGTCGCCTGATGTACGCAATTAGGGGGCTTTTTCAGGAGAAATTCGAGAGATGTAGATAGCCAGCTTCTCAACTAATTTTCCTGACACCTTGCAATACCCCTGACCCTTCTAATATCCTGACTGCTTCTAATACCCCGACCATTCTTCCGCATGTAATATCTCCCTGACCCTTCTTCCGCACGTACATGTAATACCCCCGACTACCCGCATGTAATACCCGTGACCATTCTTCCGCATGCAATACCCCTGACCATTCTTCTGCATGTAATACCCCTGACCATTCTTCCGCATGTAATATCTCCCTGACCCTTCTTCCGCACGTACATGTAATACCCCCGACTACCCGCATGTAATACCCGTGACCATTCTTCCGCATGCAATACACCTGACCATTCTTCTGCATGTAATACCCCTGACCATTCTTCTGCATGTAATACCCCTGATCATTTTTCCGCATGTAATACCCCTGACCCTTCTTCCGCATTTAATTACCCCTGACCCTTTCGAACTTCGACTTCTTCTAATGACCCTGACCCTTCATTCACTGAGCCAAAAAGTAGACTGACCTCCTAGTAGTCCCTGGCCTGTTCTCAATAACTGAGTTCTCATCTCAGTTTCAATTTCTCAAACAACTTCATAGCCAAACAAAACAATAAGATCGAGCCAAGCAGGTTAAGAGAAACATTTTTAGGTGGGAAAAACTCGCTGCAACACACAGCTGCGTGTAGCAGGCGCGCCTCGCTTGTGCATTTATTTATATAGTGTGCAAACTAGCTATAATAATTATTTAATAAAAAACAATAACCATCATTCATCTTCTACTCTCTAAGAATGGCTGCACAGAGTGAGAACGCGTGCGCTAAAAGCGATTGATTACGCAATATGCAGTACTAATAATGGCTACCAGTGCTATACAAGTTTTAAAATAAATATTTACAAAACGCATCGAATGCTAAAATTAATTACAGACAGCGTAAAACCTAAATAATTAAAGTACTGTACGCTCTTTGCTGAGATTGATAAAAGCTTATAACTTTGATAAAACAAAGTATGCAACAGGTAAAAGTGGGCGCATCCGATAAAAGTACATCTGCAGCGGTTTTGCTTCTAGAGTGCGGTTTCTTGGAAATGCAGCTTCCTCGTGGCGGCTGCAGCGGCGGCCGAGGCTGCCAGAAACGCCGGCGGACTCTCGAAGATGGTCGAGCAGCACGACTGACGGGACTGCATCGGCGACTGTGGCGACTGCGGCGAAATCGGCGACTGCGGCGATTGAGGCGACGGCGAGGACAGACAGGCGGCGTGGTCAGTGAAGATCAACCGCGGCGAGGAGACGCTCAGAAGGCGGGGCAGCGAGCGGCTGCCTGCGGAGGCCACGGCGGAGCTGCAACCGCGAGTCAGGCGGCGTCGTTTTGCCGGCATCGACGACTGCTGCTGGCGCCGCCTGGACATCGACATGGTCTCCGACCTCGACTTTTTCTTGGGAGTTGGTGCCGACGGCGTCACAGTGGCTTCTTCGGCTAACAGATGATCGAAGTTGAGCCTCGCTGGCAGCTCCGGCTGCTGCTGCTGCTGAAGGTCCTCCGGGAAGCGGTGGCGCTGCTGCTGGCAGGCGCGATAGACCCGGATGCTGGACAGCGCCCGGATGAGGCGCCGGTCGCGATTGAAAAATCGACCAACCGGCGTCGCGCCGACCTCCGCGGCGGCTTCGGCAACTTCGTCGTCCGGGATCTGCGGAAGGAAAAAAATTAAATTGGTTTTTTTAATGAGAATTGTCTCGAGACATTCCACTCAACTTTTCCCATCCCTCGGGAGTGACGCAACTCAGGTGAGTATGGTGTGAGAATCCCACTGCCGGACACCTTCCCCACCCCCTAATCATTATCCCTTGAAGGTTTTTTATCCCGATTTCCCAATTTTTTCCTGATTGCGTCGGGCTGGGAGGCAGGAATTGCGCAGGCGGGACCTGAGGTGGGAAATTAAAGCAGCTCTATCTACCAACCCCACCCACTCATTACTCAGGGGGATTTTGGAAGTGAAAAAAACAAGATGAGAAGTTTTCGATTTTGCTTACCTCGGCTACTCCAATCTCGTCGACGCTCATGAGCTTGGCGCAGCTGCGCATTGCCGCGCGGTGGAAGCGCTTCTGAAATTTTGTATGGAGAATGTGAGGGGCGTGAGTAGAGACTGCAGGGTTTGCTGAGGCATTTGAAATGGTCACCGAAGGATCTGAGGGGTCACTGAAGGATCTGAGGGGTCACTGAAGGATCTGAGGGGTCACTGAAGGATCTGAGGGGTCACTGAAGGATCTGAGGGGTCACTGACGGATCTGAGGCGTCACTGACGGATCTGAGGAGTCACTGAAGGATCTGAGGAGTCACTGAAGGATCTGAGGGGTCACTGAAGGATCTGAGGGGTCACTGACGGATCTGAGGCGTCACTGACGGATCTGAGGAGTCACTGAAGGATCTGAGGCGTCACTGACGGATCTGAGGCGTCACTGACGGATCTGAGGCGTCACTGACGGATCTGAGGCGTCACTGACGGATCTGAGGAGTCACTGAAGGATCTGAGGGGTCACTGAAGGATCTGAGGGGTCACTGAAGGATCTGAGGAGTCACTGAAGGATCTGAGGAGTCACTGAAGGATCTGAGAGGTCACTGAAGGTGGCACTAAAGGAGTCACTGAAGGAAGCAAGCCAGACTCACCCTGAACGATGCGAACTGCTTCAGCTTCGAACTGGCAGCGGCGCCAACATCGGTGGCGGTGGCAGTAGCGGCGGCGGCGCCAGCTTTTGCACAGCCGACCATGCCGAGGCGCTCCATCTCGTTGAGTCGCTTCTCTAAACGGCGCTTCTCCCTGGAGTCGGGCAGGCGGCGGATGTGGGCGCACAGGGCCTGCAGTTGGTGCCGGCCGTAGGCCGAGGCCGGCTGGTACCGGCGCGGCTCGGAGAAGCGCACGTTCGTGTCCAGGGCTTCGTCTAAGGAGCCACTGGATCCGGCGACGGCGCCGGCATCGGCTAGGGAGAATGCATCGTCGCCGTCGGCAAACAGAATGCCGCCGACGCAGCCGCTTGGGCTTTGACCAGCGTAGGAATCCGGCGAGGACGCCCAGCAAGCCGCGTCGTTGGCAACCGCCGGCGACGGGGAGGTCGAGCCGGACAGCTGACGGCGAGGCGTCGAGGCCAGCTGCTTGCCAGCGTTGCGAAGGACGTCGTCGGCAAGGGATCGGGGGATCTGAATGCGGGAATGGGAAAATATTTAATATATATTAAATGAACTTTTCGGAGTGCAGGTATGTACTTTTGCTTGAAATGTACTTTTACTTGAAATGTACTTTTACTTGAAATGTACTTTTACTTGAAATGTACTTTACTTTAAATGTACTTTTACTTGAAATGTACTATGTTTAGGCGTACTTTTGTGTTTGAATGTACTTAGGGTTTGGGTGTCCCATCTGCGTTGACCTAAAACAGATTTTTTAAAAGCATTGAGCTAAGTAAACTCACCTCAGCCAGTTGGCAACAGTTGCTAATCAGGAAGGTGGCCGAACGATTCAGACCGTCGATTTGCTGTCGCTGAGCTGGAGAAGCCATTTCGACCTGCTGCTGCTGCTGCAGAGAAACAAGGGGTTTGGGGATGTGGTTTGTGAGACTGCGGATCTGGGAACTGCCGGCACCTTTAAGGATTGTGGATTATAAACTTGAACCAATTAGTAACAAGACTGAACCACTCACCAGCTTGTCAATCAGCGGTGACCCGAACAGCACGGGTCCGAACACGGTGCCCAGATTGTCGGCGCCCATCCGGCTGAAGGCGCTGGCACCAGCAACGCGGCGCAGAAGGCGCAGCAAGCGGTGCAGCAGCTCGAGACAGGGCTCCGGCAGGAGCTGGGCAAACAGACGGAGCGCCTTCAGCTGACGGCTGCGGGCCAGCTGAGACCGGAGCTGCGCCTCCGGCTGCTGCTGCTGGCTGACGGGTGCCGAGCCCGCCGAGTCTGCAGGTAGATAGATAGATAGATAGGTAGATAGATAGATAGATAGATAGATAGATAGATAGATAGATAGATAGATAGATAAGCAATGTAGATAGACAGGTAGATTGACAGGTAGATTGACAGGTAGACAGACAGGTAGATAGGCAGGTAGACAGACAGGTAGATTGACAGGTAGACAGACAGGTAGATTGACAGGTAGATTGACAGGTAGACAGACAGGTAGATAGGCAGGTAGACAGACAGGTAGATTGACAGGTAGACAGACAGGTAGATTGACAGGTAGATTGACAGGTAGACAGACAGGTAGATAGGCAGGTAGACAGACAGGTAGACAGACAAACTCACCAACAACAGCCAACAGGATCTCGAACAGTTTGCCACCGATCAGAGGCTCCTCCAGGTCCCTGACCGCCTGCTTCAACACATTGGCAGCGTCGTGCACAGAGTAGGCGGACAGGTCCAGACTGGTCACCTCAACATCCTCGCAGGCTGACGGCTGCCTCATCAGTTGGAGCCGCAGCTCTCGCTGTCTGGCGCAGTTGCCAGTTTTTCGAAAAATGCCTTCAGTTTTGTAGCCTGCAGCAATGATTAAAAATGGGAAAGAAACGATGGGATTATTTATGCATCCACTCGGGCCGGCAACTCCCTGCTCTGGGTGCGTCGTGCCATGTTTTACGATTTTCAAATCATAAAATTTCGCTTTTTCCCTCATCTGTTCGCCCCCAGACTTGAAATTGAGTTGTTGGCAGTAAAAAAGTAAGCCTTCTTAATTTGCGAAGTTTGATCCGAAGAAAACAGCTGCCTTGCTTTCAACTCCACTCTTCTTTCGGGAAAGCGGTTGTGGGGCCTAATATCTAGAGGGGGGACCTTGGGCATTCCATTTTGGGACTTGGGGATAGTGATCCTAATGGATTCCATTTCGGGACTAAGGGATAGTGATCCTAATGGATTCCATTTCGGGACTAAGGGATAGTGATCCCAATGGATTCCATTTTGGGACTTAGGGATAGTGATCCTAATGGATTCCATTTCGGGACTAAGGGATAGCGATCCCAATGGATTCCATTTTGGGACTTGGGGATAGTGATCCCAATGGATTCCATTTTGGGACTTAGGGATAGTGATCCCAAATGGGGGATTTGGGAGAGGGACAATTAAACTTGCATATGCAAATTATAAGCAAATCAAGACAATAGCAAATAATAAAAAAATATCTCTACTCACGTTCGTGCTCAGTCAGAAATTCAATCAGCTGACAAATTCTGTTAACAAACAATGGACAGTGAATGCTGCCTGACACAGCATTGGGTGTGACCGGCGCTGTTGCCTTGACAACCGACGGAGAGCGAGGAACGCAACTTTTCGAACGCTTGCCTGCGCAATAATTAAGATTTTAAAAATGGTAGGTTTATTACCTGTCTTTATTAAGCTTTATAAAAGGTAAACCGATTGCCAGACACAGAGGCTGGCCAACAGACAGACAGACACACGGGCCATGATGATGATGATAAATATTGAATGAAGCTGCTGGGTCTGTATGCTGCACGGCGCGTGCACGATATATGAGTGTTAAATCTTTTTTAAGCTGTTCAAACAGTCTGTCTGCATGTATCCTGGAGTCTCTCCTCTTTCTTCAACTCCTAAACTTGACCCCGCGTGACCTTACTACTCGTGCATAAATAAAAATTCGAGTAAGTTATAGAAAACAACTCCATAGTGCCTGTCTTGTGAGTCAATTGAATTAAAAAAGAAGTTTACTTCAAGTGCGCGGACCAGATGAAAGAAAGTCACGCGTATAGCCTAGGTTCTCTCCCTTCAGATTTCATTATTTAGTTAAAAACAGATCGGTAACCTGGCCTCTGCGTGGCAACTATCTAAACTATATAGAAAGTAAAATAATCTTGAATTAAAACTTACATTTGCTTCTAGTAGAGGCACTGGAAGCAGAAGACAGAACGGGAACTGGGAGGCGAAGCATTCGACGCCGATGCTGCTGCTGCTGCTGCTCCTTGCTCCGGCGAGGCTTCGGCGAGGCGCAGTCGAATGCCGAATCGTCGTCGAAAATTGGCAGCTCGACTAGGAAAGAGAGCTGGACGCGGACCAGGTCGCGAAATTTCTCGGGATTTCTGCGCCGGTAGCCGCGAATGGCGCAGGCAACGGCGCCGTCGGCCAGACGGTTGGCTGGGTCCAGCACCGAGTCCAAGCGATGGCAGTAGGATCGAATGCCGTCCTGCACGAATTAGGAATTAGGAATTAGGAAGACGATTAAGCGAACAGCAATAACGTATTAATGGTCTCGATCTAGATGGACTATTTGTATTATTATTAAATAATATCATATATGCAATATGCATAGTCATAGATGGCTAACATAATCATATGATACATATGCCCTATGGCTATGCGAGCAACTTACCAGGTCTGCCTGCGCTTGGCTGCCAATAGCGGATGCTTGAGTCGGTGTCTGCAGTTGTGCCATACTCGTTGTATAGTAAGGCACGTTCGAGAGCATATATTTAGCGGCTTGGGCTTTTACCCTCTCTGATGCTTCGATTGCTAATCAATATCAAAGTGACCTACTTTCTAAAGCTATAATATTTAATAGCTGTGCTGTATAATAAAGTACTTGTTTAAATTGGACTCTATAGTCTAGACCTAGTAATTACTTTAGTCAAGTTGTTAGTGCTTTTAGTTACGTGGTCCCGACCAGTCCTTAATATAGTCCGGGCCCGGGGCAGCCCTATTTCAAGGAGTGGGGTTGGACAAAGTGTGAATTCAACTGAAAGGGGGGTTTGGTTGGTCCGGACTGGTGAGGTGGGTGTGTGCGAGAGAAATAGGCGCCCAAATGGGGTGGCGTGTGAAATCTGGTGGAAAGTGGGAGGAGGCGGCCGTGAAATGTACAGTGGGCCGCTTCTTATTGGCTGCGCCAATCTTTTACAGTGCAGAGCCCAATTAAACTACCACTTTGCCCTACGGCCAGGCCAATACTGTTTCCTCTACACAGTGGCGTCAATGACGCCTTCTTGCTACGCAGTTCGCACTTCCACTATCTTATGGCTAAGAAAAAGGTAGCTAAAGTTAGTTTTCTCAATCAAAAATCAAGAATTATGCAAACGTTTTTTTTCACACATCCTATATTCTCACAACACAATCAGTTACACAACTTAACTGATTTCTTTTTTCAAATCAGCTGTTTAGTTGTCTTGTTGGGTAAAATTGTTCAAAAACCTTGGCTTAACAAAGGCGTAGACGCAGTTACAGAATGATTGCTGAATGAAACCAAAGAATGAAAGGGGGCCTGCATCTAATCAACCAGAAGATCTATATGCTTTTTGAAGCTATGGAATGCGTAACGAGCTTTATTGCTTTGTCCAATGTTATTTTATTGAAAAGGATCTGGATTCTTGAAGGAAGGTCAGCTGTTCTGTGCCCATCAAACAAATGCTGGAAATTCAGTGCACATGCACACGCATGCACAAGCGCAATTGGGTTTGGTGTTCATTGCCCAATGCAGCCGCAAAGCATGCAGACACTGGCCATGGAGATTAAGAAAATAATAACTCATATTAAAATTAGGCCTTATCGACACGCTGGATCAACACAGAAAGTCCCCGATCAAGACCAAGTATAAAGCCAGTCATCCGACTGTCAGCCTCCGCTGCCTGTCACCGTCACCGCGTGACAGACTTCAAATTCCTCATCTGTGATGATGCAACAACAGCAACAAGCTTCTGTCTATGCAACTCTGTGCTCTGTTGCTATCTAGTTGGCGATGGTCATACTCGGAGGTCCTGCAGGCATCGATCCCCAGACCCTAGTTGGCTTCTTGACTTATAGACAGGTTGTCATGCATCTGCCCTGGCCGCGGGATGATGAAACTGACACTGAGGGATAGAGGCGGCTCCCGCATCCTTTACCCAAATATATCCCCAAAATCATCAAAGCCAATGGTCACTTCATCTCCAGCTGCCCGTCTTAGGTGCAATCATCGCGATGATGAGATGACACAATGCATGCGCTATGCTATATATGCCTGTGCCTTACGCCTGATTAATTCTGCATATCGTAACAATACTTGCGTTTGCATTGGCGTTCGGCTTGGAAACTAAAAAAAATTATGCGACAAGTTTGATTTGTTATATTTAGATAGTTGATTGCATCCCTCGATTATATTGCTATATTTATTACTTAATAATAAAGTAAATTATTTTATTTAAGTAAGCGGACTGTAAGCCGATTGAACTCAAATAGGCGCCTAGATCAGACTCAGATAGACGCCTAGATCAGACTCAAATAGCGCCTAGATCAGACTCAAAATAGGAGCCTAGATCAGACTCAAATAGACTCCATAGATCAGACTCAAATAGGCGCCTACATCAGACTCAAATAGCGCCTAGATCAGACTCAAACAGGCGCCTAGATCAGACTCAAATAGGCGCCTAGATCAGACTCAAAATAGCGCCTAGATCAGACTCAAAATAGGAGCCTAGATCAGACTCAAATAGACGCCTAGATCAGACTCAAATAGCGCCTAGATCAGACTCAGAATGGCGCTTAGATCAGACTCAAATAGACGCCTAGCTCAGACTCAAATAGCGCCTAGATCAGACTCAAAATAGGAGCCTAGATCAGACTCAAATAGACGCCTAGATCAGACTCAAATAGGCGCCTACATCAGACTCAAATAGCGCCGAAATCAGACTCAAATAGCGCCTAGATCAGACTCAAACAGGCGCCTAGATCAGACTCAAACAGGCGCCTAGATCAGACTCAAATAGGCGCCTAGATCAGACTCAAAATAGGCGCCTAGATCAGACTCAGATAGACGCCTAGATCAGACTCAAATAGCGCCTAGATCAGACTCAAAATAGGAGCCTAGATCAGACTCAAATAGACTCCTAGATCAGACTCAAATAGGCGCCTACATCAGACTCAAATAGCGCCGACATCAGACTCAAATAGCGCCTAGATCAGACTCAAACAGGCGCCTAGATCAGGCTCAAACAGGCGCCTAGATCAGACTCAAATAGGCGCCTAGATCAGACTCAAAATAGGCGCCTAGATCAGACTCAAAATAGGCGCCTAGATCAGACTCAAATAGCGCCTAGATCAGACTCAACAGACTCAATATTGTATGAGCCATACGTATGAGCATTAGCAAATATGCGACACTATTCACCATCAATATTAACCCATAAACATAACAGAAGTGTTAACTCCATTATTAATCCTTTGTTATGCTATAATATCAACAATACTTGTTAACAAGTTTCATTGTTCTGCAATTTTGCATTGTTCAGCACAGACGCATTGTCTTGTGACTGGCTATATCATGTACTGCGCGTGGCTTACATGCTGCACACGGAGTTTTAACACCTTGTAATCTTGTTTATGGATGGCCAATTTTCCCAATTTAGTTATGTCCACAAACAGCAGGGGATGTGACTGAATGAGTCTCTTGTTTCGGAGAAAGGTTCAGGCTGCAGGTGTCAGACTGAAAAGCCCCCCTTAATTGCTTCGCCCATGCCACTGCGGGTACACCAGCGATTAAGCCAATTTATGCACCTGGGAAAAGTGGGCCCCGCGCGCGGCATCCTTTGACGCGCACGCACCAAACGTGGGGGCAATAAACCTAATTAAGCAAATAAACTTTACTCTTGAAGAAGTGAGCTGCAGAGACTGGGGCTGGAAAAGCTGATTAAAATTCAGACATTTCTGGCCTTCTCCCTCACATTCTGACTGCGTCCAAACAGAAGAAGACAAGCATGTGAGAATCTGGAGTCACTGCAGAACTATGGTTGGACACGCTTCGATTCTTACAAAATTTCAATGCCAACTTTTATGAATTTTTGTTATAAACAAACAATTTAAGTAAAACCAAGTTTACTGGCAAAGTGAATCTGCTAACTCTTCAACTGACTCTCTCTGGTATCTCTCCTCAACTGACTCTCTCTGGTATCTCTCCTCAACTGACTCTCTCTGGTATCTCTCCTCAACTGACTCTCTCTGGTATCTCTCCTCAACTGACTCTCTCTGGTATCTCTCCTCAACTGACTCTCTCTGGTATCTCTCCTCAACTGACTCTCTCTGGTATCTCTCCTCAACTGACTCTCTCTGGTATCTCTCCTCAACTGACTCTCTCTGGTATCTCTCCTCAACTGACTCTCTCCGGTATCTCTCCTCTCTCACTGACTCTCTCTGGTATCTCTCCTCAACTGACTCTCTCTGGTATCTCTCTTCAACTGACTCTCTCTGGTATCTCTCCTCAACTGACTCTCTCTGGTATCTCTCTTCAACTGACTCTCTCTGGTATCTCTCCTCTCTCACTGACTCTCTCTGGTATCTCTCCTCTCTTACTGACTCTCTCCGGTATCTCTCCTCTCTCACTGACTCTCTCTGGTATCTCTCCTCTCTCACTGACTTTCTCTGGTATCTCTCCTCTCTCCTCTTTCACTGACTCTCTCTGGTATCTCTCCTCTCTCACTGACTCTCTCTGGTATCTCTCCTCTCTCACTGACTCTCTCTGGTATCTCTCCTCTCTCACTGACTTTCTCTGGTATCTCTCCTCTCTCCTCTTTCACTGACTCTCTCTGGTATCTCTCCTCTCTCACTGACTCTCTCTGGTATCTCATTCTGACTCCTGACTCTCCGAGTCCTATACCTGTATTTTTTACGAGCTAAGATTCTCTCTCCGTCTGTCTCATATTACCATCTAGCTGAGTATTCTCTTTTATATCCTTGATCTAGGACTCTATTCTTCATGTCTTCGTACAGGAAACTGTCAGCGCTAACAGTTTTGTGAGCAAAAGTTATCTGAATTAAAAATTTTGAAATAATATTGTTTCTTTTGACCCGGAATCTGATTAAGTTCTGGACTCTGGTCGATCGGCTGATCCGAGCACTCAACGAACTCAAAATTCATGGCCAGATGGAGCGCATGAGTCGAGCATAGTAATCAACTATTAGGCTATATACTATAGGTATGCCATTCCTCATGTATTCCCTTCAGCTAAAAGAATTAGTGGATCTGGGGGGGGGGATTTTCGTGTCAAGTGTCAACAGAGAACACTCTTCAGGATCAAGACAGACATTCCCTTGTTTGGCAACCCGAAATTGCTCAAATAGCTGTTGGAGGCCGATTCCACTGGCGCAACACATGTAGGCCGGCCATCAATCACAGGGGTGCACCCTGTGTGCTCTTCTGAACTGTCTGTCAGCTTTTCCTTTTTTCTCTCCGGGTTCCCATTTACAAATCCATTTAACATTGTCCAACTCATTCTCAAGCCACTTTTCTCTCCCACTGCAGAGTCCTATTGCTGTCACTTTTACATAAACGAGCTCTGTGTTTGTTATTTCACAGCCTCCGAGCACGTTTTTAACTTCACCTCCAGTTGTATCCTACTCTTCTCTTCCCTCTCTGCCTCCGCCCTCTCCTCTCCCTCTCCGTCTCTCCCTCTCCGTCTCTCCCTCTCCGTCTCTCCCTCTCCGTCTCTCCCTCTCCGTCTCTCCCCTTCTGTGTCTCCCTCTCCGTCTCGCCCTCTCCGTCTCTCCCTCTCCGTCTCTCCCTCTCCGTCTCTCCCTCTCCGTCTCTCCCTCTCCGTCTCTCCCTCTCCGTCTCTCCCTCTCCGTCTCTCCCTCTCCGTCTCGCCCTCTCCGTCTCTCCCTCTCCGTCTCTCTCTCTCCGTCTCTCCCCTTCTGTGTCTCCCTCTCCGTCTCTCTCTCTCCGTCTCTCCCTCTCCGTTTCTCCCCTTCTGTGTCTCCCTCTCCATCTCGCCCTCTCCGTCTCTCCCTCTCCGTCTCTCTCTCTCCGTCTCTCCCCTTCTGTGTCTCCCTCTCCGTCTCTCTCTCTCCGTCTCTCCCTCTCCGTCTCTCCCTCTCCGTCTCTCCCCTTCTGTGTCTCCCTCTCCGTCTCTCCCCTTCTGTGTCTCCCTCTCCGTCTCGCCCTCTCCGTCTCTCCCTCTCCGTCTCTCTCTCTCCGTCTCTCCCCTTCTGTGTCTCCCTCTCCGTCTCGCCCTCTCCGTCTCTCCCTCTCCGTCTCTCTCTCTCCGTCTCTCCCCTTCTGTGTCTCCCTCTCCGTCTCTCCCCTTCTGTGTCTCCCTCTCCGTCTCGCCCTCTCCGTCTCTCCCTCTCCGTCTCTCTCTCTCCGTCTCTCCCTCTCCGTCTCTCCCTCTCCGTCTCTCCCTCTCCGTCTCTCCCTCTCCGTCTCGCCCTCTCCGTCTCTCCCCTTCTGTGTCTCCCTCTCCGTCTCGCCCTCTCCGTCTCTCCCTCTCCGTCTCTCTCTCTCCGTCTCTCCCCTTCTGTGTCTCCCTCTCCGTCTCGCCCTCTCCGTCTCTCCCTCTCCGTCTCTCCCCTTCTGTGTCTCCCTCTCCGTCTCTCCCCTTCTGTGTCTCCCTCTCCGTCTCGCCCTCTCCGTCTCTCCCTCTCCGTCTCTCTCTCTCCGTCTCTCCCTCTCCGTCTCTCCCTCTCCGTCTCTCCCTCTCCGTCTCGCCCTCTCTCGTCTCGCCCTCTCCGTCTCTCCCCTTCTGTGTCTCCCTCTCCGTCTCGCCCTCTCCGTCTCTCCCTCTCCGTCTCTCTCTCTCCGTCTCTCCCCTTCTGTGTCTCCCTCTCCGTCTCGCCCTCTCCGTCTCTCCCTCTCCGTCTCTCTCTCTCTCCGTCTCTCCCCTTCTGTGTCTCCCTCTCCGTCTCTCCCTCTTCTGTCTCCCTCTCCGTCTCTCCCTCTCCGTCTCTCCCCTTCTGTGTCTCCGTCTCCGTCTCGCCCTCTCCGTCTCTCCCTCTCCGTCTCTCTCTCTCCGTCTCTCCCTCTCCGTCTCTCCCCTTCTGTGTCTCCCTCTCCGTCTCGCCCTCTCCGTCTCTCCCTCTCCGTCTCTCTCTCTCCGTCTCTCCCCTTCTGTGTCTCCCTCTCCTCTCTCCCCTTCTGTGTCTCCCTCTCCGTCTCGCCCTCTCCGTCTCTCCCTCTCCGTCTCTCTCTCTCCGTCTCTCCCTCTCCGTCTCTCCCTCTCCGTCTCTCCCTCTCCGTCTCTCCCTCTCCGTCTCTCCCCTTCTGTGTCTCCCTCTCCGTCTCGCCCTCTCCGTCTCTCCCTCTCCGTCTCTCCCTCTCCGTCTCTCCCCTTCTGTGTCTCCCTCTCCGTCTCTCCCTCTCCGTCTCTCCCTTCTGTGTCTCCCTCTCCGTCTCGCCCTCTCCGTCTCTCCCTCTCCGTCTCTCTCTCTCCGTCTCTCCCCTTCTGTGTCTCCCTCTCCGTCTCTCCCCTTCTGTGTCTCCCTCTCCGTCTCGCCCTCTCCGTCTCTCCCTCTCCGTCTCTCCCTCTCCGTCTCTCCCCTTCTGTGTCTCCCTCTCCGTCTCTCCCTCTCCGTCTCTCCCCTTCTGTGTCTCCCTCTCCGTCTCGCCCTCTCCGTCTCTCCCTCTCCGTCTCTCTCTCTCCGTCTCTCCCTCTCCGTCTCTCCCTCTCCGTCTCTCCCTCTCCGTCTCTCCCTCTCCGTCTCTCCCCTTCTGTGTCTCCCTCTCCGTCTCTCCCTCTCCGTCTCTCCCCTTCTGTGTCTCCGTCTCCGTCTCGCCCTCTCCGTCTCTCCCTCTCCGTCTCTCTCTCTCCGTCTCTCCCTCTCCGTCTCTCCCTTCTGTGTCTCCCTCTCCGTCTCTCCCTCTCCGTCTCTCCCCTTCTGTGTCTCCCTCTCCGTCTCGCCCTCTCCGTCTCTCCCTCTCCGTCTCTCCCTCTCCGTCTCTCCCTCTCCGTCTCTCCCCTTCTGTGTCTCCCTCTCCGTCTCGCCCTCTCCGTCTCTCCCTCTCCGTCTCTCTCTCTCCGTCTCTCCCTCTCCGTCTCTCCCTCTCCGTCTCTCCCTCTCCGTCTCTCCCTCTCCGTCTCTCCCCTTCTGTGTCTCCCTCTCCGTCTCTCCCTCTCCGTCTCTCCCCTTCTGTGTCTCCCTCTCCGTCTCGCCCTCTCCGTCTCTCCCTCTCCGTCTCTCCCTCTCCGTCTCTCCCTCTCCGTCTCTCCCTCTCCGTCTCTCCCTTCTGTGTCTCCCTCTCCGTCTCTCCCTCTCCGTCTCTCCCCTTCTGTGTCTCCCTCTCCGTCTCGCCCTCTCCGTCTCTCCCTCTCCGTCTCTCTCTCTCCGTCTCTCCCTCTCCGTCTCTCCCCTTCTGTGTCTCCCTCTCCGTCTCTCCCCTTCTGTGTCTCCCTCTCCGTCTCGCCCTCTCCGTCTCTCCCTCTCCGTCTCTCTCTCTCCGTCTCTCCCCTTCTGTGTCTCCCTCTCCGTCTCGCCCTCTCCGTCTCTCCCTCTCCGTCTCTCTCTCTCCGTCTCTCCCCTTCTGTGTCTCCCTCTCCGTCTCTCCCCTTCTGTGTCTCCCTCTCCGTCTCGCCCTCTCCGTCTCTCCCTCTCCGTCTCTCTCTCTCCGTCTCTCCCTCTCCGTCTCTCCCTCTCCGTCTCTCCCTCTCCGTCTCTCCCTCTCCGTCTCGCCCTCTCCGTCTCTCCCCTTCTGTGTCTCCCTCTCCGTCTCGCCCTCTCCGTCTCTCCCTCTCCGTCTCTCTCTCTCCGTCTCTCCCCTTCTGTGTCTCCCTCTCCGTCTCGCCCTCTCCGTCTCTCCCTCTCCGTCTCTCCCCTTCTGTGTCTCCCTCTCCGTCTCTCCCCTTCTGTGTCTCCCTCTCCGTCTCGCCCTCTCCGTCTCTCCCTCTCCGTCTCTCTCTCTCCGTCTCTCCCTCTCCGTCTCTCCCTCTCCGTCTCTCCCTCTCCGTCTCTCCCTCTCCGTCTCGCCCTCTCCGTCTCTCCCCTTCTGTGTCTCCCTCTCCGTCTCGCCCTCTCCGTCTCTCCCTCTCCGTCTCTCTCTCTCCGTCTCTCCCCTTCTGTGTCTCCCTCTCCGTCTCGCCCTCTCCGTCTCTCCCTCTCCGTCTCTCTCTCTCTCCGTCTCTCCCCTTCTGTGTCTCCCTCTCCGTCTCTCCCCTTCTGTGTCTCCCTCTCCGTCTCTCCCTCTCCGTCTCTCCCCTTCTGTGTCTCCGTCTCCGTCTCGCCCTCTCCGTCTCTCCCTCTCCGTCTCTCTCTCTCCGTCTCTCCCTCTCCGTCTCTCCCCTTCTGTGTCTCCCTCTCCGTCTCGCCCTCTCCGTCTCTCCCTCTCCGTCTCTCTCTCTCCGTCTCTCCCCTTCTGTGTCTCCCTCTCCTTCTCTCCCCTTCTGTGTCTCCCTCTCCGTCTCGCCCTCTCCGTCTCTCCCTCTCCGTCTCTCTCTCTCCGTCTCTCCCTCTCCGTCTCTCCCTCTCCGTCTCTCCCTCCGTCTCTCCCTCTCCGTCTCTCCCCTTCTGTGTCTCCCTCTCCGTCTCGCCCTCTCCGTCTCTCCCTCTCCGTCTCTCCCTCTCCGTCTCTCCCCTTCTGTGTCTCCCTCTCCGTCTCTCCCTCTCCGTCTCTCCCCTTCTGTGTCTCCCTCTCCGTCTCGCCCTCTCCGTCTCTCCCTCTCCGTCTCTCTCTCTCCGTCTCTCCCCTTCTGTGTCTCCCTCTCCGTCTCTCCCCTTCTGTGTCTCCCTCTCCGTCTCGCCCTCTCCGTCTCTCCCTCTCCGTCTCTCCCTCTCCGTCTCTCCCCTTCTGTGTCTCCCTCTCCGTCTCTCCCTCTCCGTCTCTCCCCTTCTGTGTCTCCCTCTCCGTCTCGCCCTCTCCGTCTCTCCCTCTCCGTCTCTCTCTCTCCGTCTCTCCCTCTCCGTCTCTCCCTCTCCGTCTCTCCCTCTCCGTCTCTCCCTCTCCGTCTCTCCCCTTCTGTGTCTCCCTCTCCGTCTCTCCCTCTCCGTCTCTCCCCTTCTGTGTCTCCGTCTCCGTCTCGCCCTCTCCGTCTCTCCCTCTCCGTCTCTCTCTCTCCGTCTCTCCCTCTCCGTCTCTCCCCTTCTGTGTCTCCCTCTCCGTCTCTCCCTCTCCGTCTCTCCCCTTCTGTGTCTCCCTCTCCGTCTCGCCCTCTCCGTCTCTCCCTCTCCGTCTCTCCCTCTCCGTCTCTCCCTCTCCGTCTCTCCCCTTCTGTGTCTCCCTCTCCGTCTCGCCCTCTCCGTCTCTCCCTCTCCGTCTCTCTCTCTCCGTCTCTCCCTCTCCGTCTCTCCCTCTCCGTCTCTCCCTCTCCGTCTCTCCCTCTCCGTCTCTCCCCTTCTGTGTCTCCCTCTCCGTCTCTCCCTCTCCGTCTCTCCCCTTCTGTGTCTCCCTCTCCGTCTCGCCCTCTCCGTCTCTCCCTCTCCGTCTCTCCCTCTCCGTCTCTCCCTCTCCGTCTCTCCCTCTCCGTCTCTCCCCTTCTGTGTCTCCCTCTCCGTCTCTCCCTCTCCGTCTCTCCCCTTCTGTGTCTCCCTCTCCGTCTCGCCCTCTCCGTCTCTCCCTCTCCGTCTCTCTCTCTCCGTCTCTCCCTCTCCGTCTCTCCCCTTCTGTGTCTCCCTCTCCGTCTCTCCCTCTCCGTCTCTCCCCTTCTGTGTCTCCCTCTCCGTCTCTCTCTCTCCGTCTCTCCCTCTCCGTCTCTCCCTCTCCGTCTCTCCCCTTCTGTGTCTCCCTCTCCGTATCTCCCCTTCTGTGTCTCCCTCTCCGTCTCGCCCTCTCCGTCTCTCCCTCTCCGTCTCTCCCCTTCTGTGTCTCCCTCTCCGTCTCTCTCTCTCCGTCTCTCCCTCTCCGTCTCTCCCTCTCCGTCTCTCCCCTTCTGTGTCTCCCTCTCCGTCTCTCCCCTTCTGTGTCTCCCTCTCCGTCTCGCCCTCTCCGTCTCTCCCCTTCTGTGTCTCCCTCTCCGTCTCGCCCTCTCCGTCTCTCCCTCTCCGTCTCTCCCTCTCCGTCTCTCCCTCTCCGTCTCTCCCCTTCTGTGTCTCCCTCTCCGTCTCTCCCTCTCCGTCTCCCCATCACTCTCGGCCCCACTCTATTCCTCAGTGTCATAGTCACCCTGTTCCAACTGTGATTGACAATTGACAGTTATGCACACAAATTTACACAATAGATAACTTGAATGCTTGTCACTATCAGTCAGAGCTTTCTGTAATGACAATAATTGCTAAAATACAATCAATATCTCCACATTATATCCCAGTCTATTCATTGCATGTCGGCAGCCACTTACAGAACACAAACCGAGATCTCATCGGTGCACGCACGCCATTTATTGTACGACCCCATTGAAGTCAATTGAAATTTATCCGTGTTGTATACTGAGGAAACCGTCAAGGACCTCAAAACCGCTTTCTCTCCCTCTATCTCCCTTGAAAGAAAATTAGCGTGCAAATCAACTTGACCTTATCTATAATGGCACATCAGCAGCTCATCAACATCATTAGTTAGCGGCGGTGTTGCACAAACACTGCAGGTTATCATATACAATTGACAACTGTGTGTGCCCGACAATGTCATATACAAAGCCAATTTTCTCAATGGGTGGGGGTGGAGCAGGACAGGCAAAAGCAACGCAAGCAGGAGAAAAAGTTCGAACAATTTCATCATGCAATGCAGGTCAACGGTATTTTTAGTAGGTTGCATGCAAGGTCACTTGAAGACTCCAGCAGTTGACATTATTAGGGCGTTATACGCTAACTACGCTCCTAAATGCCCTTAACGTGAGAGATCGTCCATTTTTTCGTTCAAATATCAAAAGCAATCTCTAGAACAAGAGCTAATTAGCAACCAAGACTTATTAGAGAATTTTAATCCCAGCAACTTCTAATTCCTTCGTTGGATTAGAGCAGTGAACTTTTGCTATGACGAGATAAATTCTCCTCGAAATCCATGCGAGTTGGCCTTTAGCACCCTTTTAAGAAAAGAGCGGCTTTTACTGTAGGGGATTGGAGCATCAATTGCTAGACTTGGCAATTTTCATTGTATTGTAGTTGCCAGGCCGCGGACAGAACAGACAGCCGCAATATTGCTTGACCTCATGGATGCAGCTATCATCATCATAATACCCAAATTTTCATCCATTTGCACCCTTTAGAGCTGGCCCAATCTGCAGATCCCCAAGCCAAATTTTGTAGCGGTCGGTTAATTTAGCGTGACCATGCAGAGAGAGAATCGCTTGAGCTCTCGTCTGTGCTCAACTAACCGGAACCTCTCTCATGCTTTATGCTCAGTGAAGTTTCTATTCAATTTTCAACAGTTTTCTAACAATGTTTCGCCTGTTGAACCTGAGCAAGTTGCAAATATTAATGGGATTGGGCTTGGGATGCGGGCGGCCCTTCAGCACGGTCCAGATTGTTGCGGTGCTGTACACCCCCCAAGGCGATGAATCAATATTGTATGATAAAGCTCGACAGAGGTCTCCATTGTCTGTGAGCCCGCGGGGGTTGTTGCCAACCAACTGACCATTCATTCCATACAGCTCCGGGCGGTTCCATCTTTGTTAAATTGGTCTCGATGCCCTCTGTGTATCGGTGAAAATCTTGTGCCCTTCAATACACAGGAGCAACAGAAACTGTCGGCACCGTCTCTCCTTCCCCTCTCTTTTCCTTCTCTTCCCCCCTTTTTTTCCTCTCTCTTCCCCCTCTCTTTCCCTTCTCTTTCTCTTTCCCTCTCTTCCCCCTCTCTTCCCCCCTCTCTTCCCCCTCTCTTCCCCTCTCTTCCCCCTCTCTTCCCCTCTCTTCCCCTCTCTCCCCCTCTCTTCCCCCTCTCTTCCCCTCCCTTCCCCCTCTCTTCCCCCTCTCTTCCCTCTCTCCCCCTCTCTTCCCCCTCTTTTCCCCCTCCCTTCCCTTCCCTTTCTCTCTTTCCCCTCTCTTTCTCCTCTTTTCCCTTCTCTTCTCCTCTCTTCCACTCTCTTTCCCCTCTGCCCTCTCTCTTCTCCCCTCTTTTCTCTCCCCAAAGAACAGCAAATTTGATGACCCATTGCAAATTTCGAAAGCAACTGCAGGATGCTTAAAATTATTCATTTTAAACTCAGACTACGTGTTTCGAAAATTCTTATAAAGGCTTCTTAGTGCAGTACTAACCATAGAAACATCATTTTTGGATTCATTCGGGTTAAATTCAATCAATTCTATTGCAAATTTGACTCATGTCTGTTCTAGACAGGGTCCATAGCCTCCAGAGGTCCTCGATTTGCGATGCTTCTATGTGATAAGCCGGAAGCTCAAATGCGCGAAGACACACGCTGAGGTCTCACAGTGGACTGAAAGCTAGTTGTTTCTCGGGAAAAAATGAAATCGAAATCTGACTGAGATCTCACATCGAACTGAACTCACGCGGATAATGGTCTAGACATTATAGTGCATGCTCTAATGCCCCCACCGATTTGCAGTCAGTAGAAGGTTGTAGCAGAGACTTAACATGCTTATTTTAGCCATTGCCGAATCTGTCTAAATCTCCTAAACTCCCTGCGTGTGATTTTTTGCACATTTTTAGGGCTGCTAAGGTATCGGGGGAGAAAAGTTAGGTATTAGGGTGGGGGATTATCAGATACAGATGTGTGGATAGTAATGTCCTGCAATCTGCTTCGAGAAGGTACGAAGAGAAAGCATAGATAAAACTATATGGATGGAGGCACAAGATGAGGGAAGAGAGAGGGGAAGAGAGGGGAAGAGAGGGGAAGAGAGAGGGGAAGAGAGGGGAAGAGAGGGGAAGAGAGAGGGGAAGAGAGGGGAAGAGAGGGGAAGAGAGGGGGGAAGAGCTGGGGGAAGAGAGAGGAAGAGAGGGGGAAGAGAGAGGGGAAGAGAGGGGAAGAGAGGGGAAGCTGGAAGAGAGGGGAAGAGAGGGGAAGAGAGGGGGAAGAGAGAGGGGAAGAGAGAGGGGAAGAGAAGGGAAGAGAGGGGAAGAGAGGGGAAGAGAGGGGAAGAGAGGGGAAGAGAGGGGAAGAGAGGGGAAGAGAGGGGAAGAGGGGAAGAGAGGGGAAGAGAGGGGAAGAGAGGGGGGAAGAGAGGGGAAGACATGGGGGAAGAGCTGGGGGAAGAGAGGGGAAGAGATGGGGGAAGAGAGGGGAAGAGAAGGGGAAGAGAAGGGAAGAGAGGGGAAGAGAGGGGAAGAGGGGAAGAGAGGGGAAGAGAGGGGAAGAGAGGGGGGAAGAGAGGGGAAGACATGGGGGAAGAGAGGGGAAGAGCTGGGGGAAGAGAGGGGAAGAGATGGGGGAAGAGAGGGGAAGAGAAGGGGAAGAGAGAGGGGAAGAGAGAGGGGAAGAGAGAGGGGAAGAGAGGGGAAGAGAGAGGGGAAGAGAGAGGGGAAGAGAGGTGGAAGAGAGAGGGGAAGAGAGGGGAAGAGAGGGGAAGAGAGGGGAAGAGAGGGGAAGAGAGGGTAAAGAGGGGAAGAGATGGGGGAAGAGGGGAAGAGAGGGGAAGAGAGGGAAAGAGAGGGGAAGAGATGGGGGAAGAGAGGGGAAGAGAGAGGGGAAGAGATGGGGGAAGAGAGGGGAAGAGAGGAGAATAGTAGAATCAGCAGAATCAAAAGTTAAGTTCCCAGAGACCAGAGCAGGAGGCGCCAATTCATGTTGACTTAGTCTATCTGCTTGTTGACTTTCCTAAATCATACAAAAGCAATTATGCAATTCAGCTTTTATAGCCGCTAGCGTTGCACAGTGTTATTCGAGAAGGTCGACAGGAATAGAGCAAATATATGAGCTTCTTTGAGAGCAAAACTTCTAGTTGCTAGCCGAATGGACCAATAACTTTATATATGTTTTTGAAAATCCAACAAGCCAACAGAAGCAAAAGAATAGATTTACAAAACACTCCTCCCAATGCTTTAAAACAACAAACAGACTCTGGCAGTGTTCTGTTTATTGTTTTTATTGATGCGACTTTTGACATCTGTGGTTCCGCCTGCAGAGCAAAGGAAAGCGAAAAAATGCTTCAGTTTTTCTGCATAGAATAGGTAAGATTCTGGAAAACATATCATTAGATCTGACACAGCGATCAAAATATGTCTTTTATGCAGCATTTTCATTTCCATGCTTTTGGACAACTGCATGCCCGTCAGTCTGTCAGTTGTCTCCCAAATGCTCCATCCCTATCTGCCGCTTCCATCACAGAGCCTAATTATATTCTTGGAATACAAAGCTAACTTTTGAAAAATAGAGATTTTCGCCCCAGCAGAAGAAGACAAGAAATTCCTACGGAACACCTGACTCTGGAGTCTTTGTCTGGACGGCACGCCTGCACCTGCTGCAGCCATGGTTCGTGACCTTCAGGCTTTTAGTCCCCTGTCATCCCCTTTCTTCCGCTTCACAACGCCAGGCTGCAAGTTCAAGCATGGAAGCAGGTGTGCCAACTCGAAGGCGAACGGAGTCAAGTGTGCTTAATGATTAGCAGCGGGGTCAACCGAGGTCGAGTGCAAGAATCTGCGAATAGCGTGCGGAGCCACGAAACGTGACAGCGCAGCGTTTCACAGTTTTGTTTTTGTGACAAAAGGTGCGAAAACGGGAACGGGGGTGTCAAGGTTATTTTTAGACTGAGGCCTAGCATAACCGTTAGCGCCACTCTGTAGCTTTAGCACCGATGGTGTTGACTTGACCCCCAGGTCTCCGCTGATGCGCTGGCCGAAATGTGAGGAATTTCGTATTTTTCAAATCAGTTTCTGAATCTTTGGCTAAATCTGTTTTTAATGCACCATGCTTTTACTTAATGCGCAGGATCAACTACTGCACAGTAGAATGGCAGGATTTTATACAATTATCAACTTACTCATACTTTGAATATACATATTGCAGTAAAATGAGCTCAATGCTTACCTACCGAATAACCTTACTTATCATATCGATCTACCTATTCGTATTTCCTTAACAGCCTGTTTACTACCTTACCTATTTACCTAGCTACTGATGATGCTCAGTAGAAGAAGTAAGCTACAAACCTGTACCTAACTCTCTACCTACCACGGATCTACTTATCTGTCTACCAGCCTATCTACCAGAAAAATTAGCTAACTGCTATCTGCTCAGTTTACAAGCCCACAGACCATTTCTGACCTAACCTACAGTAACTCCCAACCTACTTATCTACCTACCTACTTATCTACCTACCTACTCACCTACCTACCTGCCTACTTACCTACCCACCTACTTACCTATTTACCTACTAACCTACTTGCCTACTTTACCTGCTTACCTACCTACCTACTTACCTACCTACAATGTACCTACCTACCTACCTACCTACTTACTTACCTACCTACCTACCTACCTACCTACCTACCTACCTTCCTACCTACCTACCTACCCACCTACAATGTACCTACCTACCTACCTACCTACTTACTTACCTACCTACCTACCTACCTACCTACCTACATACATACCTACTTACCTATTTACCTACTAACCTACTTGCCAACTTTACCTGCTTACCTACCTACCTACCTACCTACCTACCTACCTACTACCTACCTACCTACCTACCTACCTACCTACTACCTACCTACCTACCTACCTACCTACCTATCTATCTATCTATCAATCTATCTAACCTGTTCCACATCGCACGAGTGAAAATACGCTAATACTGCAAGAAAATCCGATTAAACTACTATTAGTAGAAAAAGTAGAACTTAGTAGAACTAATTAGAAAATCTGGGATATTTTATTATACCACTATCATTCCAGCCGCACGGAAGGAATTCTACCCGGATTGGCCGGGAGGAAACAGACCATGCATCCATAGAAACCGTGTGCCTCTCCTTAAGTGCTTATTTATTGCCAAGCAGAAACAATGCAGCAATGCAAACTCAGCGTAATGGCAAAACCGCGAAATGCAGGTTCACTTTTTTATAGCAGCTGTCTCGCTGTGGCTCAGTCATTCTGCCGCCAGCCACCGACTGGCGATCCTGGTGCAGACTGGCTCCGTGTCTGGTGAGACTCTGCGACTCACACTCGACCGGCTGGTCGGCCAGGACCGGCTGACATTTCCCGAGACTGGCCCAAACCGGACACTGAGCACCGAGATTCTCCTCACGGACGAGTCGGATGCTCTATGGGCCGCGAGACGAGGTAATACCTGTATAAGGAGACAGACAGACAGACAGACAGACAGACAGACAGACAGACAGACAGACAGACAGACAGACAGACAGACAGACAGACAGACACACAGACAGACAGACAGACAGACAGACAGACAGACAGACAGACAGACAGACAGACAGACAGACAGACAGACAGACAGACAGACAGACAGACAGACAGACAGACAGACAGACAGACAGACAGACAGACAGACAGACAGACAGGCTCGCCCCCTCAGTGTGTCAGCCAGGCCGACACTTCCACGCCCTGATTTGCATCGGCGGCTGCCGCATGTGCCAAGACGTGCTGTCGTTGGCCAACTCAGCGACGGTGCCTGCCGTGGCCGTTCCAGCGTCGGCGCTGTGCCCGATGAGCTCGGTGACAGGTGACACAACTATTTTCTGTTGCTAGTACACAAAATACGCAAAATACGCAAAGTACACAAAGTACACAAAGTATACAAAGTACACAAAGTACACAAAGTACACAAAGTACACAAAGTACACAAAGTACACAAAGTACACAAAGTACACAAAGTACAAATAATAACCTTTCTCTGTTCAACTCGCAGGCTTCGGTTTCATCGGCACGCCAGAAGCAGAAAAATTTACCGAAGCGGCTGTAGCTGTGCTGAGACACGGCTCGGTGGCGGCGAACGCTGCTGCCCTCTTCTTTGACAGCAGTCAAGGTGTGCAGATGAGCTTACAGATGTGACAGTGGGACAATCCACACATCAATGAATCCAACATTCCAAGTCTAGCGATTTCATTCATCCACTCCATCTGCCAGATCCGCAGCTGATTCAGCAGTTCCTTGATCGGCTCTCCTCGGCTGGTGTGCTGACTCTGTCCTACCAGCTGGACTCGGGTGGCTTCTCAGTTGCTAAGGGGCTCGCCGGCCTGAGCAGGGTTGGGGTCAGGCACCTGTGCGTTGTTGCTGGGCAGGCGGCAACACTGCGACTACTGGCTGAGGTTGTTATTGGAGGCTATTTCACTGAGAATCACCCCATTGGAGAATCCCCAATTGGAGAATAGCCAATAGGAGAATCCCCACAGGAGAATCCACCATAGAAGAATCCCATAGGAGAATCCTCATAGGAGAATCCCCATAGAAGAATCCCCAATAGCAGAATCCCCACAAGAGGATCCCCCATAGGAGGATCCCGTAGGAGAATCCCCATAATAAACCCCCTAAGAGAATCCCATAGAAAAACCCCATAGGAGAATCCCAATACAAGAATTCCCCATCCGAGAATCCGCCATATGAGAATCCCCCATTGGAGAATCCCATAGGAAAACTCCCACAGGAGAATTCCAATACGAGAATCGCCCATAGGAAAATCCCCCATAGGAGAACCCACCATAGAACCGCTCACTAAGACTTCCCCCACCCTCATCAACTGCATCAGCCTTTCACCCAAACCATGTCGCAGGCGAGGGAGCAGTCAGCGCTGGGCCAAGGCTACTTCTGGCTCCTGCTTGACCCAGGCGATATCAGGCCGCTTCAGTTGCAGAATCTGCTTCAATCGGCGAAAGCAGACAACAAGACCGCAGGAGACAGGGCCAATGTGATGCTAATCAGAAGCTCAACTTTTGGATTTTTGCACGGAGCTGATAGCGCTTGTTCGCCAGGGGCTTCGGCTGTGTTTCCAGGATGCGATCCGCTGAATATTACTGTGAGTAGAAACAGATAAGCGTCGCTTTCTTTTTGCGGACCCTGACTTTCTAATTGGCAAGCATGTGCACTCTCTGTGCCTTTGGATTGGCCCTCATGGCTGTCAATCAAGTCAATCAATTCAATCAAGTCAATCAAGTCAATCAAGTCAATCAAGTCAATCAAGTCAATCAAGTCAATCAAGTCAATCAAGTCAATCAAGTCAATCAAGTCAATCAAGTCAATCAAGTCAATCAAGTCAATCAAGTCAATCAAGTCAATCAAGTCAATCAAGTCAATCAAGTCAATCAAGTCAATCAAGTCAATCAAGTCAATCAAGTCAATCAAGTCAATCAAGTCAATCAAGTCAATCAAGTCAATCAAGTCAATCAAGTCAATCAAGTCAATCAAGTCAATCAAGTCAATCAAGTCAATCAAGTCAATCAAGTCAATCAAGTCAATCAAGTCAATCAAGTCAATCAAGTCAATCAAATCAATCAAGTCAATCAAATCAATCAAGTCAATCAAGTCAATCAAGTCAATCAAGTCAATCAAGTCAATCAAATTAATCAATTCAGTCAAATCAATCAAATCAATCAAGTCAATCAAGTCAATCAAGTCAATCAAGTCAGTCAAGTCAAGTAAAGCCGTCACCGTTTGCAGAGCTTGGAGCTTCGGACAGTTGACGCGGTGCTGGCAGTGTCCAAGGCGCTGCTGATGTCCCCGATTTCCGCTGCCAACTCGTCCGGGAGTTGCGAGCAGAGTTGGGCCGGTGGCAGCGAAGCTGCGAATCGGCTGGCCAAGGTTTGAGTCTGAGGGAAGGACTCACCATATTTCTGGGGAGAGGGTAGTGGTAGCCCTGAAGCATCAGGGAGGGGGTAGAATCATGGATCAGGGGAGGGGGTAGAATCATGGATCAGGGGAGTTTGGTAGAATCATGGATCAGGGGAGGGGGTAGAATCATGGATCAGGGGAGGAAGTAGAATCATGGATCAGGGGAGTTGGGTAGAATCATGGATCAGGGGAGGGGGTAGAATCATGGATCTGGGGAGTTGGGTAGAATCATGGATCAGGGGAGGGGGTAGAATCATGGATCAGGGGAGGGGGTAGAATCATGGATCTGGGGAGTTGGGTAGAATCATGGATCAGGGGAGGGGGTAGAATCATGGATCTGGGGAGTTGGGTAGAATCATGGATCAGGGGAGGGGGTAGAATCATGGATCTGGGGAGTTGGGTAGAATCATGGATCAGGGGAGTTGGGTAGAATCATGGATCAGGGGAGGGGGTAGAATCATGGATCAGGGGAGGGGGTAGAATCATGGATCTGGGGAGTTGGGTAGAATCATGGATCAGGGGAGGGGGTAGAATCATGGATCTGGGGAGTTGGGTAGAATCATGGATCAGGGGAGGGGGTAGAATCATGGATCTGGGGAGTTGGGTAGAATCATGGATCAGGGGAGTTTGGTAGAATCATGGATCAGGGGAGGGGGTAGAATCATGGATCAGGGGAGGAAGTAGAATCATGGATCAGGGGAGTTGGGTAGAATCATGGATCAGGGGAGGGGGTAGAATCATGGATCAGGGGAGGAAGTAGAATCATGGATCAGGGGAGTTGGGTAGAATCATGGATCAGGGGAGGGGGTAGAATCATGGATCTGGGGAGTTGGGTAGAATCATGGATCAGGGGAGGGGGTAGAATCATGGATCTGGGGAGTTGGGTAGAATCATGGATCAGGGGAGGGGGTAGAATCATGGATCTGGGGAGTTGGGTAGAATCATGGATCAGGGGAGTTTGGTAGAATCATGGATCTGGGGAGGGGGTAGAATCATGGATCAGGGGAGGAAGTAGAATCATGGATCAGGGGAGTTGGGTAGAATCATGGATCAGGGGAGGGGGTAGAATCATGGATCAGGGGAGTTGGGTAGAATCATGGATCAGGGGAGTTGGGTAGAATCATGGATCAGGGGAGGGGGTAGAATCATGGATCAGGGGAGTTGGGTAGAATTATGGATCAGGGGAGGGGGTAGAATCATGGATCAGGGGAGGGGGTAGAATTATGGATCAGGGGAGGGGGTAGAATCATGGATCAGGGGAGGGGGTAGAATCATGGATCAGGGGAGGGGGTAGAATCATGGATCAGGGGAGTTGGGTAGAATCATGGATCAGGGGAGGGGGTAGAATCATGGATCAGGGGAGGGGGTAGAATCGTGGATCTGGGGAGTTGGGTAGAATCATGGATCAGGGGAGGGGGTAGAATCATGGATCTGGGGAGTTGGGTAGAATCATGGATCTGGGGAGGGGGTAGAATCATGGATCAGGGGAGGGGGTAGAATCATGGATCATGGGAGAGTACAATCATGGATCAGGGGAGTTGGGTAGAATTATGGATCAGGGGAGGGGGTAGAATCATGGATCAGGGGAGGGGGTAGAATTATGGATCAGGGGAGGGGGTAGAATCATGGATCAGGGGAGGGGGTAGAATCATGGATCAGGGGAGTTGGGTAGAATCATGGATCAGGGGAGTTTGGTAGAATCATGGATCTGGGGAGTTGGGTAGAATCATGGATCTGGGGAGGGGGTAGAATCATGGATCAGGGGAGTTTGGTAGAATCATGGATCTGGGGAGTTGGGTAGAATCATGGATCTGGGGAGGGGGTAGAATCATGGATCAGGGAGGGGGTAGAATCATGGATCTGGGGAGTTGGGTAGAATCATGGATCAGGGGAGTTGGGTAGAATCATGGATCTGGGGAGTTGGGTAGAATCATGGATCTGGGGAGTTGGGTATAATCATGGATCTGGGGAGTTGGGTAGAATCATGGATCTGGGGAGTTGGGTAGAATCATGGATCTGGGGAGTTGGGTAGAATCATGGATCAGGGGAGGGGGTAGAATCATGGATCAGGGGAGTTGGGTAGAATCATGGATCAGGGGAGGGGGTAGAATCATGGATCAGGGGAGGGGGTAGAATCATGGATCAGGGGAGGGGGTAGAATCATGGATCAGGGGAGTTTGGTAGAATCATGGATCTGGGGAGTTGGGTAGAATCATGGATCTGGGGAGGGGTAGAATCATGGATCAGGGAGGGGGTAGAATCATGGATCTGGGGAGTTGGGTAGAATCATGGATCAGGGGAGTTGGGTAGAATCATGGATCTGGGGAGTTGGGTAGAATCATGGATCTGGGGAGTTGGGTAGAATCATGGATCTGGGGAGTTGGGTAGAATCATGGATCTGGGGAGGGGGTAGAATCATGGATCAGGGAGGGGGTAGAATCATGGATCTGGGGAGTTGGGTAGAATCATGGATCAGGGGAGTTGGGTAGAATCATGGATCTGGGGAGTTGGGTAGAATCATGGATCTGGGGAGTTGGGTAGAATCATGGATCTGGGGAGTTGGGTAGAATCATGGATCAGGGGAGGGGGTAGAATCATGGATCAGGGGAGGGGGTAGAATCATGGATCAGGGGAGTTTGGTAGAATCATGGATCAGGGGAGTTGGGTAGAATCATGGATCTGGGGAGGGGGTAGAATCATGGATCAGGGAGGGGGTAGAATCATGGATCTGGGGAGTTGGGTAGAATCATGGATCAGGGGAGTTGGGTAGAATCATGGATCTGGGGAGTTGGGTAGAATCATGGATCTGGGGAGTTGGGTAGAATCATGGATCTGGGGAGTTGGGTAGAATCATGGATCTGGGGAGTTGGGTAGAATCATGGATCAGGGGAGTTGGGTAGAATCATGGATCAGGGGAGGGGGTAGAATCATGGATCAGGGGAGGGGGTAGAATCATGGATCAGGGGAGGGGGTAGAATCATGGATCAGGGGAGGGGGTAGAATCATGGATCAGGGGAGGGGGTAGAATCATGGATCAGGGGAGGGGGTAGAATCATGGATCAGGGGAGGGGGTAGAATCATGGATCAGGGGAGGGGGTAGAATCATGGATCAGGGGAGGGGGTAGAATCATGGATCTGGGGAGTTGGGTAGAATCATGGATCAGGGGAGGGGGTAGAATCATGGATCAGGGGAGGGGGTAGAATCATGGATCAGGGGAGGGGGTAGAATCATGGATCAGGGGAGGGGGTAGAATCATGGATCAGGGGAGGGGGTAGAATCATGGATCAGGGGAGGGGGTAGAATCATGGATCAGGGGAGGGGGTAGAATCATGGATCAGGGGAGGGGGTAGAATCATGGATCAGGGGAGGGGGTAGAATCATGGATCTGGGGAGTTGGGTAGAATCATGGATCAGGGGAGGGGGTAGAATCATGGATCAGGGGAGGGGTAGAATCATGGATCTGGGGAGTTGGGTAGAATCATGGATCAGGGGAGGGGGTAGAATCATGGATCAGGGGAGGGGGTAGAATCATGGATCAGGGGAGGGGTAGAATCATGGATCAGGGGAGGGGGTAGAATCATGGATCAGGGGAGGGGGTAGAATCATGGATCAGGGGAGGGGGTAGAATCATGGATCAGGGGAGGGGGTAGAATCATGGATCAGGGGAGGGGGTAGAATCATGGATCAGGGGAGGGGGTAGAATCATGGATCAGGGGAGGGGGTAGAATCATGGATCAGGGGAGGGGTAGAATCATGGATCAGGGGAGGGGTAGAATCATGGATCTGGGGAGTTGGGTAGAATCATGGATCAGGGGAGGGGGTAGAATCATGGATCAGGGGAGGGGGTAGAATCATGGATCAGGGGAGGGGGTAGAATCATGGATCAGGGGAGGGGGTAGAATCATGGATCAGGGGAGGGGGTAGAATCATGGATCAGGGGAGGGGGTAGAATCATGGATCAGGGGAGGGGGTAGAATCATGGATCAGGGGAGGGGTAGAATCATGGATCAGGGGAGGGGGTAGAATCATGGATCAGGGGAGGGGGTAGAATCATGGATCAGGGGAGGGGGTAGAATCATGGATCAGGGGAGGGGGTAGAATCATGGATCAGGGGAGGGGGTAGAATCATGGATCAGGGGAGGGGGTAGAATCATGGATCTGGGGAGGGGGTAGAATCATGGATCAGGGGAGTTGGGTAGAATCATGGATCTGGGGAGGGGTTAGAATCATGGATCTGGGGAGGGGGTAGAATCATGGATCAGGGGAGGGGGTAGAATCATGGATCAGGGGAGGGGGTAGAATCATGGATCAGGGGAGGGGGTAGAATCATGGATCAGGGGAGGGGGTAGAATCATGGATCAGGGGAGAGTAAAATCATGGATCAGGGGAGTTGGGTAGAATCATGGATCAGGGGAGAGTAGAATTATGGATCAGGGGAGGGGGTAGAATCATGGATCAGGGGAGGGGGTAGAATCATGGATCAGGGGAGGGGGTAGAATCATGGATCAGGGGAGGGGGTAGAATCATGGATCAGGGGAGGGGGTAGAATCATGGATCAGGGGAGAGTACAATCATGGATCAGGGGAGTTGGGTAGAATCATGGATCAGGGGAGGGGGTAGAATCATGGATCAGGGGAGTTGGGTAGAATCATGGATCAGGGGAGTTGGGTAGAATGAGCCCGCCAAAGGGTCAGAAGAGCCTCCAAATCGCAGCTAAAAGCATTTGTATTTCAGCTCGACAGTTTCGTCACCCCCTTGTCGACCATCGTCTTCGATGCCGCAAGCCGGCACCTCAGCATCAGCATTGAGCTGCTGGCCACTCACACGAGTCTCGATGGCAGAACTGGTCTCGTGATCTCGGCGAATCGCTTCATTCGGAGCGGAACCTCTGCTGCTACTGGAAGTCGTTCGCAACTGCTGGTGACATTTCGGCATCGGGATCGACTGCTGGCCTTTCCGAACACCTTCGTGGATTTTGGCGGCCGAAGATTGCGAGTCTGCGCGCCAGATGTGAGACAGGGAGGCTGGAGAGTGACAGAGACTGGGGATGATAGTGACATTAGAGGATGGTAGAGTGACAGACATCTACAGAGTGAGTACTAGAAGTGACACAGATATCTACAGAGTGAGCACTAGAAGTGGCACAGACATCTATACAGTGAGCACTAGAAGTGACACAGACATCTATACAGTGAGCACTAGAAGTGACACAGACATCTATACAGTGAGCACTAGAAGTGACACAGACATCTATACAGTGAGCACTAGAAGTGACACAGACATCTATACAGTGAGCACTAGAAGTGACACAGACATCTATACAGTGAGCACTAGAAATGACACAGACATCTATACAGTGAGCTATCCCATCCTGCAGTTCAGGCCCTTCACCTACTACACAAACGAGAGCTCTGAAGGCTACCTGGGCTACTCAGCTGACCTAATGGCCATCCTGCAAGAGCATCTCAACTTCTCGTGAGAATTTCGATCCGCCACTCTAGTTTATAATTCTAGTTCTTTATAAACTGACTTATCTCAAATTCTCAATTAAAAAAAACACAAATCTCAGAGCATCGGTGTCTCAGGCGCCGGATCTGCAGTTTGGCGCGCCCGTGAGCGGCAGCGAGTTCTACTCCGGCTGCATCGGTGAAGTGCAACGGGGGGTGAGAAACTGCGGCAGTCGGTTGGATAAGATTGAAATAGAGAGAATGACAGGGCGAGGAGGAGAGGAAGAGCGGGAGCGAGAGGGAGAGAGAGAGCGAGAGGGGAGGAGAGAGCGAGAGTGAGAGGAGAGAGCGAGAGGGGAGGAGAGAGCGAGAGGGGAGGAGAGAGCGAGAAGGAGAGGAGAGAGTGAGAGTGAGAGGAGAGAGCGAGAGGGAGATGAGAGAGGGAGAGGGGGAGAGATCCTGAGAGAGAGAGAAGGAGAGGGAGAGAAGGAGAGGGGAGAGAAGGAGAGGGAGAGAAGGAGAGGGAGAGAAGGAGAGGGAGAGCGAGATGGGTAGAGAAGGAGAGGGAGAGAAGGAGAGGGAGAGAAGGAGATGGGGAGAGAAGGAGAGAGCGAGAGGGAGAGGAGAGGGCGAGAGGGGGAGAGAAGGAGAGGGGGAGTGAGAGGGGTCACAGCCTTGAGCTACACAAAAGAGAGATTCCATATAACTAACTAGTGGATACTCGTAGTAGATAGATAATGAGCAGAAAGCGATCAGCAATCACTACAGCGATCGGATTGGAGATCAGCAAAGGCATCCATTTCCAACCAAAGAACGCTGACTTCGCTCTGCCATTCGCGGTGACGACTGTCCGCGCCCGGGTTGTCCAGTTCGGCTCGGACTTCCTGGCCACCTCGAACAGCATCCTGGCCAAGCGGCCTCCGGCCAGCAGCAAGATGTGGAACCTGTTCACCCCGCTGGCCCCCAGCACCTGGGCGGCTCTGCTGGTGGCTCTGCTGGCCGCTTCGTTGATTGTGTACCTGCTGGCCGCTTTCAGCCCCTTCAGCGCTTGGAACCTCGACCTGACGTACGCCTTCGCCGACGAGGTCTGGTACAAGGAGTACCTCTGGTCTCTGATTGGCAGCCTGCTGCAGCAGGGCCAGGACTTCTATCCGTTCGCTGTCAGTCCGAGGACTGTCATGATATTCTGGTGGCTGTTCATCACCATCCTCTTTGCAGTGTACACAGGTGCGACTGACTCTCAACACAAATTCAAAGATCCCGAATTCGAGCATCCCAGATTCAAAGATCCCGAATTCAAAGATCCCGAATTCAAAGATCCCGAATTCAAAGATCCCGAATTCAAAGACCCCGAATTCAAAGATCCCGAATTCAAAGATTCCGAATTCAAAGATCCCGAATTCAAAGACCCCGAATTCAAAGATCCCGAATTCAAAGATTCCGAATTCAAAGATCCCAAATTCAAATATCCTAATTTATACCCTAAACCTCCCAAGTTAGAACTTCCAAATTATAAGAAGGAAGGAAAACGCAAAGATCCCAGGGATTCAAATTTTATTAGGTCTCAAATAAGACTCAATTAATTACTTAAACGATCCTTAAAAATAAATTCGAAAGGTACGTTACAAAGTCAAAATACAAATATAAAAATGCAAGACTGTTACCTCCCCGACCCGTAGGTGACATGACCGCTCATCTTGCAACATCGGTAACCAGCTTCCCGATTCGAACCCTGGACGACCTGATCGCCCATCCTGAATACAAGGTGGTGGTCACCAAGGGCACCAATCTGGAGTCGAGCATCCTCATGGCAACCGATGGACCGTTTGTTAAAGTCCGCAACATGCTGACCGAGCCAGCGGAGACTCAGGAGGAGTGCGCCAGGATTGTGAGTTGGGGATTGTTGTGTCTGAGACTAAAGTTACGAGACTCGTATCGATGGCCGTAGATTCGAATAGTTATAGAGGACTGAAGCTCGCGGCACCAAATTTATAATTTACGTTTGAGATCTTATAGACTCAACAGGATATTCTCCCATTGGGATAGCTTCTCTGATGGGATCAGACTGCATTGGGAATAATCTCCTCAAAATGTTGCAGCTGCTCAGGTCGACGGACTCTCACCTGATCTGCATCGCCGACACCTTGTCGAATGTGTACTTCGCGAATGAGTTCTGCCGGCAGCTGTACCTGGCTGAGGATCGCTTCAACTTCTTCTTCATCAGCATGGCCCTGCCTATCGGTGCCTACTATTATCCTGCTCTTGACCGGCTGTGAGTCAGTCAGTCAGTCAGTCAGTCAGTCAGTCAGTCAGTCAGTCAGTCAGTCAGTCAGTCAGTCAGTCAGTCAGTCAGTCAGTCAGTCAGTCAGTCAGTCAGTCAGTCAGTCAGTCAGTCAGTCAGTCAGTCAGTCAGTCAGTCAGTCAGTCAGTCAGTCAGTCAGTCAGTCAGTCAGTCAGTCAGTCAGTCAGTCAGTCAGTCAGTCAGTCAGTCAGTCAGTCAGTCAGTCAGTCAGTCAGTCAGTCAGTCAGTCAGTCAGTCAGTCAGTCAGTCAGTCAGTCAGTCAGTCAGTCAGTCAGTCAGTCAGTCAGTCAGTCAGTCAGTCAGTCAGTCAGTCAGTCAGTCAGTCAGTCAGTCAGTCAGTCAGTCAGTCAGTCAGTCAGTCAGTCAGTCAGTCAGTCAGTCAGTCAGTCAGTCAGTCAGTCAGTCAGTCAGTCAGTCAGTCAGTCAGTCAGTCAGTCAGTCAGTCAGTCAGTCAGTCAGTCAGTCAGTCAGTCAGTCAGTCAGTCAGTCAGTCAGTCAGTCAGTCAGTCAGTCAGTCAGTCAGTCAGTCAGTCAGTCAGTCAGTCAGTCAGTCAGTCAGTCAGTCAGTCAGTCAGTCAGTCAGTCAGTCAGTCAGTCAGTCAGTCAGTCAGTCAGTCAGTCAGTCAGTCAGTCAGTCAGTCAGTCAGTCAGTCAGTCAGTCAGTCAGTCAGTCAGTCAGTCAGTCAGTCAGTCAGTCAGTCACAGCTCACATCAGCAGGTTTGCAGGTTTGATTGCTGTTTGCATAAAGTGATTTTTGGCCCAAATTTGGACTGCAAAAGCTTTTGACTGAAGAGGTACCAATCAATTTTTTATCATTCAGTTTTTTCTTTTTGATCATTTCTTCAGGCGAATAAGTGAAAGCAGCTTTGAAGTTTTTGCAGTCAATATTTGTTTGAGTTGCTTCTTCATGCTGCAAACACAATGCTCGAATCGATGCATCATATTGGCCCAGCTAGTCAGTTTCAAGCTCAAGCAGAAGCAGAGAAAATTGCATGACAAAAAGATGAACTAACGAGGACTCAACGCTTTCTTCTTTGTATTTGAGGTATAGAGTTGGCTGGAGCCATAAATCTATTTTACTAATTCCTTACTGGGGTATATAAATGATCTTTACTTCCGGTTGTAGATTCAGTAGCCTTTTAGCTACTTCCGGTTTTATGCCTAAAACTTTTAAGCCACTTCCGGTTGTAGATCCAATAACTTTTAAGCTACTTCCGGTTGTAGATCCAATAACTTTTAAGCTTCTTCCGGTTGTAGATCCAATAACTTTAAAGCTACTTCCGGTTGTAGATCCAATAACTTTAAAGCTACTTCCGGTTGTAGATCCAATAACTTTAAAGCTACTTCCGGTTGTAGATCCAATAACTTTAAAGCTACTTCCGGTTGTAGATCCAATAACTTTAAAGCTACTTCCGGTTGTAGATCCAATAACTTTAAAGCTACTTCCGGTTGTAGATCCAATAACTTTTAAGCTACTTCCGGTTGTAGATTCAATAACTTTTAAGCTACTTCCGGTTGTAGATCCAATAAAACGATCTTGACTTCCGGCTGTACGAACTAATGTTTGGATAAATATACCGGAAGTGAATCATTTATTAATCCGCACGCACATTTAGACTGCAGAGGTCTCGCGAGTCCGGCTTAGCCAAATGGCTGCGCCAGCGTTACTACCCGGAAACCAACGACGAGTGCTCGGTGGCGGGCGTCACGGCCAAAGCCGGCGCCATCAGTTTCGACGCGATCGGCGGAGCCTGCCTAGCAACCGCCGCTCTGTACACCAGCGGGCTGATCATCCTGGCGTTGGAGCTCGCGTGGACCCGGCTGATGAAACGGGAGGCGTTGGAGTTCCGCTGCTACTGAAGGCCCCGACCACCAACTTTCTGAATATATTGACGACTCAATAAAAGCTTAAGTAAACTATGGCTACAATGCCTCGTCAGCTAATCAGTAAAGTTGAACAATTCGAGTTAAGTTCAAGTTACTTATTGACTTGACATCAAGATTCATAATGCGCAACATATTTATTTGATATTAATTTAAGTTCAAACCTGTTATTAATGAGAGACAAATGAAAATCAAAATATACAGCTTACAATCCTTTGTTTCCTTTATTCACCCATTACAAAGTCTCAGTTGAATCTCACTCCGCTCACCACACCTCACCACATCTCGCCCCCAGCCCAGCCTCCCACATACCACACCACCCCCATCCCAGCCTCCCAAATCCCATACTACCCCCATCCCAGCCTCCCAAATCCCATACTACCCCCATCCAAGCCTCCCATCTACCACACTCCACCCATCCTGCATTCTTCATCACACCTCCTACATCCCACACTCCCCATCCCAGCCTCCGACATCCCACACTCCCCATCCCAGCCTCCGACATCCCACACTCCCCATCCCATAATCCGCCATCACACATTCCGTCATTCTACACTCCCCCATCCCACACTTTCCAATCCCACAATCCCCCATCCCACACTTCCCAATCCCACAATCCCCCATCCTACACTTTCCAATCCTACAATCCCACACTCCCCCATCCTACACTTTCCAATCCTACAATCCCACACTCCCCCATCCTACACTTCCCAATCCCACAATCCCCCATCCTACACTTTCCAATCCTACAATCCCACACTCCCCCATCCTACACTTCCCCATCCTACACTCCCCCATCCTACACTTCCCCATCCCACACTCCCCATCCCAGCCTCCGACATCCCACACTCCCCATCCCAGCCTCCGACATCCCACACTCCCCATCCCATAATCCGCCATCACACATTCCGTCATTCTACACTCCCCCATCCCACACTTTCCAATCCCACAATCCCCCATCCTACACTTCCCAATCCCACAATCCCCCATCCTACACTTTCCAATCCTACAATCCCCACACTCCCCCATCCTACACTTCCCCATCCTACACTCCCCCATCCTACACTTTCCAATCCTACAATCCCCACACTCCCCCATCCTACACTTCCCCATCCTACACTCCCCCATCCTACACTTTCCAATCCTACAATCCCCAATCCCACACTCCCCCATCCAACACTTCCCCAAGCCCACTCGAATCTCATTCGATTCCACACTACGGAGATACCACACTCCCTATGGCACTTCTCAATCCCACACCCTCTATCCCACATTCCATATCCAACATTTACCCAGTGTCCCATTCTGCATTGACCAATCCACACCATCTAACTACCTCATCTCAAACTCATCTTATCCCTAATGTCAGTCAGACAGGCGAGGGAATTGTCCTTTAGAATTTTCTTGCCGAGTTACGCATCTTCCTATCAATTGATACAATTAATGCACAGATGTACATGTGGATATTTCATCACAGATAAATTTTGGTCTTAATATTAATAAGAGGAGAATTGTGAGTCGAGTAGTTATTAAAAGACAGTACACAACAGTTTGAGCACCCCAACAGAGAAATCAGTGCAAGTCCACTCAGGTAGACTAGTATTGATCAACATTGAGCACCAGATTGCCCAGCCCGTCATCTGTCGAGTAGGCCTCCTCGGCCACCTCAGCGTTTGCTTCGCCCGGCAGCGACACCATGGAGCTCTGCGTGCCAAAGGCCACCCGGCTGAAGATGCTGCGCCGCGTCTTCAGGACTTTGTGCTTGTTGGCTGGCGGGCCTGCGATGGGAAGGGTTGAGGGAGTGAGGCGGATGTGGAGTGAGGTGGGTGTGCGGAGTGAGGCGGATGTGGAGTGAGGGGGGTGTGCGGAGTGAGGTGGTTGTGGAGTGAGATGGGTGTGAGAGTGAGGTGGGTGTGAGAGTGAGGTAGGTGTGAGAGTGAGGTGGGTGTGAGAGTGAGGTGGATTTGGAGTGAGGTGAATGTGAGAGTGAGGTGGTTGCGGAGTGAGGTGGATGTGGAGTGAGGTGGGTGTAGAGTGAGGTGGTTGTGGAGTGAGGTGGGTGTAGAGTGAGGTGGTTGTGGAGTGAGGTGGTTGTGGAGTGAGGTGGGTGTGGAGTGAGGTGGGTGTGGAGTGAGGTGGGTGTGGAGTGAGGTGGGTGTGGAGTGAGGTGGGTGTGGAGTGCGGTGGGTGTGGAGTGAGGTAGGAGTGGAGTGAGGTGGGGTACAGAGTAAGATGGGTGTGCAGAGTGAGGCGGGTGTGGAGTGAGGTGGGTGTGGAGTGCGGTGGGTGTGGAGTGAGCTGGGTGTGAGAATGAGCTGGGTGTGAGAGTGAATTGGGTGTGAAAGTGAGGTGGGTGTGAGAGTGAGCTGGGTGTGAGAGTGAGTTGGGTGTGAGTGACTTGGGTGTGAGAGTGAGGTGGGTGTGAGAGTGAGTTGGGTGTGAGAGTGAGTTGGGTGTGAGTGAGTTGGGTGTGAGAGTGAGTTGGGTGTGAGAGTGAGTTGGGTGTGAGAGTGAGTTGGGTGTGAGAGTGAGTTGGGTGTGAGAGTGAGTTGGGTGTGAGAGTGAGTTGGGTGTGAGAGTGAGCTGGGTGTGAGAGTGAGTTGGGTGTGAGAGTGAGTTGGGTGTGAGAGTGAGCTGGGTGTGAGAGTGAGTTGGGTGTGAGAGTGAGGTGGGTGTGAAAGTGAGGTGGGTGTGGAGTGACAAATTTTTCAGTTGAAGTTTTTCATTTTTAATCGCCTTAGTTACAATGTAGAACTTACAATTAAAAAAATTACATGTACGATGTACCTGTAGGAAACCTAAATGCTTTCACATACTAAATAATACTGAGAACCTACGTAACAAATTCGATAATAAATTAGCTGTCAAAATCAAGGTGTGCAAATCAAGCGCTGCGCTTATAATCAAGCAGTGTTAACCTCCTTTAACCGTACTTAAAAATCGAAGCAAAGGCGCCAAGACAATTCAGGATTAAAAATTAAAAATTAATGTGATGATGCCTGTAATGCTCTTATGCATAACACATGTACTTGATATTGTTTAAAGGTCGAACTTACTATTAATGAGACAGCTGACAATCGAAATTTACTGCTTAAAATCTGAGTCGGATAAATATTCTTAATAGGCTGGGCATAAAATTGTATTTAATTTTTATAAATGTCTCATAGAGCATGAGAGAATTAATATTAAAATGCGCGAACAATGCGGTAACTTCGTTCCATCATTAACACAAAACTGGAGGAAAGCGAGCGGTAGGCAGATGCATCATGGCTGGGATAGCAGTTCTTTGCGGCTGCTTTAAATTCATGATTTATTACTGGGAATAAATAATTCATATCACACTATATATATTAGGTTGTTGATCCGTAATAAATGTTAGATCCAATATCCGGCACTTGTGAAATTTTTCAGATGCAAAAATCAGAGACTGAGATGGAGATAGAAAATACTCGTAGGTAATGAGATGGATAGAAATTGAAATATTATAAAATGGAATGAATATGAGATGAGAGACATAGAATATGGAGATAGGAGAGATAGACTATGAGATGAGAGAGATAGAATATGGAGATATGAGAGATAGACTTTGAGATGAGAGAGATAGAATATGGAGACAGGAGAGATTGACTTTGAGATGAGAGAGATAGAATATGGAGATAGGACAGATAGACTATGAGATGAGAGAGATAGAATATGGAGACAGGAGAGATTGACTTTGAGATGAGAGAGATAGAATATGGAGATAGGACAGATAGACTATGAGATGAGAGAGATAGAATATGGAGATAGGAGAGAGAGACTATGAGATGAGAGAGATAGAATATGGAGACAGGAGAGATTGACTTTGAGATGAGAGAGATAGAATATGGAGATAGGACAGATAGACTATGAGATGAGAGAGATAGAATATGGAGATAGGAGAGAGAGACTATGAGATGAGAGAGATAGAATATGGAGATAGGACAGATAGACTATGAGATGAGAGAGATAGAATATGGAGACAGGAGAGATTGACTTTGAGATGAGAGAGATAGAATATGGAGATGAGAGAGATAGAATATGAGATGAGAGAGATAGACGGTGAGATGGAAGGTGAGATGAGAAAAGAACGTGCACAAAGAGAAGCAAAGAAAGGTGACAAGTGCCAGACAGAACACTCAAATTAAATACGTGCAAAGCGAAATTTTTACGAGAAAAAAGACAGCAATAATCTTGCAGTACTACTGAGGCTCGAGTAGAGTGAACTGATAATTAACAATCGAGAAATATGAAGCAGATTTCTGTCTGGACACAGCAAACCATTACAAAATAGATGGGGGGCATACAATATAATAAAAAAGGAATATAAAATCTACAATAATCGATATTGTGCAATTGGCTTTAATAGTGAGAGGAGTTCACAAAGGTCACTTCTGTAAACCAACAGGTCCAATCAGATTGGCAAGATTCAACGGAGTCTACAGTTTCTTATTTGAGTAGTTTCACAGATTCCGCCCCACTCGGGCCTCATCATTTTCAGCTCCTGGACTCGCCGCCGCTGCTGTCCTCCGCCTCTTCAAGCAGGCCGTAGCGCCGTCGCCTCCTCAGGCGGCCCCCGGTGCCCGCTGGTCCTGTTTTTTCGCATTGTTAGTTATTTGAGATAATCGATTAGCATCTCAATCAGGGCTGACAATCAGAACGAAAAATAGCCAACAAATCAAAACGTTGATAAAATGCTAACTAAATTCAATCTTGGCGGTTATTGCATTTTAATTTTTCTCATATAATGTCGCCGCTGCAGAAATATAAATTGTTTCATTTCGCGTCACGCTACTTACAGTACACTAAATAGCGTATGTTAGATTTTTTAATTTAACGATTTTATCCATCTTTTATAGTGGAATAAAAAAGATTTGAGGGACTAACTGATCCCGATTGAATCTGGGACTGATTTGGGACTAACTGATCCCGATTGAATCTGGGACTGATTGTGGGACTAACTGATCCCGATTGAATCTGGGACTGATTGTGGGACTAACTGATCCCGATTGAATCTGGGACTGATTGTGGGACTAACTGATCCCGATTGAATCTGGGACTGATTCGGGACCAACTATCCCGATTGAATCTGGGACTGATTGTGGGACTAACTGATCCCGATTGAATCTGGGACTGATTGTGGGACTAACTGATCCCGATTGAATCTGGGACTGATTGTGGGACTAACTGATCCCGATTGAATCTGGGACTGATTGTGGGACTAACTGATCCCGATTGAATCTGGGACTGATTCGGGACCAACTATCCCGATTGAATCTGGGACTGATTGTGGGACTAACTGATCCCAAATAAACTAAATTTTCGATACATATCGGCATAACTCACCGACATAGCTGAGCAGCACAGGCAGGAACACGAGGCCGTGCAGGGCTCCGAACAGCACAATGCCCAGGTACATGCGGAAGTAGAAAATTTTGAACAGCTGGGATTTGGCAAAACCGAGGATCACAATGCCGCCCAGCTTGGTGAGGGTGATGCCGGAGAACACGGAGCTGCCCATATGGACAAAACTGTCCCGAGCTCTGGCCAGCCGGCTGGTCTCCTTGGAGACGGCGAAAGCACGGACCAGGTGCGAGCAGAACTCCACCGAGATGCCCACGGTCTGGGGGGTTGGGGGTCAGAGGGGTCGACATTTCAACAATGATAATCATCATTTCAACCATGATAATCATCATTTTAAGCATGAAAATCATCATTTCAACCATAACAATCATCATTTTAACCATGATAATCATCATTTCAACAATGATAATCATCATTTCAACAATGATAATCATCATTTCAACGATGATTTTCATCATTATCAACAATCACAATCATCATTTTAACTATCACTATCAGCATTTAAACAATGATAATAATCATTTCAATAATAATAATCATCATTTTAAGCATGAAAATCATCATTTCAAACATGAAAATCATCATTTCAACCATGACAATCATCATTTCAACCATGATAATCATAATTTTAAGATTGAAAATCATCATTTCAACCATGATAATCATCATTTAAGCATGATAATAATTATTTCAACAATGAAAATAATCATTTCAACCATGATAATCATCATTTTAAGCATGATAATAATTATTTCAACAATGAAAATAATCATTTCAACCATGATAATCATCATTTTAAGCATGATAATCATTATTTCAACCATGACAATAATCATTCCAACAATGATAATCATCAATTCAACGATGATATTCATCATTATCAACAATCACAATCGTCATTTTAACTATCACTATCAATATTTAAACAATGATAATAATCCTTTCAATAATAATAACCATCATTTTAACAATGACAATCATCATTTTAACAGTCATAATCATCATTTTAACAACCATGATAAGCGATAGGCATCTTTAAAAAGCTAGGATAAATGGTTTTTCTTTCATCAACGTTGCAGCTGTGAAAATCACTATATCAACCACAAAATGAATACTAAAAAAGTAACGAGTGTTAAAAACGTAACAAAACCAATAGCGGCAGTTTGAGCAGCTTGAAACACGCACGCTAGCACTAATTTCATTTCAGTGCCAGGCAGTGCTAAGAGAATATGTTTCAATTTGACCCGAAATAAAGTGCATATAGCATTAGAATTGGCTACATTTCCCTGATAAGCAATGTCACGCTATAACTCATATAGGCCCTGCAGTGCCTGACTTGACCTATGGATTGTGAACATTCAACCTGGGCATTTCATTGCGCAGTCCAGTCACGCCAGTTACTTATCGGAGACTATGCTACTTCATTTTTGGTGTTCCAATTTTAATTTTCCTCGCCCTAACTTTCTAGAACTGTTTTTATAATCTCATAAATCAGGGCAGTGTTGGTTGATTAAAGTGTGCCAATGCACTTTTCTCAAGTTAAAGTACATGCCGTGAATGACGACTATACCAATATATATCCACATCGCTACCCACAGACACGGTGTCCAGGCTACCCACAGACACAGAGTCCAGGCTACTCACAGACACAGTGTCTAGGCTACCCACAGACATAGTATCCAGGCTACCCACAGACAGTATCCAGGCTATCCACACCGTGTCCAGGCTACCCACAGACACAGTGTCCAGGCTACCCACAGACACAGAGTCTAGGCTACCCACAGACACAGTGTCTAGGCTACCCACAGACAGTATCCAGGCTATCCACACTGTCCAGGCTACCCACAGACATAGTATCCAGGCTACCCACAGACAGTATCCAGGCTACCCACAGACACATTGTCTAGGCTACCCACAGACACATTGTCTAGGCTACCCACAGACATAGTATCCAGGCTACCCACAGACACAGTGTCTAGGCTACCCACAGATAGTATCCAGGCTACCCACAGACAGTATCCAGGCTACCCACAGACACATTGTCTAGGCTACCCACAGACATAGTATCCAGGCTACCCACAGACACAGTGTCCAGGCTACCCACAGACACAGTATCCAGGCTACCCACAGAGACAGTATCCAGGCTACCCACAGAGACAGTATCCAGGCTACCCACAGAGACAGTATCCAGGCTACCCACAGAGACAGTATCCAGGCTACCCACAGACACAGTATCCAGGCTACCCACAGACACAGTATCCAGGCTACCCACAGACAGTGTCCAGGCTACCCACAGACACAGTATCCAGGCTACCCACAGACACAGTATCCAGGCTACCCACAGACAGTGTCCAGGCTACCCACAGACACAGTGTCTAGGCTACCCACAGACACAGTGTCTAGGCTACCCACAGTATCCAGGCTACCATCGCTCACCATGACGAGGTTCACCAGTGACACAGCGTTAAGCGTGATATCCCAGAAGTACATGAAGCCAAGCATGGAGTTGAGAATCAGGCCGATGGTGAGCAGTATGATGCAGGTGGAGAACAGGTCGAATCCAAGCAGGATGAAGGTCACAACGCCGATAGCGGCAACGCAGATTGACAGGTTGACAACCGTGTCGTGCACAATGGTCAGGTATTGCTCGTAGAATACATAGAACACGCTGTACGGGAATACATTGATCTCCCTGGCAACAATTCGGTTGGAGGGTTGATCGATTTAGAAGCATGCAGACAAAGCGGGACTAACTGATCCCGAATGAATCTGGGACTGATTGCGGGACTAACTGATCCCGAATGAATCTGGGACTGATTGCGGGACTAACTGATCCCGAATGAATCTGGGACTGATTGCGGGACTAATCCAATGAATCTGGAACTGACTGCGGGACTAACTGATCCCGAATGAATCTGGGACTGACTGCGGGACTAACTGATCCCGAATGAATCTGGGACTGATTGCGGGACTAATCCAATGAATCTGGGACTGATTGCGGGACTAACTGATCCCGAATGAATCTGGGACTGACTGCGGGACTGAACCAATGAATCTGGGACTGACTGCGGGACTAACCCAATGAATCTGGGACTGATTGCAGGACTAACCCAATGAATCTGGGACTCAAATACAATAAAATACACAAATAACTCACTTTGATTGAGTAACATTCTCAAAGTACTCATTAATATCGTCAGTCATTTTAATAGCCATCTTGTAGGCGTTAATAAAATCGTCGCCGGTCCTGAGCACGGAGTGGTAGGTCATGTAGTAGGAGGCGGTCACTGCCCCGGTGGCGTTGGACCTCGCTATGGCCGTAGCGTAGGCGGCGTGTCCGCCTTTGGCGCAGGCGGGCCCGGGGTTGTCCATGAGGAAATAGTCCAGGTAGCGGTAGAACTCCGACTGCACTGGCCGGCCGTCTGAAGTGAAATTCACGTTGCAGGAGACGCAGTCGGTGGCCGAGCTGGTGGCCGGACAGAAGCCGCCGGAGCCGGCCGTGTGATAGCGGCAGCAGGGCGGGTGTCCGCTTGGGTCCAGCCAGTCCACATAGTCGTCAAACCAGGAGCTGGGCGGGCTAACAATATAGGAATAGGTTGGAATCTCGGACATCTGGGACAGCTGGCCGACCATGGACTTCTGTGGACAGCCGGCCCGGCTGCACACCAGGTTCTGCTGGCTGGGATCCGAGTAGTCCAGCGGGCCGCGAACTACAAAGTAGACGGGCGGCCCGACGCTCAAATACCGCTTGATGCCGTCGAAATAGTCGATCACGTAGCTGTCCTCGGGCATGCTGAGCTCCTGGTCCAGGCCTACTCGGACATTGTGCACCGAGGCCAGGCACAGGCAGGCCCAGCCGGTGAACAGCAGGATAACAAACGGCCGGACCCAGGATTGGAACAGCACAGCCGATATGTAGCGCTTGAATAGTTGGAATAGCAAGCCGCTGTTGTTGCTGTTAGATTGCGCAGAGTCCGGATTCGAGTCCAGGATCTCACGCGGAAGCTGCTGTTGCTGATGCTGCGCGGCCTGCTCATCCTTGGACGCCAGCAGGCAGCAGAGAACGTCCGGCCTGCCGGCTGCCTGACGCCTAGCGTCCAGCGACAGCAGCGCCACGAAGCAGCTGATCTGCAGCAGGAAGTCCACCAGCACGGCCATGCCAGCGTACAGGGCGAACACGCGGACGGCCGGCATGGAGGTCAGGGCGCCAAAGAAGAAGGCCACGGACTCGCTCAGGCTGCTCAGCAGCATGCTGGGCCCCACGCTGCCCACTGAGCGGGCGATCCGGGCCTGTGGGGGAACAGCTGAAGGGCTTGAGATCCTGTCTAGATTCTAAATGACCCCACTATCTAGATCCTAAATGACCACCCTATCTAGATCCTAAATGACCACCCTATCTAGATCCTAAATGACCACCCTATCTAGATCCTAAATGACCACCCTATCTAGATCCTAAATGACCACCCTATCTAGATCCTAAATGACCCTCTTAGTTCTAGATCCAAAATGACCACCCTATCTAGATCCTAAATGACCACCCTATCTAGATCCTAAATGACCACCCACCTAGTTCTAGATACTAAATGACCCCCCTAGTTCTAGATACCAAATGCCCCCCCCCCTAGTTCTAGATACTAAATTACCACCTACCCTAGTTCTAGATACTAAATTACCACCCCCCTAGTTCTAGATACTTAACTACCACCCATCCTAGTTCTAGATACTAAATTACCACCCATCCTAGTTCTAGATACTAAATTACCACCCATCCTAGTTCTAGATACTAAATTACCACCTACCCTAGTTCTAGATACTAAATTACCACCCACCCTAGTTCTAGATACTAAATTACCACCCCCCTAGTTCTAGATACTAAATGACCACCCACCCTACTTCTAGATACTAAATGACCACCCACCCTAGTTCTAGATACTAAATGCCCCCCCCCCTAGTTCTAGATACTAAATTACCACCCACCCTAGTTCTAGATACTAAATTACCACCCACCTAGTTCTAGATACTAAATTACCACCCACCCTACTTCTAGATACTAAATTACCACCCACCCTAGTTCTAGATACTTAACTACCACCCCCCTAGTTCTAGATACTAAATTACCACCTACCCTAGTTCTAGATACTTAACTACCACCCACCTAGTTCTAGATACTAAATTACCACCTACCCTAGTTCTAGATACTAAATTACCACCCCCCCCTAGTTCTAGATACTAAATTACCACCCCCCCTAGTTCTAGATACTAAGTTACCACCCATCCTAGTTCTAGATACTAAACTACCACCCATCCTAGTTCTAGATACTAAATTACCACCTACCCTAGTTCTAGATACTAAATTACCACCCACCCTAGTTCTAGATACTAAATTACCACCCCCCTAGTTCTAGATACTAAATGACCACCCACCCTACTTCTAGATACTAAATGACCACCCACCCTAGTTCTAGATACTAAATTACCACCCACCTAGTTCTAGATACTAAATTACCACCCACCCTACTTCTAGATACTAAATTACCACCCACCCTAGTTCTAGATACTAAATTACCACCCACCCTACTTCTAGATACTAAATTACCACCCACCCTAGTTCTAGATACTAAATTACCACCCCCCTAGTTCTAGATACTAAATTACCACCCACCCTAGTTCTAGATACTAAATTACCACCCCCCTAGTTCTAGATACTAAATTACCACCTACCCTAGTTCTAGATACTTAACTACCACCCACCTAGTTCTAGATACTAAATGACCACCCACCCTAGTTCTAGATACTAAATTACCACCCCCCTAGTTCTAGATACTAAATTACCACCCCCCCCCTAGTTATAGATACTAAATTACCACCCATCCTAGTTCTAGATACTAAATTACCACCCATCCTAGTTCTAGATACTAAATTACCACCTACCCTAGTTCTAGATACTAAATGACCACCCACCCTACTTCTAGATACTAAATTACCACCCACCCTAGTTCTAGATACTAAATTACCACCCACCCTAGTTCTAGATACTAAATTACCACCCACCCTACTTCTAGATACTAAATTACCACCCACCCTAGTTCTAGATACTAAATTACCACCCCCCTAGTTCTAGATACTAAATTACCACCCACCCTAGTTCTAGATACTAAATTACCACCCCCCTAGTTCTAGATACTAAATGACCCCCTAGTTCTAGATACTAAATGACCCCCTAGTTCTAGATACTAGATGGCCCCCACCCCCTATTATAGGATCCTAAGGAATCCTTGACCCTATTCCAGGCGGATAACGCACGTGATTCTGAGATGACTGGTTTACCTGCACGCAGTCGGCATAGGCGGTGTCCCGCTGGTAGTGCTGCACCAGAATGAATATGTTATCAACTCCAACGGCCAGCACTAGGAAAGGCACAACCTCGATAATGATAAGCGTGGCCGGGAAGCCCAGATAGCTCCAGAATCCCAGGGAGCAGGCCACAGCGATCAGCACAATGACCACACCGGCCAGGCCCAGGGTGACCTTGGCGTCGATGAACAGCCGGTTGCAGGACTTGTACTGACCCAGCGTGATGGTCACGTAGGCAAACATCACCAGGTAGCTAATAAGGATTGTCAGCACGTCCGAGTTCGATTCTCGTTCCAGCTCGTCTTCAATCGAGCGCTCCGACGAGTAGCGCACATCGAATTCGGCCGAATTGTCCTCTTTGAACTGGCGAGCCACCTTGAGAAAGGCCGACTCCCATTCTTTGGCCGCGCGCACCTGTTTGAGGGATTTTAATTGAATAAATGACAGTATACTGTTGTGAAGGGCAATGTTCAGGAGAGGATGGTAGGGATAATGGGGATCTATAGCGGATAATGGAAATTTGTAGGGGAAATGAGGATCTGTAGGGGATAATGGGGATCTATAGGGGATAATGGGGATCCATAGAGGATAATGGGGATCAATAGGGGATAATGGGGATCTACATGGGATAATGGGGATCTACATGGGATAATGGGGATCTGTAGGGGATAATGTGGATCTTTAGGGGATAATGGGGATCCATAGAGGATAATGGGGATCTGTAAGGTATAATGGGGATCTGTAGGGGATAATGGGGATCTGTAGGGGATAATGGGGATCTGTAGGGGATAATGGGGATCTGTAGGGGATGATGGAAACTTGTAGGGGATAATGGCGATCTGTAGGGGATAATGGGGATCTATAGAAGATAATGTGGATCGATAGGGGACAATGGGGATCTGTAAGGGATAATGGGGATTTTTTAGTGATGATGAGAATTTTTCGGGGATAGTAGGGATATTTTATGAAGCATGGGGATATTTTAGGGATCATGAGAATCTTGCGATTTAAAGGAACTTAAGTGGATTTAAATAAGAGACTTACAGAAATTAGTTAAAATAGAGCAAATTAAAATCAGATTTATAAAGTAACTGACCTGCTTCGACTCAGAATTAACATCGTTATTAACAATAAAGGTTAGCACAATAGCGCTGGCATTCAGATAAGCGGTTCCATTATAACCGCCAAACACCACCCAGGGATAAATTGGGCCGCCCCATTCGGCAAAGCAGCTCATCTGGTTCGGGCTGTTGTCGTTCATGCTGATAGGGTTCTGGGTGCAGGCCACCAGGTGGGTGATCCAATCAGCGTCCACAAGGTCGAAGTCGTTCAGGTGAGTCAGGTTCAAATTGGTGCCGTTGGATTGGAAATAGCCCAGAGGGCTTTGCACCGCGCAGGTGGAGTAGTCCGGGGCCAGAGGCTTGAAGCAGATGTCCGTGAGGCTCATGTTCCTGCCGAGGGTGTCGCTCCACACTTCCATGTTGGTCACGTGGGTCTGCAGGTCCAGCAGCTTCTGGAGGAACTGCTTGCGTACCACCGGGCTGAACACTTTGTAGGGCAGCGGTTCGAAGTAGGGGTCGTGCGAGAACAGCGTCTGGTTCCTGGGGATCACGATGATCTGCTCAGAGCGGTAGAACGGGCTGTGGGACGGAGTGAGATAGGATGAAGACTAGCGTGAACCAGCGTGACACACATGACTCACTGACTCTTGTTTAAATCTACAAACAATGGGTCAGTGCTGACCCACAGATAATTGCTTGACCCACTGACACTTGCCGACCCACAGACACTTGCTGACCCACAGATACTTGCTGACCCACAGATACTTGCTGGCCCACAGATACTTGCTAACCCACAGACACTTGCTGACCCACAGATACTTGCCGACCCACAGACACTTGCTGACTCACAGATAATTGCTGACCCACAGACACTTGCTGACCCAGAGATAATATTGCTGACCCACAGATAATTGCTGACCCACAGATACTAGCTGACCCACAGACACTTGCCAACCCACAGACACTTGCTGACTCATAGACACTTGCCGACCCACAGACACTTGCTGACCCACAGACACTTGCCGACCCACAGACACTTGCTGACTCACAGACACTTGCTGACTCACAGATAATTGCTGACCCACAGACACTTGCCGACCCACAGACACTTGCTGACCCAGAGATAATATTGCTGACCCACAGATAATTGCTGACCCACAGATACTTGCTAACCCACAGACACTTGCTGACTCACAGACACTTGCTGACTCACAGATAATTGCTGACCCACAGACACTTGCCGACCCACAGACACTTGCTGACTCACAGATAATTGCTGACCCACAGACACTTGCTGACCCAGAGATAATATTGCTGACCCACAGATAATTGCTGACCCACAGATACTAGCTGACCCACAGACACTTGCTGACTCATAGACACTTGCTGACCCACAGACACTTGCCGACCCACAGACACTTGCTGACTCACAGACACTTGCTGACTCACAGATACTTGCTGACTCACAGATAATTGCTGACCCACAGACACTTGCTGACCCAGAGATAATATTGCTGACCCACAGATAATTGCTGACCCACAGATAATTGCCGACCCACAGACACTTGCTGACTCACAGACACTTGCTGACTCACAGATACTAGCTGACCCACAGACACTTGCTGACCCAGTGACTCACCCGAAATTCTCATCAAAAAAGTTTTTCTGCTGCCTAGCCATGGAATCCGGTGCGCTCCACAGCTCCACGGGGTCGGTGGTGACCTGAAAGAAGAACACTCCGCATGACAGACCGACGCACAGCAACAACCCGGCAACCAGTACAATGACTGGCCTGTCGGCTACCAGACGGCCCCAGGAGGTGAAAGCGGCTTCCAGGCGGGACTCGAACTCGGCGTTGATCCGGTCGCCGCAGCCGATGTCCTTGTCGCTCAGCGGCCGACCTTCCGACGAAGAAGCGGCCGTCGCGTTGGAGGCGGCGGTCGATGCCGATGGCGGCTCATTCTGGAACAGCTTGAAACCCATGCTGTTGTTGGCGTACACGTGGAAGAAGATGTTGGCCCCGCCGAATAGCAGGATGAAAACGGCGTACACCAGGAAGAGGATCAGGTACCAGCCGTCTACGCCGAGGATGCGCCACGGCTTCGGCGGGGCCGGAATGGGCGGCGGCTTCACGCAGGCGGCCTGGGAAGGCAAAAGGGGATGAGGGGATAAATATAATAAATATTCTATTTATAAAACTCAATCATTGATTTAAACGGAAATTAGTTTAATCACTCATTCTTACGGAAATCACTCACCTTCTTAGTAATCATTTATTTATAACACGGCAATTTTTTTAACCCAAGGGCCAGAGACAGGAGATTAGAGAAGAGAGGGAATAGATGAGAAAAGAGAGAGGATAGAGGAGGGGAGAGGAGAGAGGGTAGAGGAGAGGGGGAGAGGAGATGAGAGGGGAGAGGAAAGGGAAGGAGAAAGAAGAGAGGGAAGAGAAGGGGAGAGAAGAGAGAGAGGAGAGAGGGGAGAGAAGAGAGGGGAGAGAAGAGAGGGGAGAGGAGAGAGGAGAGAAGAGAGAGGAGAGAGGGGAGAGGAGAGGGAAGATGGGAGAGGAGAAAGGAGGAGAAAAAAAGAAGAAAAGGAGAGAGCTGAGAAGAGACTGCTAGTGTGAAGTTTCACGGACCCGAGGACCGGATAGAGAGGCTTCGCGGGCCGGAGATTGCAGACCCATGACGTAGCAACCAAAATAGCAACCAACGCTTTGCTAAATAATTAATATACAATTATCTTCATCAAGCATATTAGAACTGTTTTGAATAGCTAAATATGACCCTTGACCACGGGCTATATTAAGCACAGTCATTACATATAAACTAAAGCACTAGGTTAGCACTAGAACGAGATGCCTGCTTTGCTATGTGTCCAGTAGGATTCACGCGCATTTCGCACACTAATGATTTGACGCGTGTTTACACTGCGCTATGCTAAAACTGAAATTCATATCCGACTTGAAGGCGAAATTAGGCGGCCAGTCACTCTAATCTAAAATTTCCTATTTCAAGATATAGATACATAAATACTGGGTCCAAACTCTCAAGTCTCTCCTTGGTGCATTTGCAAATGTAGAAATTGTGAAAGCGTTTCGATACACTAGCTAGCTAGCTAGGACTGTGCGCACAATATCAAGCAAATTCACTTTTGCAGAGCGGTGACAAGCATCTGGAGATTTTGTTTTCGATTTTAAACTAACCGAGAAAAAAGTATATTTGCACTATCTGTACTGACTTAATCATAAATCATCAGTGTGCCTGCCAGGGGAGACAGTTACGATGCCAGGGGAGGCAATGGGGATGCCAGGGGAGGCAGCGGGGATGCCAGGGGAGGCAGCGGGGATGCCAGGGGAGGCAGCGGGGATGCCAGGGGAGGCAGCGGGGATGCCATGGGAGGCAGCGGGGATGCCAGGGGAGGCAGCGGGGATGCCAGGGGAGGCAACTGGGATGCCAGGGGAGGCAGCGGGGATGCCAGGGAGGGCAGCCGCCCTTTCTCACCTGACAGTCGGTGCAGGAGCAAGGTGCTATGCCGCCAGACTTGTCTCCAAGCTCGCATTTAACCAGACTGGAGTTCATGGGGCACATAGACTCGCTGCCATTCGTGTAGCACTGGTCCTGAATGAGATATTTGGTATCGAAGGGAGCGAGCGAGTTGGCCTTGGTGTCGCCAATGAAGTTATAGATGTCCTGGATTGTGCACTTTTCAACGCTGACGCTGCCGCACAGACCGCCAATCGCTTTGCTGTTGCCCTGCATGACGTCTTTGCAGCTGTTGAACAGGCCATAGGAGAACGCGCTGGTGATGTTGTAGTCGATGTTGAGAATGCCATGGCTAGTCTGGTTCACCTGAGTCGGTCTCAGATAGTGAGTCTGGTTTGGCGAACAGGTGAACTGGCAGAATAGTTCACGAAAATTTTTCCAGCAACCCGGGCAACGTTTGAATAGGAGGCCGGCCGGGTCCAGCTGCTGACTCAGCGTTTGCACCTGCGATGGGGTTTGGTTTGTGCGGCTAGTGCCCGGCTGACTGTCGGGTGTCAGGTAAAGGCAGCTGGGATTTTCAGGGACTCGTAGGAAACAGTGAGAAATTTTAGAAAGACTAATTGTGTCGGAAAAACATCAGGATATCGGAAAAGACACCAGGATGTTGGGGAAGACACCAGGATGTCAGGGAAGACACCAGGATGTCAGGGAAGACACCAGGATGTCGGAAAAAACATCATAATATCGGAAAAGACACCAGGATGTTGGGGAAGACACCAGGATGTCAGGGAAGACACCAGGATGTCGGAAAAACATCATAATATCGGAAAAGACACCAGGATGTTGGGGAAGACACCAGGATGTCAGGGAAGACACCAGGATGACGGAAAAAACATCATAATATCGGAAAAGACACCAGGATGTTGGGGAAGACACCAGGATGTCGGGGAAGACACCAGGATGTCGGGGAAGACACCAGGATGTCGGGGAAGACACCAGGATGTCGGGGAAGACACCAGGATGTCGGGGAAGACACCAGGATGTCGGGAAAGACACCAGGATGTAGGGGAAGACACCAGGATGTCGGGGAAGACACCAGGATGTCAAGAAAGACAGCAGGATGCCAAGTAAGACAGCAGGATGCCAGGTAAGACAGCAGGATGTCGGGGAAGACAGCAAGATGTCGGGGAAGACAGGAGGATATCAAAGATGGCAGTAGGTCGGGAAGATAGGAGGATGTCAGATAAGACAGCAGGATGTAATGGAAGGCAGCAGATATTAAAAACAGGGAAGCATGGAATACCATGGGAAACCCAAAAGGATTGGTGACAAAAAGCAGTATATTAGTCTTAGTTATAGATAAATTAAAACATCTTACCTGAGATGGTGCACAGCAGGTATAGATAGTATCTGAGCCAGGATCAAATAGATCTGGGCATATAGATTTTAAAGAAGCCACTGCAGCAGAATCATTTAGTAATTTTGGTGGTCCATTGTATACACAGTTGGTAGACTTGCCAGTTGGGCCTTTGCCACATTGGTCATACATTATGCAATTACCCATAGCCTGTTAAATGCAAATTTACAGCTTTTAAAATCAGACACAAAAGTTAGACAAGCAATACCATTTACAAAAAAATTAAAGTAATATATCATTCAAATTTTTAGATCGATTTTAACATATTTTTAATTGTACTTACATATGAAACTCCAGAAACTAGAAGAAAAAATCCAAAAAGAGGAATCTTTAAAGATATCATGATCTGTAAAAAGTTGTTTGATTTATTATATTGCATTGCATGAGTTTATAAGATATAAGTTTAATTAAATTAATTTTGAATAAATTTATCATTGCACTAATGACTAAAGAATTTTTGGAAAGATTTTAAAAATATATCTAGCATATATTTATTTTCTTAATTTTATTTATGCATTGCCCCACAATAAAAATTGAATAAATTTAAGTTGAGATCTAAAGGTGGTAGAAGAAAAATATATAACTTAATCTCAAAACTTAAGCAAACAAAAGCCAAAACTCATTTTTCTATATATAATTTCATAGAAAAGAAAAACATTTTGTATGTCTTTGCAAATTTATAAATATAAAGTTTTACAATTTTTTACAAATAAGCTGATTTTTCTATTATATATTATACCTGGCATATCACAAAACATGAGTCCACAACAAGATAAATGATACAATACAAGTATACGTTAAGCCTGCTAACAATAGTTTGCTAAGCACTAAGCAGCTTTTTAACCCTATGACTGTAGTAGGCCCCAAAAGTGAATTAAGTATCCAAGTAAAATTTAAAATAAATGGAAGTAATGTTAATGACATCATTGACATGTTCAGATGTAATAAATCCTTATATTATATTATATAATATGATGCAAAAGTTAAATCTTAATATTAGGCCTAAGAAGCAAAATAATCAGTTGCAATATGCCAATATATCTATATCGGCAATCCTACACTTCCGTTCGGTAAATTATTTTGACACTGAATTTTGAACAGGCGTGTTAAATAACAATGTAACCAAACAAAACTGAAACAGTGGAACATGGTAGCAGTCTGTTAGAGCGCATAGTCACTTAGAGGGTCTGCAGGTCATTAAGGTGTCTACAATGGATAATAATGTCCAATCTAGTACAGGATAGCCCCAAATGGACAATAGCCCCACTGCATTGCAGACAGCGTGTCCTGGGTGACGATGTGCAGATCCCGTAGTGACATGTTGAGATTGAGTAGCTTGGCGGTGTTTCGAACCTCGTTTAACGGGATGATGAACCCGGGTGCTGCAGGTCGCCCAGCCATGGCACTGAAGACAGGAAGATATGAGAAATTGAAGCTCAAAAAACAAGCAGCTCACAAGCAACAGCTTCCTTTAAACTGACACCCCCCTTAAACTCTGTTCGCTCAAACTTTTGGCCATAGACACATTGCCAATCAACGGGCCTTTTCATATTACCAATTCCAGAACCAGAATCGGTTCGGAATTCCAAGAAAAACAGCAGTATAACTATTAAACTCTGTTAATATTTGACTGCCTTAACAACCTAACTTAGCACAATTTTTCACTTTCTTCTTGGCGATTGTCATTCAATAATAAAAACTTTATAGCACGTATCTCCCTCTAGTTATGGAGACAAAAAGTTATACTTCACAAATTGGTTCTGGTTCTGGAACCAGAGCAAGCAATATGAAAAGGCCCAACGTCATTTGACTTGGTGGTACGAATTCAAATGTTAAAATAATTTACCGAACGGAAGTGTAGGATTGCCTCTATATCTTATGTCGGTTTAAGATGTTCAAGAGTCGAGAATGAGAATAACTACAAATATACAATGGACTAGTGCATATTAATAGTCCTAGCTCGGTGCTCGAAGTTGCGTAGGTTAAGAAATTCAGGTTCATTGTTAGAGGGGCTTATTTGAACAGATCACTTTTATATTTAAATCGGGGAGATTCTCTGATAGCGTGACCAACCGTAGATTCCAAGGTCATTGTAATGACAAGTAAAAAGAAATGCTTATACAAAATTCTAAACATTGTTTAAAAATCTATATGTTAATAATACTATACTATGGCAGAATAAACTGTAGAAATTTGTACAAAATGTTTAAATTAGTTTAACTAAGAGTAATGTTTAAACGCACGCTTTCTAATAAATTAGTTATCGCGCATTTCAAAATTATCGTAGTTCATAAACATTACGAGCGTACAAGTAAATCAATCATTCATCATTCAGCGTCGTTTAGATCTTTTTAATACATAAATATTCCGTTCTTTTTTCATCTTACTTCGAACAGACTATTTTAAACTCTTGGCTTTTCACACAAAGCATCATTAGTAGTGATGTTTAATTAAAATGGATTCAACAAACAGCATACTTAAATTCTTTCAAAATGTATTCACAGTTTTGAATGCTTTGATGTAGTTTGTTTTTCTGATTAATAACTTTATCATCAAATTTTTATAGTCATCTACACTAAGCTAATAAAATTGGATTTTGACCAGAATCAATGCAAAATTAAAGACTAAATTTGTGATTTTTGTTTGCAGTTAGATATTGAGATTGAGACATAAGGACATTGCGATTCAAAACATTGTCTAAATATAATCACTGACAGGCGTTGAAAATTTCGATTTTTTAGATTTTTTGAAACAATTTTGACAAATAACTTTGAGATCAGCAACTGTAATACTTCATTATAATTTATTTTTTAAAACAAGTTTTAACTTTAGCTATTATAGTAAAGCAAGTATATATTAAACTGAGCTTTTAGCGTTTACTGCTTATTTTTGTACTATTTTCGCTTTTGTTGTATATTTTATATTTGTTCTAGTATTTATGGCAAGAACTTTAACTCTTAAACACTTTCTTAATCTTGGCTCTAGCAGCTTTTGAATTTTTCATAATTATTTACATTTCTACAACTACATAGATAGAATTTCGTCGTGGTTCATAATCTATCTTTAATTTCTATCATGTTTTATAAAATCATTTTCATAAATATAAAAATGTTTAAAAGAATTAATATCCATGACTACGAGGATGATTAACCATAAAAAATGTAATAGTTTTAATTTGTAGGAAGAAGTAAAATTTACTGTTTCGTGCAAAATTGTGTTGTCTATAGTAGCTGGTATTGTTGATATTTATTAATTAAGTTGCTTAGTCAATCCTATAGACTTGTAGAGTTTAGTCTCTTATACAAGCTTTTCCTGTACGTAAACCAACTGAAAATCAGTTAAAGGGAATATCAAAAACAAAGAGTTTAGTTCATTTTCCATATAATTCGTAATGTGCATAATGATTTCTATAAATAATCTGAATTAGCATTGTCTAGCATTGAAAACAGCCCACCAAGAACTCATTTAGATTTGTAAGTAAACTGCGGGACTCTTCTACCCATCGAAATGAATTCGAACTGAAGAAGGAATTGTACTTTAGCCGAGACGGCTTGACGCTCTGCAGACATTTGAATGAGCGCGGAGCACCGGGAAGAGAGGGGAAATGCATGCGCTAGGCCGCCAATTTCTTCCGCTTCTTGCCTGGGAGAAGAGAAGCCGCTACTGACTTGGGGACGGAATGACGATGGGGAAGAGGAGTTAGTTAGAGAAAAATTCTCTCGGGGATGCGCCATGCTCGGGGCCTGTTGGGAAAATCAAGAGTGAGGGAAAGAGATCTGGAGGCCGAGGAAGAGAAGGGCGGAGACGGCGCTGTCGCCATGAGCCGAAAAGGCGGAGTGGCTCTGGCAGTCGGTCTCTCTTCTTTTTTTCATCTGGCCTCCCGCCTCTCGATTGATTTCAACGCAACTCCTCTCGATGTTTGCTCTCAGGGCTTCACTCTGCTCAGACCGACTCATTCCTCTTATTGGTCTCCCGCCGCCGTCAGGTTACACCGATTTTAAATGCTTTTAGTGTAGTGTTGCATTTTACATCGGAAAAGTCTGCAATACCACTTCAATCAGAAGTTAATGTAAAAAGGATCGTTCTGCGTGTGCTCAGGAGTCAGCGGAGTGCGCTGACACCCAATATGACCCTCCAGCTGACACCCAATATGACCTTCCAGCTCACACCCAATATGACCCTCCAGCTGACACCCAATATGACCTTCCAGCTGACACCCAATATGACCCTCCAGCTGACACCCAATATGACCCTCCAGCTGACACCCAATATGACCCTCCAGCTCACACCCAATATGACCTTCCAGCTCATACCCAATATGACCCTCCAGCTGACACCCAATATGACCTTCCAGCTGACACCCAATATGACCCTCCAGCTGACACTCAATATGACCCTCCAGCTCACACCCAATATGACCCTCCAGCTGACACCCAATAAGACCCTCCAGCTGACACCCAATATGACCCTCCAGCTGACACCCAATATGACCTTCCAGCTCATACCCAATATGACCCTCCAGCTGACACCCAATATGACCTTCCAGCTCATACCCAATATGACCCTCCAGCTGACACCCAATATGACCCTCCAGCTGACACCCAAAATGACCTTCCAGCTGACACCCAATATGACCCTCCAGCTGACACCCAAATGACCCTTCAGCTGACACCCAATATGACCCTCCAGCTGACACCCAATATGACCCTCCAGCTGACACCCAATATGACCTTCCAGTTCATACCCAATATGACCCTCCAGCTGACACCCAATATGACCCTTCAGCTGACACCCAATATGACCTTCCAGCTGACACCCAATATGACCCTCCAGCTGACACCCAATATGACCCTCCAGCTGACACCCAATATGACCCTCCAGCTCACACCCAATATGACCCTCCAGCTGACACCCAATATGACCCTCCAGCTCACACCCAATATGACCCCTCCAGCTGGTATCCACTATGGCCCTCCAGCTGGTATCCACTATGGCCCTCCAGCTGGTATCCACTATGGCCCTCCAGCTGGTATCCACTATGGCCCTCCAGCTGGTATCCACTATGGCCCTCCAGCTGGTATCCACTATGGCCCTCCAGCTGGTATCCACTATGGCCCTCCAGCTGGTATCCACTATGGCCCTCCAGCTGGTATCCACTATGTCCCTCCAGCTGGTATCCACTATGGCCCTCCAGCTGGTATCCACTATGGCCCTCCAGCTGGTATCCACTATGGCCCTCCAGCAGGCACCCTGAGGAAATTAAATATTTCAACGCGAATTGCGAGAAAAATAAATTTTAAGTGCACAAAAGACTCGTATTGATAATCCATGCTTATCCATGAGTGCTGAAATATCAGCAAAAAAATGATACCCATATTCACCCATTACGAATACAATGCATAATAAATTTCTGTGCTTCCCTAGCAGATTGGCAAATGCCAGTTTTGGGGAAAATTTTGACTTTTTTTCGCGCGTCTCTTGTTTGCCTTACAGTGTCGCCCTTTTCTGTTGCCAGTCAGGCTATGCGGGTTTTGGATCTGAATAATTTACTAAAGCGACTGTGCTTTATGGGCCTTCTGTTATAAGCGAGGCATATTCCGATCGAGTGCTTTAGTGGATTTTCGTGTCGGTAGCATTCAACGTTCCACTATAACCAACTATGACCAATTAGAAGCTCTATATGACCCAATTAGTAGCTAATCTTTATGACCCAAGTAGAAGCTAATCCTTATGACCAATTAGAAGCTAATCTTTATGACCAATTAGAAGCTTATCTTTATGACCCAATTAGAAGCCAATCTTTATGACCCAATTAGAAGCTAATCTTTATGACCCAAGTAGAAGCTAATCTTTATGACCAATTAGAAGCTAATCTTTATGACCCAATTAGAAGCTAATCTTTATGACCCAATTAGAAGCTAATATTTCTTTATGACCACCTGACAGCTAATTTCAATCATTAATTAATCATTAGCTCGTAAGCTAATATCGATGCACCTTGTCGATACGAGCTAATTTCATCGATTTATTTTACTCTTCTTAGCAGCAGAGCTCAGCCTAAGTCAACCCGATACAGAAGCAGCTAAAAAATCTCTGTTGTTCATGCCAATTCCCTAAGGAATGCCGTCCTGCCTACTGAAAGTAGTATTCCTGGAGCTGCTGATCGTGATTCATCATCACCTGTACTACAGCCAGGCGCTCAAACCATCCGGGAAGCTGGTCAAGGTGAACTTCACCGTTGCCGCCCTGCTTAGCAACGAGGAGACTTTAGCAAACTTTCGTAACGAGCTCCGGTCGCAGAGCGGCCGCCGAGTTTCGGTTGGCGAAGACACGGTGGTTGAGATGACGCTCAGCCCGCTAGCCGAGCAGGTGTCGGCCACGCCGCTGGAGACCGCCTATCAGATCTGCGACTCCGTGCTGAGCAAAACCAGCCGCCTGTTTGGCGTCATTGTCAGCCACCAGCACGACCGGTCTGAGATCGGGCCGCTCACCGCGTCATTCACCTGCTCGTTTTATCACATCCCATTGATTGGAGTCACGGCCAGGGACAGCAGCTTCTCAGACAAGTATTCGCACTCCAGCTTCCTGCGCACTGTGCCGCCCTATTCTCAGCAGGCTGACGGCTGGGCTCAGCTCATTGCCGCATTCGATTGGACTCAGGTTGTGCTCATTCACAGCTCCGATGTGGAGGGCCGCATACTGTTATCCAGGCTGGAGACCTTGTCTGAGCAGGCCAGCAGCAGATTCACCATCAGCAAAGCTGTTGAGCTGTACGATGATGATAGAAATTTCACTCGCGTGTTAGAGCCGGTTGCTAAAGAGCAGGTGAGTCTGGGATTAGTGAGTGAGGGATTAGGGAGTCTGGGGTTAGGGAATGAGGGGTTAGGGAGTGAGGGATTAGAGAGTAAGAGATTAGGGAGTGTGGGATTAACGAGTGTTGGATTAGTGATTGTGGGATTAGGGAAAATGGGATTAGGGAGTGTGGAGTTCCGAATTAAGGTTGGCAGCCAAATTTCAGCTAGTTCTGAAACTAACAAAGTTATGAATGCTAAACTCTAAATCGCATTAGGGCGCAAATATTCTCACTACTCTACTGTCAGTAACAACCAACAGACATCGCCTTTAGTCATCACGGCCTCGCCTACCCGTGCCGCCTGCAGGTTCGCGCCATTCTACTCTACGCTCGCAAATCCGAAGCCGTCGATGTCCTGCTCGCCGCCCGCAGTCTGGGCATGTTCGCGCCCGACTGGGGCTGGCTCGTGTCCGAGCAGACTCTAGAGGGCGCTATGGACTTGGACTCCGCAGCCGCCGGTAGCTCGGTGCTGCCGCAGGGTGTTGTTGGCCTCAGGCTGAGCCGCGGCTCCGAGCGGCTGCACCTGATCGATGCTGTACGCGTCATGCGCACCGGCATCGAGCGCCTGATTGAGAAGCGGTGCCGGCCCGACCCCAGCTCGGATGACTGCGAAGAGCTGCTCAAAGTGAACTCACCGAGAAGTTGCAGTGAGAAATCCGGCGGATCAATTTTCGGGCGTCGGCGACGGCGTCGGCGAAGGTCGGTGCGCAGCATCGACGACCGACGGCATCGGGAGCGGCGCAACATCGGCTCATTCAGGTTTAACACACGCCGCTATCGACGGTCGTACTCTTGGAAAGACGTTGGCAGCGCGCTTTACGAGTGAGCTAATCTTTGATTTTTGAGTTCGCGTTCGATTCTTTGGTTGGGATTTCCAGTTCAATATGAGTGTTGGGATTTCCCGTTGGTTATGAAGGTTGGGATTTCCAGTTGGTTATGAAGGTTGGGATTTCCCGTTGGTTATGAAGGTTGGGATTTCCAGTTGGTTATGAAGGTTGGGAATTCCCGTTGGTTATAAAGGTTGGGAATTCCCGTTGGTTATGAAGGTTGGGAATTCCCGTTGGTTATGAAGGTTGGGAATTCCCGTTGGTTATGAAGGTTGGGATTTCCAGTTGAATATGAGTGTTGGGATTTCCCGTTGGTTATAAAGGTTGGGATTTCCAGTTGAATATGAGTGTTGGGATTTCCCGTTGGTTATAAAGGTTGGGATTTCCAGTTGAATATGAGTGTTGGGATTTCCCGTTGGTTATAAAGGTTGGGATTTCTCATTGGTTATGCATTGTTTCATTTGTTTGGAACTTCCTGATTTCCAATTGACGGCAAAGGTCAACCTTTATAAAACTCACGGGATTTCCCCTTTGCACTCAGGTCGCTCGTGGCGGTGGAATTCAACGACGGTGCCACCGGCCGTGTGGCGTTCGACGCCAACGGGGACCGGCGCCACGCAGTCTACCAGATTGTCAACGCTGACGCCACAGGCCGTCTTATCCAAGTCGGCACCTACGGCGTCCCCATCACCATCGATCCGGCTGGCCCGTCGGCCGCCAGACCTCTTCCGGGTGTCAGTATCGCTGCTGGCCGAGATGCGATCGGCGTGGGCGGCTACGTCAGCCTGTTGAATGTGTCGATGGAGCTGGTGCGCTGGCCGGGCAACATGACCTACAGGTGGGTAGCGGCTGCCTGCATGCTCTACTTGATCCTAATCTACCTGACCCTACTCTACCTGACCATATTCTACCAGACCCTAATTTACCTGACCCTACTCTACCTGACCCTACTCTACCTGACCATATTCTACCTGACCCTACTCTACCTGAACCTACTCTACCTGACCCTACTCTACCTGAACCTACTCTACCTGACCCTACTCTACCTGACCCCAATCTATACCTGACCCTACTCTACCTGACCCCAATCTATACCTGACCCCAATCTATACCTGACCCTACTCTACCTGATCCCAATCTATACCTGACCCTACTCTACCTGACCCCAATCTATACCTGACCCTACTCTACCTGACCCCAATCTATACCTGACCCTACTTTACAGCTGACCCTATTATACCTGACCCCACCCGCTCCCAACTGCGCAGGCGCCACATGAAGGACACCTGCACGCCCGGCGGCCACGGTCGCTGCTGGCGCGGCGTTGGCCGAGGCGGCGGCGGCTCCCGCGAGGTCGCCGGGGCTCCGTTCAGCTTTAAGCGCAAGACCACCCTGCGCGTGGTGACCAAACTGAGCAAACCGTTCGTGCTCAACCGGACCAAGGAGGCCAATATGAGCTGCATGTACAATCCCAATCCAGTCAATTTTAGCGGCGAAGTCGACTGCACCTGGCAGGATCCGAACTCAGGTGAGCGACTCGTGCAGGTTCCAGGATACTGGGTGCGGCATTCACCCATCCGTTTGTGTGGGGTTGGAGTGTGTGGGATTGGAGTGTGTGGGATTGGAGTGTGTGGGATTGGAGTGTGTGGGGTTGGAGTGTGTGGGATTGGAGTGTGTGGGATTGGAGTGTGTGGGATTGGAGTGTGTGGGATTGGAGTGTGTGGGATTGGAGTGTGTGGGATTGGAGTGTGTGGGATTGGAGTGCGTGGGATTGCAGTATGTGGCATTGAAGTGTGTGGCATTGGAATATGTGGGATTGGAGTGTGTGGGATTGGAGTGTGTGGGATTGGAGTGTGTGGGATTGGAGTGTGTGGGATTGGAGTCCCACCTTCTATCTAATCTCTATCTCACCTTTTATAAAATCTCTATCTCATGTGTGGCATTGGAGTGTGTGGCATTGGAGTGTGTGGGATTTGAGTGTGTGGGATTGAAGTGTGTCGCATTGAAGTGTGTGGGGTTGGAGTGTTTGGGATTGGAGTGTGTGGGGTTGGAGTGTGTGGGATTGGAGTGTGTGGGGTTGGAGTGTGTGGGATTGGAGTGCGTGGGATTGCAGTATGTGGCATTGAAGTGTGTGGCATTGGAATATGTGGGATTGGAGTGTGTGGGATTGCAGTTTGTGGGATTGGAGTGTGTGGGATTGGAGTCCCACCTTCTATCTAATCTCTATCTCACCTACTATCTAATCTCTATCTCACCTTCTATCTAATCTCTATCTCACCTTTTATAAAATCTCTATCTCATGTGTGGCATTGGAGTGTGTGGAATTGGAGTGTGTGGGATTTGAGTGTGTGGGATTGAAGTGTGTCGCATAGAAGTGTGTGGGATTGGAGTGTGTGGGATTGGAGTCCCACCTTCTATCTAATCTCTATCTCACCTACTATCTAATCTCTATCTCACCTTCTATCTAATCTCTATCTCACCTTTTATAAAATCTCTATCTCATGTGTGGCATTGGAGTGTGTGGCATTGGAGTGTGTGGGATTTGAGTGTGTGGGATTGAAGTGTGTCGCATAGAAGTGTGTGGGGTTGGAGTGTGTGGGATTGGAGTGTGTGGGATTGGAGTGTGGGATTGGAGTGTGTGGGATTGAAGTGTGTCGCATTGAAGTGTGTGGGATTGCAGTTTGTGGGATTGCAATGTGTGGGATTGCAATGTGTGGGATTGGAGTGTTTGTCATAAACTGTTGCCAAGACAAAGAAATATAAAAAATAGCAGCATCAAAGTATAGCATATAAAGTAGCGGTATACGAATATATATTATATATTTAACACGCTCAAAAAACAGATAACCGCTCCGACCCAGCTCGAAACTCTGATTGGACCTTGCGCCAATCCTTAACAAAAGTTTTGTCAGCAGTTTTGCAAGCGAAGCAGCGTACAGAATAAAAGCAGAAATGGCACTAATAGTTTTAACGTAGAGCAGTTTAAACACGTGCATAAAATGAATGAAGCACTGCATTCATATATTACATCAGCTGCGACTTGTTGCTGGGGGGCTCTAGCTCAGACTGAGCTCAGTTGCTTGGAAGAGAAATGCTCTCGCTTGAAACTTCAGGCTTCAGGCAGGCAGCTGCATGGCTCATCATATCTGCGTGTTTTCATAATTTTGTTTTCAAAGCGGTGGCTTTTTTTAGAAGAAGGGTTTTTAAATTAAAAAAGCATTGCTGTACAGAGTTGGTGAATAGTGAAACGCTGTTTGACATTATCTTTGAAAATAAATGATAAAAATAAGTTGCGGAAGCAAGCGATTAGGCTAGTTATGTGGGGGGGGGTTGGTTCTGCTGGCAAAATTTATTGACTATTACAAAGCTTTAGAATTTATTACGCTAACAAGCAAAGCGACACTTCTTCGTAGTCTTTTGTTTTATATCATTGAAAACCAGAATATATGAAGACAAAAGATTGCTCAGAGACCACTGCCTTGACTTGCCTACAGTCATATTTAGGAGCGCTTCTGTTGCTAAACGTACTACTATTATTAGCACGAGAGAGTTCGAAGCGGGGCTCGGGGGGTTGCATGCTTTGACAGCCTCGGGTCAGACTACAACCAGAGTGGTGATGGCCCTGGCCTCCAGGTCGCTGTCCTCAGGCACGGAGGTCATCAGGGTCACCCCTGGCCGAAGCTGCGGCCCCGGCGCTGACGGATTTTGCTCAGCCGGCGCCGCCGCAGCCGCCGAAGGCTCAGTCGGAGTTGAAGCAGCCGCTGCCGCCTTGTCCGGACTTTCAACTTGAGCCCTGACCACCTCCACTTCGGCCGCGCCTTCGGCAGCTCCGGGCTCGCCTTGCTGAGCTCCCGACGGAGTTTCAGCCGCTGATGGCGACTTCTTTGACGACGACTTGCCGCCGCCAGAGTGTCGATGGTGCCGGCCATTGTTTGGCGGCTTCTTGCTGTTGCCGTTGCTGCCGCCAGACGCTGCCGGAGCGTCGGCCGCCGCCACCATGGCCTGCAGCTCCAGCTCCTTCTCCTCGTCTCTGGCCAGCTCGGCGTTCTTGCGCTTGCTCCAGCCTTTGTACGCCATCATGGAGATGACGGTGATGAGCAGGAAGGCCACGCACAGGCCGATGATGATGAGGAACGTGTGCCGGGACTGACTGCCGCTGCCCGACTTCCCATTGCCGTTAGAATCGGACTGGCGTGGCTTGGGCAGGAGGCACTGCGGCCGGCTGCTCAGCACCAGCCGGTTGGGATCGAAGCCTTCCGGACACGGCTCGGACAGATTGACAGCTCCGCTGATTGTTGAACTGAAATTGAAGCTGGCCAGCGGACTCGGCGCCTGTTTCACGCTGGCTGGCAGGCTGCAGAATGCGCCTTGTTGAACCTCTTCAATGGGGTTGCCAGACAGGTCCAAGCTGGATAGAGAGGCCAAGCCGAGCAGGGCGCGCTGTCCAATGACTCGAATGTCATTATTGGCCAGGTTGAGCTGTTCCAGCCATTTCATAATGCCGAAATTGCGATCGAACAGGCACGCCAGGCTGCCGTTGCTCAGGTCCAGCTCGCGCAGGCCGGTCAGCCCGGCCAGGACGCCGTTGCTAAGCCGACGGAATCGATGACCGCTCAGGTCGAGTCGGCGAAGCTTCTGCAGCCGGTCCAGCGCGTTGGGGATTTGATCCTCGGCTAGGCGAGCGTTCACTAGGCGGAGCGTCTGGGCGATTGGCAGGGATAAATAGGTGAACTAAGTTTATGTTCTTATCTTGTTAAATCACATCATTCTGAGCGAGACACCCAACGCTCACATTCGGTGTGGTTAGTTAGCTAGGTTCCTCTAAGCCCTGGACACGCACACTCTCATCGTCAAGCAAGCCAGTGTTCACTCTGTACCTTGGCTTAGCTCAGGGTTTTTGGCCTTCTAAATGTCTGTAGGGGAGACGTGAATCGCACAAGTCTTACCTACAGATACTAAAATAACTACAATAGATGGGCCACTCAGGCATACATACTTAGCAAAACAGCTTTCTACTTTCAGTTCAGTAGCAAAGAAGAATACATAAGCTTTTTTTATAAAATAAGGCTTATTGGTTCAGCAATAATGTACATTTAGCCAGTCCACTGAAATGTACATGGCAGCTTTAGGCTGGAATTCCGAGGAAGGCAATAAAATTGGGGCTGGGGAGTGTGGAAAGGCGCGGTTTGAGGGTTTCAGCTGGGGGGGTAAGAGTCAGTAAATGAGCCTTGATTTTAAAAATACATTAAAATGCTTCTGTTTAACTTACTACTGAACTAAAAGTAGCTTACACGCAAATGTGCTGAGTGGCCCATCTAGTTATTCTGTGGTTTTAACTTGGCGAATCTAACGTGTCTTTGAAGCCCATATTATTGCGGTATCAAACTTTTGGCACTTACAAAGAGCAACTCACCTCCAATTCCGTGTTATTATCGAATCGGCCGTCCAACAGCGGCTCCCAGATCTTGGCCAGGACGCCCTCCTTGGGCAGTGGCAGTACAATGCTGAGCTCGCGCAGTTTAGGCAGGCGTTGAAACGCTCCGATTTGAATGTACTGCACAATATTGCCGTCCAGTATGAGGCTGCGCAAATTCGGCATCGAGCCGAACGCGTCGTCTTCCAACTTTTTGAAATTGTTATTGGTTAGTTTGACCTCCTGCAGTGAGTCGCGAGTGACCTGCGGCAGGTCCGCCAGGTTCAGGTTGTCCAGCATGGCGCTGTCTATGGTCAGAGTTTGCAAGGACGGCAGGCGGCCCAGCCAGCTGCTGTTCAAGGTGCCAATTTTGCAGCCGCCGACAATGCTGAGCTCCTGTAGGCTGTTTGTTAAATGTGTTGGTTCTGTGAGTAAGATTTGCTGCACGCGAATTGAATGAGATTGTGGGACAGGTTTTAGTGTAGATTAATTTAGGAAAGGTTTCAGGTGGATGGTTAATGATACACGGTTCACGATAGGGGGATACCGAAGCCCAATTTGTCATGATGAGCCAAGCAGCCCAGGCTCGATTCCAAGTGCAGTCACATTAATTTGGGGGGGGGGGTTAACCCCCAAGGCACAGTGAAGTGTACATGCCTAACGATAAATACAGTTAGGGCCGCTGTACACTCCTGTGTGAGTGTGTGCCTGTGAGTATGACTGCTCAGGGGAGTCGGCGGAATGGGCAGCAATGCCTCTCGCCGGTTGTGCGACAATGTCTCTTAAAGTGCGCCAGGGTGCACGCGCCCCCCTCCCGCCTTTAACTGGAAAAGTAAAACTGTGCTGACCGACTGACCTGTTCAACGAGGTTACGGGGGCTCCGCGCGGCATCGGGCAGCAGTTGATCAGCCTCAGCTGGACCAGCGATGGCAGGATGCCGTTCAACTCGATGGCACTGCCGCCGACTCTGTCCAGGGTGAGGCTTCGAATTCGAGCAGCAGTTGAGCTGGCTCGAATTGCCGACTTATCTGGCCAGCTGCTGAAGGTGACGTTGATCAGCGTCAGCCGAACGGTTGACTCGGACAGTCGCCTGTTGAACAGCTCCATTCCAGACACGCTGCTGACGTCTCTGATGACGCAGTCAGCTTGACCAGGTTGGCATGTTGTGGGCTCGGCCGGTGCCAGCGGAGCTACCGATAGGAGCAAAACTAGGAGCAGATACGGGACTGGAACGCAGCTTTTAGCTGGCATTGTTTGGCTTTCGTGGGGCTGACGTCGGTTGCAGGCGTCGGATCTGGAAACGGAAAATTATGATGCAGCAGTCAGGACGGATGATTGTTTTGCGTCCAAAGGCATGGTTTATGCTCGCACATGGTGCAATACTGTCACTGGCGCTTGGTATGAACTTGCAGCGAATGCAAAAAAGCATGACTCATCATACAGTGCAAGTTATGCATGTAGCCGGCAGTCACCGAAGTCAAGTCGTGAGTCGAACTAACTAACTGGGCGCCAGATTTCTGTATTTTCCGTGGGACAGAACAGGGAAAGTGCAACGCACTGCAGCGCGTGGCAACACGTAGCAAATGTTGCAATAGAGAATTTGTTTGCTTGCTCTGCTGCACACAAAATACATTAATTCATTGGCTCATACATATGTATGCAGCTAATTTCTGCGATTTGGCCTCCTATTAAAGAGATATGTTTGTATACTTAGTATATACTGCATCTGCATATAGAAATTATACTAATTAATTGCAAATAGTGCTGCTGAGAGGTGAGCAGAGGAGAGCAGAGGAGAGCAGAGCAGAGGAGAGGAGAGGAGAGGAGATGAGAGGAGAGGAGAGGAGAGGAGATGAGAGGAGAGGAGAGGAGAGGAGAGGAGAGGAGAGGAGGAGAGGAGATGAGAGGAGAGGAGAGGAGAGGAGGAGAGGAGGAGAGGAGATGAGAGGAGAGGAGAGGAGAGGAGAGGAGGAGAGGAGATGAGAGGAGAGGAGAGGAGAGGAGAGGAGAGGAGAGGAGGAGAGGAGATGAGAGGAGAGGAGAGGAGAGGAGAGGAGAGGAGCGGAGGTGAGGGGAGGAGAGGGGAGGAGAGGAGAGGAGAGGAGAGGAGGAGAGGAGAGGAGAGGAGAGGAGAGGAGAGGAGAGGAGAGGAGAGGAGAGGAGAGGAGAGCAGAGCAGAGGAGGAGAGGATAGGAGATGAGAGGAGAGGAGAGGGAGGAGAGGAGAGGAGAGGAGATGAGAGGAGAGGAGATGAGAGGAGAGCAGAGGAGAGGAGGAGAGGAGAGGAGAGGAGAGGAGAGGAGAGGAGAGGGGAGGAGAGGAGAGGAGAGAAGGAAAGGGGAGAGGCGAAATCTGGCTTTTTACTTACCGAGAGCAATTGAAAACTCAATAATAATATTTGCTATCTTAGATAAGATATTTTCTCAATTGTCTCGTCCATGCTGCGCCTGTTGCATCTGTCCTACTAGAAGCCTGTCAAGCCGGTCTTCTTTTATTCTTTGTCTTCTCCCCTTTGCTCCGCCTGGCTATTCGTTTTGTAAATTGAAATGATCACTAACTAAATAATAGGTAAGGCTAGCTATCAGTATAGCTCGCTAGCACTGCATACGTATTCTGTTAACAGTAGAGCTGTGACCTGACAGTCTGGTCTATCTATATAGGTAGGCTATGCACACACTTCTCCCTCTCTCCTTGTCAGTCACTACTGAGCTGAGCTTATCTTGCCAATTATTTATATCTCTATCTATAGCAGCCGCTAGACCTAAATGAGCATAGCTAATAATAATATATAGCCAAGCTGAATAGCCTCTTCTTCATAGCTTGCTGGAATGCTCAGTGCTAATAAATGTTCTGCTTGTAAAAGGTGGCGGCAGGCCGGCAGCACAGCAGACTCACTCACCCAAGCCTCTCCTTGTAACTGCCGCAGTCGCCTAAGAGCTGAACGAGAGGCCGAGGCTGATGGATGGATAGCTCGGGGTTGTTTTGCGCCTTTGCCTGCCTGCCTGTCTGCCCTCGCAGTCGGCGTTTTCCTTGTTAACCTTTTTTGCGTCCCGTGCTGCTGGATTGGATTGGGGTTCTCCTGTATAATATGATTCTTATAGACGGCGGGCGTGAGGGGGTGGCTGGGGGCCTGCGTGCCAGACAGACAGACACAACTTCGGTATTGGGGCTAAATACAGAGAGTGAGGAGGGAGAGGCCCAGGTCTTGTGCGTGCTATGTCTGGGCGGGCGGAAAGTCTGGGGTTGGCGCCGCCAAGACCAAAAGCAGAATTATTATTTAAAGCTACTAAACCCAACTGTTCAAAGGAAGCTTTGTCCGCTCTATCCCTTCCCCTTCTCCCATTCTCTCCCCCCAACTTGGCTTGTGTCTTTGGGAGGGGGTGGGATTGGGGCGCTTGGGAAGACGCGATTTCCTTTCCTCACCCCCCTGTCCCCTTCACCCCACCCTCCTCTGTGCGTAAATCCTTTCAAGGAGATTTTACAAACATAATTCTGGAGTTACATAGCCATCCATTCCATTGCATCCATATAGCCAATGTCACGGTGGTATAGTCTGGCCCCAGGTATGAGTTTAGTAACCAGTTTAGCGCTGTAGGCTCATGAGTTTAGCGCCAGTTTAGCGCCAGTTTTAGCTCGGCAGGCCCATGAGTTTAGTGCCAGTTTAAGCTCGGCAGGCCCATGAGTTTAGTGCCAGTTTAAGCTCGGCAGGCCCATGAGTTTAGTGCCAGTTTAAGCTCGGCAGGCCCATGAGTTTAGCGCCAGTTTAAGCTCGGCAGGCCCATGAGTTTAGCTCCAGTTTTAGCTCCAGTTTATCGCCAGTTTAGCTTCACAGGCTCATGAGTTTATCGCCAGTTTAAGCTACGCAGGCTCATGAGTTTAGGGCCAGTTTAGCTTCACAGACTCATGAGTTTAGCGCCAGTTTAAGCTTCGCAGGCTCATGAGTTTAGCGCCAGTTTAGCTTCACAGACTCATGAGTTTAGGGCCAGTTTAGCTTCACAGACTCATGAGTTTAGCGCCAGTTTAAGCTTCGCAGGCTCATGAGTTTAGCGCCAGTTTAGCTTCACAGGCTCATGAGTTTAGCGCCAGTTTAGCTTCACAGACTCATGAGTTTAGCTTTATTGAGCTTTAAAATGGGGTGGGGCAAGATTGTAACAAAATCAGTTTGATGACTTAAGTTGTCTGACTATGGGGAATTCAACACTGCGTTGTTGCTCTCCAAATTTTGCTTCTGGTTCTCCTTGATCCTTTCCAACCCCGCAACTGGGGAGCTGGGGAGGGCAGGCGAGTGACTCACCAGGGTTGCCCCTCAGACTTTAGCTGGAGAGAGAAGGGTGGGGGGGGGGGGCAGGAGGCCCCCGGTGCGGAATTTCTTCAAAGAAATCTCTCTTTATACTTCCCTAAAGGGCTAGAAGCGGTCGGTCCTTTTTTAAGGCTAAGGAAAATAAGGAAACTGAAGATTCTGCAAGTTTGTCCGCTCTCTGTGCCGGCGGGGAAATTTCTATACTTTTCATCCTGCCCTCGGCGAATATTAATAGAGAAAGCAGCAGACGAAAGTTGCAGAAGTGCCAGAGACCTGACCAATTTGTCATCCCATCCCCTAGCAGGGGGTTCGAATCTCCTGTACTCAAGCGGCGCCGCGTCTCCCAATAAATTTGTCCCAATTTTGGACAGAGGGGATTGAGACATTCGATTATAGTGGGGCGGCGGGTGGAGTTGGGATGGACGAGTCAGCTAAGCTCGGCTGAGTCACTTGCTGCTCAGGCTGCCGCTCCAATGGACTTTGGCTTCGACTCTTGTTGTCTGTGCTTATCTATCTGTGTGTCTGTCTGTCTGTCTGTCTGTCTGTCTGTCTGTCTGTCTGTCTGTCTGTCTGTCTGTGTGTCTGTCTGTCTGTCTGTGTCTGTCTGTCTGTCTGTCTGTCTGTCTGTCTGTCTGTCTGTCTGTCTGTCTGTCTGTCTGTCTGTCTGTCTGTCTGTCTCCCAGTCCCAGCGGCATACGGTATCCGTCTGATATAGTATCAGTCTAACCAGCCACTCCCGCCTGCATCGCTAATAGGAATACTGAAATCCGGAATGTCCAACAGCCCAGCCAGTCCTCCCAAAAGCCGGCCTCC